>JBAMJV010002149.1:0-430396 GCA_037951105.1 Echinarachnius parma
ATATCAAAATCATTCCATTTCATTAACATGCTCATCAATTTCTATATCAAAATATAGCATAATTAATATAATGTTTCACATGAACACATATTCTATGCAATTATTTATATCAAGATTATGCAAAATTAAATGTCTAATCTGTATCGCTAATTCGCTATTCATATCATTCAAATTATCAAACATATTTAAACTGATCTTATTCAAACATACTAATTTTGTAATATATATTACAAAATATATTATGAGGGGAGAGGGGTGCAAGTGCTTTGATAAGGAAGAGATGAACCCCCGCCCCTCCCCTGTATACTTGTATACGTCCAAAGCCTTGTCACTATAGTCACTCTCACTTCAATTTGCGTTTTTATGGATTCAATTTGCGAGGATAATATCGTGAAGATGAGCGATAGGCACCCTCATAAAAAAAATGTAATGAAGAATGACTTTTCCCTGACACGGGGACACTTTCCCGAACGTGTCTTAAACCCAGAAAAGTGGAAGAGTTCAGAAACATAAACCTGCGCACAACCCTTTCACCTTGCCGTAAGTGTTTTGTTATTTTCCTGTCGTGGCACGTATGTTTCCCTTATAATTCTATGGTTTTGGAAATCATGGATAAATTATGATACGCATATAATTACAACTTCTTATTCGTTTCTTTGGTCAATTCTAAAATGCATAGTAACGAAAAACTGCAAAATACATTTAATTCGTAATTGTAGAGTATTGTGTTGTTCTTGTTTTACGGCACGCAATTGTTCCCTTAGAAGTAAAAAAAAAAGGACTACGGATCCATTCCATTACCATTACCATTATAGATAAATTACATGAGAGGCTTATATTCCATAGCCTAGGTGATAGTAACAGAAGAACTTATACAACTATCATGTTTGTTGCCACAAAATGTCGGTTGTTATCTAGCTATGACACGAATGCATTCATTATGTCGCGAACAAAAATAATAGTGAAATTCCACTCTTCCAAGGAGTTAAACGAGGGACAACTCTTTTTGAATAAAAAAAGAGTGGTCACTATTTCACTCAGAAAGAGTGAAAAACAGAGTGACTGTAAAATTGTGTACGTGTATGTATGTGTGTGTGTGTGTGTGTGTGTGTGTGTGTGTGTGTGTGTGTGTGTATGCATTTTAAATTTATCACGGGGGGCCTTATTTTAATTGCGGCACTTTAGTTCGCTAAAATACTGTGTTGCGTTTGTTTATGTCTGAGTCTGTGTTTATGTTTGTAATATAGAAGGTCCATGAGGGTATCGCAGCACATTATTCATGTACTTGCACATCATGCTTGCGTTAGACAATACATTGCGTATCTCAAATATTCTACCGTAGCATATTAGTTTGTTTGTTTGTTCGTTAGTAGGTGTGTTTTGTTATATACTGTATATTGAATTATATATGACTCATAATGAGTATCCTATCCCCCACGGGCCATTAGATGATTGTTTACTGATTGACCGTAGCTTATTCATTGCCAATGATCCAATTTAACAACAAGATCAACACGGACGAAGGTCATTTCTGTGCAGATCGTCATACACCATCCTAAATGTGCTCTCCATTGGGAGCATTCCTTTTAAGCGACTCGTGGGCATTTATTAGATCATACAAATTATATTAATGATGGTATACTAATAAGATATTATTCTTTTAAAATATCAACATACCTTTTCGTCATCTGGTGAGAAGGGTGTCCCCGTGGCCTTGTTGATGACAAGGGCGACGCCGATGATGTCATCTTCACTGTTTCTGATTGGCAGACAGAGCAGGGACTCCGCCCTGGAGCCCAGGTTGGGCCCAGCGTCATTCAGGCACGGAGGCTCCTGCAAAATAAACACAAGGAAAGAAAAATGTTACCCCTTTAAAGACATCCTTATTTAAGGCAATATTATTTTAGTGGACCCCTCTTGTTTCCAATATGTATAATCTCTATTTTTGTAAATTATTATAATTCATTTGTAATGTTTTGTTGGAAGCAAGAATAAATTGATTTTAAATTTTTTTTTTTAGAAATAATATTTATTTAACGCCACCAGGTAGTACAGACGTGTGGCTTTAGCATGCATGAGTAATAATGCGTTGAAATTACGCCATTCGGACCTTCGCCAGGGTTTCCCGAAGGACAGGACATCAGAACAATACATTGACTGGAAATGAGAAATAAGATTGAGTGTGAAAACGATTGTTTGTCTAGTATTTAATGGACGGACATATCAATGATACATGACTGAAACTTGAGTCAACCCACGTAATAACATTTGTATGTGTACGTGCACTTCCATCTTCTTCAGAAAAAAATGATGATGATCGTGTGACATCCCATTTAGTCCGACTACTATGACGTAAAGTCAAGTCACAAAGCATTGTGACGTCATAAAAGAGACAAGGACAGGCAGCTGGAGTCATACTACTACGAGATGTCCGATGCAAACATAATGATTCCATATAGAGAACAGCCTACAGGTGTACGCAATTTTCTGTTTTTTTTTTCTAGGAGGTATTTTCCGCATTGGGACAGTCGTCCTTCCGAATATAAACGTTCACTTGTTCGCGCGTCAAACTAGTACAACATGTTGTGTGCATGAGCGTGTATGTGTGTGTGTGTGTGGGCGTGCGTGCGTGTGTGTATGTGCGTGCGTGCGTGTTTGACTGTGTGCGTTTGTTCATTTGTGCGTGCGTGCGGGTATGTTTTTTTTTGTCAAGTTGAATTGTACGTAATAATATCGCGGAATATTGAATCAGGATGGCTGGTACTTGATGAGTTCAAAGTGATCTTCAAATCCTCTCTCTTCACCCCCCCCCCCCCCTCCCCCTCTCTCTTTCACTCCCCCTTTCTCTGTGTTTTTTGTTTGTTTGTGCGTGCGTGTATGTGTGCACGTTGTGGGTGTGTGTATATTTATGTCAAGGTGAATTATACATAATTATAATTATGTCATGGAATATTGAAACAGGATGTAATGGCTGCCACTCGAGAGAAAAAAGACCGCCACATCCCCTTTCTTCATCCCCTTCTCTCTCTTTCACCTTCCCTTTCTCTGTGTTTGTTTTGTTGTGTGTGTGTGTGTGTGTGTGTGTGGGTGTGTGTGTGTGTGTGTGTGTGTGTGTGCGCGTTGAGGGTGTGTGTATGTGTGTGTGTGTGTGTGTGTGTGTGTGTGTGTGTGTGTGTGTGTGTGTGTGTGTGTGTGTGTGTGTGTGTGTGTGTGTGTGTGTGTGTGTTTATGTCAAGGTGAATTGTGCATACTAATGTCGCATAATATTGAATCAGGTTGGATGGTACTTGATGAGTTCGAAGAGATCTTCAAATCCCCTCCTTTTGCCCCCTCTATATCTCTCTCTTCCACCCTTACTTTATTCCCATTCCATATTGTGTGTGTGTGGTTGTACTGTATGTATGTTCATGTCAAGGTGAATTGCATACCCGGGGGGGGGGCCACTCAACTATATTGCTGTACACACGCGCGACCACAGGTTTTTCAAACCCACCCTAAACAAGTTTTATCCATTGGTCAAATTTATACCCTATTCAAGTATTTTCGCGTGCTTTTTTGACAATTTTGCCCCCTAAACAAGTATAACCCCTAAAACATACCCCTTATCAAGGTCTACGTCAATTGCTCTCAATTAAACCTCTAAAAATAATGGAAATGTTTAACCACCTTAAACATTTAACCCTAAACAAGGTCTACCTTAAATAAACCTCTAATGTACATGTACTTGTCAATAAGAACTACAGTCAACTTCACACTAAGTTGAAACTTTGCCTCAATTGAAGATATTCAAAAGACCTCTATTTTTTTTTTTGGGGGGGGGGGGTGGTTATATAAGTTGAATTTGTAAGTAAAAGCTTTTTCATGTTTTCATCAGTACCAGCAGATTCAATTTAAGTTTGACTGTATATCTGATAATACCGATTGCAATATCATACAGCATGTGACAACGCCAAGGTATTTATACAATAGATCGCAGGTCTCTCGAGATATTTGTGTATAGTTACTATACAAAAAATGATAACTACCATGTCTTGTTTCTGAAACATTTTGGAATAATTTATTTACAAAAAATATGAACATCATTAAAACATACACCAAATCCTGAGTTCTTGAAATGGTTCAAAATGTTGTTGAGAAACCTGAACAATGGGTAGAGGACTCAGTGGCGTAGCGAGGGTCAACGGATTGGGGGGGCACAACTGCGAGGGAGCGGAGCGACCAAGCCCGTGGGCGCGTAGCGCCCGAGGGGGAGGGTGTGGGAGGGGGGTGTCCCCCTCCCACGGTAGGGAGCTTTTGCAATTTTTCACTCGAAATAATGCAATCTGGTGCATACCTTGGAAGAAAATTTGATAATACAGTCAAACCTGTCTATAGCGACCGCTCAAGGGACCGGCGAAAAGTGGTCGGTGTAGACAGGTGGTCTCATTAGACAGGTGGGCGGCCATTTTGAATTTCTGGTCGCATATTGTGCCTATATGCACATGTGTAATTAATTGGCATCTGTACACGCACGTGTCCAGTGGACAGTTTAACATCTGAACACTTCAATCTTAAATATCTTTTTAACGAAAGGGAAATTTAAAAAACCATGCTTCTATTGTTAATACGAATACAGCAAGGTATGAGGGAACCACCACCATTACAATTTGGTTGTGAGGATTTGGACAATGTTACGAGATCCCTTTAAAATAGACTCCTACCACATTTCTAACTATTAAAATCGTACAATACGCTAAAACCCGTTCAGGGCCCCGTTGCAGGAAGAGAAACAATCGATTGTAAGATGCAATTAATGGTAAGTCAGATCACGTGTTTTAGATGCGTACATTTTTCTGACTTACAATCAATTGTAACTTACAATCGATTGTATCTCTTTCTGCAACGGGGCCTAGGACTGATTGATTAAATTGGTTAAGTGCCAACGAGAATATTTTGCCAAACCACGTCCACGTAATAAATACTCAGTAAATAGTACTCCGCGCAATTGTTGAGAAACTAACCGGCTGTTCAAACATCAGATAGAAGGACGCGATTTTATGATACTTATAATTATTTTAATAAATGTTCACTCTTTAGTACACATATAATTATCATTTATAATTATGTACTGAAACTACGTTTGAAAAATATATTCGAAAATCTGTCGAATTCCTTATACTCGATGTAATAATGACCCTGGAATATTCAATCCCATATATTAGAGACTAAAATACTTGAATCGAAATGTGATAGCTAGGTGACCAGCCAAAGTCAATCTATAAGCTGTCTGAAGTTTATTGTCATTATAAAAGTTTGTTTTATGCATTGACCTGCTCAGGATTGGAGCCTTGAGTGACCAGAGGCGATCGAGTTGATGCCTTGGTCACTCAAGCGCTAATTTTGTGGTCGTTATGCACAGATTTATATGTACGTCGGGACCCAAATAGGGTGGTCGCTGGTCGCGTTAGGCAGGTGGTCGCATTACGCAGGTCGCTTAACACATGATTTTTCAGGGGAGGACCAGAGAGCGGTCGTTATGAGCAGGTGGTCGATATAGACAGGTGGTCGCATTAGCAGGTTTGACTGTACTAACTTTAAAGAAATCATGACTTAAATCATCTCCCTCATGATTAGACTGCTATATATACAGGGTGGCCCAGAAAGAATGCAACACCTACAATCGTTTATTTCATCAACTTCATCGACCAAATGTCATTGTTTCTTGTTTGATTGGGTAGGAAACGACATTGCCTCAGAAAATGACCCTAGGATCCAAACGCCTTACCCAAAATCAATGCTTATGGTATCATTTTATTTGAAAAAGAATGTTCTACCCAATTAAACAAAAAACAATGACATTTGGTCGATGATGTTGATGAAATTAACGATCGTAGGTGTTGCATTCTTTCTGGGCCACCCTGTATAGTATACAAACACAATCGAACCTACACACACACCAGACTCAAATACGCTCACATCGTCCGTGCCTGTCTATATTGTCCTACTTATTTGGGGGAGGGTGGGGGAGAGTGTGTGAGGGGGTTTACCCCCTCCCACGTGGAGAATTTTTTGAAATTGGTGTTTAAAATATCACTTTAGAAGTATGGTTATTATTGTCCTCATCATTATTACCATTATCATTGTTATTATGCATTTTGTAAGAATTATAGATTTAAAGAGGTAGTTTAGTTTTGGTAGAGAGGGCGCTGCACATCACAATTTTTTTGTGAGATAATGAAAAACTGAGTGTCGAATTTGAGAGAACATGCAATTTTAATGGCAGAATAAACTTTATTTGGTCAAAATCGGTCCAGAAACGGCTGAAATATCAATAAATAAATTTGATCTTATAATTATTTGGGGCCCAAATAATTAGATGATTTTTTCGAAAAATTAAAAAAATGCTTACACTTTTTCCAAAATTTTCAAAAGCGTTTTTTAAATAGTTGTTGATGATCTATCTACTTAAAGGGGTAGTTTAGTTTTGGTAGAGAGGGCGCTGCACATCACAATTTTTTTGTGAGGTAATGAAAAACTGAGTGTCGAATTTGCGAGAACCTGCAATTTTAATGGCAGAATAAACTTTATTTGGTCAAAGTCGGCCCAGAAACGGCTGAAATATCAATAAATATATCTGACCCTATAATTATTTGGGGCCCAAATAATTAGCTGAATTTTTCAAAAAAATAAAAAAATGCTTGCACTTTTTCAAAGATTTTCAAAAGCGTTTTTTAAATAGTTGTTGATGATCTCTCTATTTAATCATTATTTCAATAAAACATCACATGCATAATTTTGTATGAAAAATGGTTGAAATCAATGCCTTTTTAGAGAGCGCCCTCTTGAGTTTAAATGGCTCTTTTTTAATGATAACGGGCTTTTTACTTAGTCGTTTGTAATTTTGTATACCTTTCGAGCATGGAGGAGTTAAAACTATAAGTTTTATAATGTTACTGTCCATGTTTGGTTACTAAAGTTGTGCCTTACCAAAACTAAACTACCCCTTTAATCATTATTTTAATAGAACATCACATGCATTATTTTGTATGAAAATGGTTGAAACCAATGCCTTTTTAGAAAGCGCCCTCTTGTGTTTTAATGGCTCTTTTTGAATGATAACAGGCTTTTTACTTAGTTGTTTGTAATTTAGTATACCTTTCGAGCATGGTGGAGTAATAACTATTAGTTTATAATGTTACTGTCCAGGTTTGGTTACTAAAGTTCAGCCTTACCAAAACTGTACTACCCCTTTAACTTCTAAAAAGGTGGGGGATGTTGGTATTTGTACAGGCCACCCCCGCATCAATAAGTGGGGGGATAGGATATATCCCCCATCCCCCGGGATTTACGCCCGTGAACACACTAAAACACACGCTGTTGATCCCATGTGTATCTCCTGGTGGAACTATTGTTTCTGGCATACATTTGAATTCAGATCTGTCTGATTAATAAAGTGGATCTGTAAATGATGTGTTTGATGTAGAAGGATCAGTTTCAAGAGAAGGGGAAAATGTTCTCTAAAGTGGAGGGCATTGCGAGGGAGCGAAGCGACCAAGCGGGGGAGGGGGTGTCCCCCTCCCACTGTAGGGAGCTTTTGCATATTTTTGGCTTTAAATTGTGCGATTTGGTCCATACCCGAGACAAAAAAGATTATATGATTCGTAGTTCAAGCTATGGAATCAAACATACATAATGTATGCATAAGAAAAAGTGGGAGGGAAATGTATGGGGGGGGGGGGGGGGCATGTCCCCCTTCCCCGTCCCCCGCCTGTTGACGCCCATTTTCAAGTACCGTGTGACTAGACCCACGACACGGGTCCCTTGGGTTAGGTTCAGTAGACCATGCTCAACTGATGCAGATGTCGACTCTGGAGAAGATGACTGATGGTGCTCTTTGCCTAGACATTTTGGACTACGTATAGTGCAGCTATGCGAATGATTTAGACACATTTTGCTTAATTTCGGGTCGTTCGACATTTTTTTTTTTTTTTTGCCAAACGATTGGGGGGGGGGGGGGCCGTGCCCCCCCCCCCGTGCCCCCCTTCAAATGTGTCTCATATTATGATTGTATCTCAGAGTTGAATGGGGACCTGGGAATGGTGGAGGGGGGCGGGGGGTATGATCGTGCGATCAAGGGACGTTCCCGAGATCTGGAATCCCCTGGAATCATTCGAAGTCGCACAAAATCCCCGGCAAACTCCAGACAAGTCCGGGAAACAAGTTTGGAGAAAAAGATACCCTAAACGCGTATTTGTTTAACTCCACAAACATACCCTTTTTTCAGATTTTGGCCTTTTTGACACCCTAAACGCGTGACGCGCGTGACGCGCCATGATCGGCAAAAAGTACCCTTTTTACGCGTTTTTTTGGTCGCGCGTGTGTACAGCAATATAGTTGAGTGGCCCCCCCGGGATTGCATATGATTATGTCGTGGCATATTGAAACAGGATAAAATGTAACGGATTGGACTTGAGTTCGAAGACATCGCCTCATCGCCACAACCCATCTCACTCTCCTTTACTCTCCCCCTCTCACCCATTCCTTATGACGTCACGTACATTATGACGTATATGATGTAAGTGGGTACTTGGCGCCAAGTCATTCACTAAGTTAAACATCCTTGATATTTTCCTTCATTTTTTTTTTTTTTGTGACGTCATAATGATAAATGTACATATTAGTTAACATCGACATTTATGCTACGTCCATGGAATATACGTTATATTTAGTAACATGTACATCAAAGAGATTTTATATTACATTTTCATAAAACTCATTTTTTATTAAATCTCGGCAGAATTTTCTTTTGTGGACTTTCTTTATTCTAATATCCTAGCTTTATGAAGCTTGAGGGTAACTGCAAACTGGATATTGAACCAAAATACGACAAGGTCGATACTCTTTGATGTCAAAAAGTGAGTTATCATCGAAGCATGTTCTAAACAAAAATGACAATTGAGTTGATATATTTCTTGTATTTTGTATAATTTATTTCGAAGCTAAAGTTTTTGTAGTCGTACCATCATAGCCAAAAATAAACCGTTCGACATGAAATGTTCACAGACTTGTCCGCAAGTAAAAACATTGATGGAACTGATGTATAATTTACATATCCGATAAATGTCTTTGCACATGACAACGACGTTACCGAGTATACATGTTTAAGTCACACTCATTTTCGCTAAAAAGTCAACTGAGACAGTGACATATTGACATACTAATCTCACACGATACGTGATTGAGTGGACATATTGGACAAGGTCCCTCGAAATGTTATCCGATAGTGGTCACCACGGTTACGTCATCATCCTTTTGCCATTTGGCAACTTCCATAGTTTTTTTTCTAACATAATGTAACTTTATACACCAAGCACGCCGCAGAGATGCAGAGTAGGAATAAAAGTAACCGCGCTTTCCATTCAGGCAAACCAGAGCTTTAGCGGCGTGTTTAACCCTCTAAGTGCTGAATTAAATGTCAAGAATCCACTTGACCCAGTCCTTTAGGCACGTTTATCAAGACTAGCTCCATCCCTATTCATCTAAAATGAATAGAAGAGGAGCTCAGCTTGGTAAAAAAGCCGAGTGTCTCAACTGTGTGGACTTACGAGACGCCTGGTTGAAATGCTCCCTATGGAGAGGAATATGTGCACTTTGTATGCTGGATTGATAGCAGTGTGTGTGTGTGTGTGTATCCGATGACCGGGGTAACTAATGATGTGCCGCGAGCATCGGTAGACGAAACGTGCGCGATATTATTAACCACCATTATCATTAAAACGTATCTGCAAGTATTGTGTCCATTTGAGAACGAATGCTTTGCAGATTTTTAAATTCACGTTATAATCACGTCGTAGTTACACCGTCCACAACTCATGATGTAAACTGGGTTCCAAAAGAAACTTATCACTTCTTCAGAGCGACGCTCACTAAAATCCATAGCATCAAATTGAATCATATTTAGACACAGATAAGCTATCATTCTCCTTATGAAGCATATCTGAAAAATTGAAAGGTTGCTTTAGCCAAAAAAGAGAAAAATGCGATGGAATCGCTACAGGTCACTTTACAAAAATGCGAACCTCCACGAAAGGCGGTCTATTCAGAACTTTCAATATTATTATTATTATTATTTATTCGACCAAAAAGCACAATACAATGTAAAATACAACACAACTATATATGCACAAATTACAAAAATACAAGTTACAAGACAGAAGAAAATAGTTAGAAGCGGTGTGTGGGTCGGGGTTCACAAAAGTAAAGTACATTACTGTTGCCCTAGGGCATGTGAACCCTCACACACTGGCTCCAGAATAGCTATTCATTCAACATCAAAGGCGGGTTATGTAACCACCAGGCTGGCTATTGTCCGTACCGAGCTCCGTGCCCGGAAGGCGAGCAGTTTCTGTGATTTTTGAAAAATTACCTCTTGCGATTTCACCTTATTTTATTCTTTGTTGACTAAATCAAACATAATTTCGTTTAGATGTGCATGCTGAGGAATATTATAGCTAATCTATGCCCAATTATGATTCATTTTTATGCTTTAGATTTTAATGTGTGTCACTCTGAAGAAGTGATAAGTTTCTTTTGGAACCCAGTTTACATCGAGTTGACCAGATTACGACGTATGTCATGAATGTACGACGTGTCTTCTGCCATTGGGGAATCAATAGATCTGTTGCTATACGTTTATCATGACTAGTCTCCAATCAACAGTGGCACTCATATGGTTAAAGTTACCTCATACCAATATCGGGTGACAAATTGCAAAACGGTTCATTTTTTAAGGTGAAAGATCCGTAAATGTCGTGAGTGCGTGTGTGCCCTATGGCCCGTTTTGCCGAACACGGTATCTGGTATATTAATACATCTAAGAGTTTGTACGAAAGCGTTACTGTTGTAACGCTATATTCCGAATCGTGTATTCTTTTCATTTTCTTTTTAAAGTTTACGACGCTACAAAAACAAGCTAGCACAAAGACAATCAGATTGCCCTAAACTTTGCACCTACAATTTTGTTATAAGCATAGACAATTAAACTGCTATACATCATTTATTTTACCTAACAAACTGTTTTTAACATGACAACGAACTTTACGAAGTATACATCAAAAGTTCCCAATACATACGGGAGAAAGGTTTCGTTAACAAGTAACGAGTCCCCCCCCCCCCCCCTTCCCCCTCACATGTAATGGGGGAAGTAAAGCGGCAAGAATGTTCAACTACCGTATACTAAAAGAAGAACAAAAAGACGGAAAACAAAATCCAGTCTTTTGAATCAGATGAATCAGATTTCACGAAGAGTGCTACGTGTGGTATAACAAACCACAAAAGCTCGATGTCCCTTTTTTTTTTATCTGCACACTAAATCGTTGAAAATCCATCACATTTAACTATCATTGTGAGTGACTTTGTGTAACGTTTCTGGAAAGCATTTAAAGACCACAAGTTACAACTGGGAAGAAAAATAAAACAACAAAATGACTCAAAGAATATAGTTAATTACCTTGTAATAATTCGACATTGACGGTCTTATTTTCAAGGTACCTGCATACAAATGCAAATCCGAATTATTTTGTTTTGCACTTGACCCTTTGTAAATTTACGGGGTATGATTTTCAGGGGCTCTTTTGGCAATTTGGGGGCTATAGCCCTACGCCCACATGTATGTTTTCACTGCCTTGTATAACCTGTGTGCAGTTATCACCTACAGGGGAAAAAGTGGCCATCCACTGTAGACAGGTGACCTTATGCAACCTGTGTTTGGTGACCACCTACGGGAAGACGGATTTAATAGGATTGTTTTCTCAACAGGGAAACACACTAAGTTGCCACTATAGGCAGGGGGCAACTAAGACAGGTTTTTACTCCGACTGCACTTTAACTTATTCACAACTATCCCTCATTGCGTATTGAAAACCCTTCCTGATCAATAAAGCAACACCCTTTTTTGGCAATGAAAGGGTTATAACTGGTCGTTATTGATATATAAATACCGTCATTGGTGCGTGTAAAAAGGCCTGTAAGAGCAGGAGCTGATGCAAATGTCGATTTTAATACTCGGTTGGACTCGGCAAACATGACCGTCTATTAAAACAAGTTTAATTTTTAAGGTGCCGTGGTCGAGCATTAATTTTGTGCGCAATACACTCAACATGCGAGATGTTTGTCATAGGGTGCGTTCATGTTATTACACTTGTTTAGCCCCGAATCAGCGATTTGAAACCTGTTTTATGCTCTTACTTATCAAATGTAATAATAAGCCCGGAATATCTTCAAAGCGCTGAATGTTGTCTAGACAAATGTAGATAAACGCCCCACTAAACTAATTCAATTCAATTCAATTCAATAATCGTTTTCCAAATTTTCTCGAATAAACTCGTGCAAACTTGAACAGGACACAGCTCGTTTATTCTCATGCAAACTCCGTATGCACACCAATTACTGCTAACATTCGCGAAAATACGCGCGCAATCGCACGGGAATATTGCAGAATATTCGCGCGGAAAAGAATACTTGAGCACCCCTGTACATTTATCCGATAGGAGAGAAGTTAAAAAGTAACTCACGCTGATCGAGTCCACCCTTGACATTCAGAAAAACGAAACACGTTGCACTGCAAATTGATTACCATCTTCCACAATTTCCTTCGAAAAATCCCTCCCCTTTTCTTTTTGTTTGTCTTCACCTTAGTTTGCCTCTCCTCCAGATTTTACTTTTGTACTCTTGTTCCTTCTAAATCTTTCTTCCCTTTTTCTTCACTTTAGTTTTCCTTTCTTTCAAGATTAATGTATTGTTTATATTATCCAGTTTCGATCGTAAAATACAAATTTAGACTCACACTTGGTTTGGCGGAGGTTTAAGGAAGTAACACCCACACTGTAAATTTTTTTCTTTCAGTTAGTAATTATTACTTATTTTTTCCAATTAGAATTTAAGCAAAAACACATTTTTGTCCTGCGTACTCGCTAAATTTAAGTTCTACAAACTTAAACATAACAACTCAATAAATTCATGTAAAAATGACATTACAAAAATAAGTAGAAAAATAAACTAGATACATTTAAGAAATTTGAACAAAAGCAAATACAAATAATTAAGTAATTTCTACTTTTTACTATTTTGAGTAACAATAATATAAGAATAGTTTAGATTTAAGTTAAGTTTACTTCATGAATATTCATGAATCAGATTTGAAACATATCGAAGATTTACAATTTTTAACTAATAATCTAATATGTACATTAAAACGCCTTTATGATTATAAGTGAAATTAAAACGTACGATGAATAATCAGTGGAACGTTCATTTTCTGGAAATAAAATCTTTTCAAAGTTATTTGTCGGTTCTCTATGGGTCTTTTTACGAATATTAACTGTTAAAAATGTTCATTTAAAGACGCACCATTATATAAGTTAATCATGCATGCCTACGGTATACAGGAATAGTATAATAGAATTAGCTGTACAGAAGAACCGCATGACTGCTCTCCCTTTGATAAGGAAGACAATGTGAGCCATTCTTCTGTACAGCTAATTCTACGGCAGGCCGTGGGGCGAGAATGTCTCAGTGTTCCGAGGATTGCTGGAGACGAAAAAGTAGCAAATTTAGGAAACGACATTGCCTCAGAAAAATGGCCCTAGGATCCAAACGCCTTACCCAAAATCAATGCTCATGGTATCATTTTGTTGGAAAAAGAATGTTCTACCCAATCAAACAAAAAACGATGACATTTGGTCGATGGTGTTGATGAAATTAACGATCGTAGGTGTTGCAACCTTTCTGGGCCACCCTGTATAGGAAGAGCGAATGATAAAGCGAATGCTATAGCCTATATACCTAGGTTTAGGAATGAAGGATACTGCGTTCTGAATAAGTGAGTTAAAGGGATAGTTGAGTTTTACTTATTTTTTTGTGAGGTAATGAAAACCTGAGTGTAAAATTTGAAAGAGCATAATATTTAGATAATAAAATCATCTTTGTTTGATCAAAATCGGTTCAGAGACGGCTGAAATATCCATAAATATAACAATTTGTAATAAACCTGGGGCCCCAGGTTTATTAGAGAATTGTGAACTAGCCGTTAAAAATTCAAAAAAATGCTTCCTCTTTTCAGAAAGTTACAAAATAGTTGTTGGTTATTTCTATATCTAATCACTATTTCAACAAAGCATCACATGCACAATATTTTATTCAAAATGGTTTTAGAGAGCGCCCTCTTACGTTTTAACGGCTCTTTTTTAATGATAACATGATCTTTACTACGTCATTTGTAATTTTGTGTTCCTTTCTAGTTATAACTATTAGTTTGTAATGTAATGATGCAGGTTTTGGTTACTAAAATTCAGTTTCACGAAAACTGTACTCTCCTTACCAGAACTCAACTATCCCTTTAAATGGAGGAACACTTTCTGAATAAAAGCATATATTCCATTTCGCTACGAAAATGTATTTTACACAATTTTATTGATTCTTTCTAGTGATTTTAACTTAAAACGAATTCGTACATTTTACTTCATTAAATAGCGTAAAGAAACATACTTATTTATTTTAAGTTATGACGATTGTATGATATTTTAAGTAGAAGATACTCAAAATAGCATCAAGTTATTAATACATGAACAAATTAAGGCAGTTTTTTAACATAATTAAATTAAGTAAATATCGCGGTATTTTGTTTACAGTGCAGTGTCAGTCTATTAGTTAAACCGACGCTAGGTTTTACTTTGTTAGTAGAATATCGGCCAGAGGGTTTAGGCTATTAAGAACAAGTTGAAAAGAGACAACTGACCCCTTGACCCTTTATAATGTAATTACACAACGTTGTAGTTTGTTGTATTTTTGGGGGGGAGGGGGTGGTGATGGGATTGGGCGACCCTGCTATTTCACGCTTCGGGCCGAGACGGAACGTACATTCTAAACATGAAGATGCTAAAAAACGGGTGCTGTTCGCAATCGTGCACCTGGAGTAGCGCATTTAGCACCTCAAGTCTACGAGGTGCTAACAAATCGTTGCTGAAAATTGGTGCTGTGAGAACAGCAGCACAACGTGCTAAAGACTGCAACAATAAAGACTGTTATACAAATAATACACTGTCTAGAGTGCATTGTGTAAATGCATCGCACGCGAGGCTCTGTTAGCTGTGCGTTGCGCACGAGGCGTAGCCGAGTGCGCAACGCACAGCTAACAGAGCCGAGAGCGCGATGCATTTACATGATGCACGATAATTGAGACCGTGTATTATTTGTTTTATAACACGAGCTCAACCACGGAATCGTTTATTTTGCTGGATTTTTAAAAACAGACTTGCCATGCCACAAACCCTGTCTATCTACCCTCTAGAGTGTGAATATGAATTTACAAAATTCACCATCCGACTACCTGCACTCGCTTCACTGAATGTGAAGCTCAGCAGATCAAATGCAGTCCACCAGAAATTGCCGAAAAAAATTCCCGTAAAATGAGAATTATCAAAGCATTTTATGCATTTCCATTCCAAAACTTACCAATATCAAACCACATACCATATAATTTACGAAACTGCTAAGATTGATTTACTACAATACCGATAATTTACAAAACGAAGCTTTTTCCATCTTTTTTGTAATCACTTTCGCAAGTTTGTCTCCGATAGAACTATGTAAACAAGCATTGTGACGTCATAGCCGTGCAAAAAGTTGCGCAACGAAAACGAGTAATGCATGGGGTTGCACCCTGTTTTGCACGGTCGTGCATGTTTGTTGAAATTTAATGAATAGTCACGTGATAGGATTTAACCAATCACGTTACTGAATTTACCAGAGCCGTGTTATAAACGATATTATCCTTTCAGTGCGTTTGTTTCGCCGTGAGGCGAGTTAGCTCAGTCGGGAGCGTGGCTGACTTGGACACGCGAGATCCCCGGTTCGAATCCTAGTTTCGGACATCTTTATCGTGCGATGGATAAGAGCTTATTCGAGTTCCGAGTTAAGACCACCCGTGGCGGGCGCTGCCAATTCACGCACGGACTGCATGTATCGTCACATTCCCCGGGCTCCACACAGCAACAGGTGTCCGATACCCGATCCCGGTTCGTTACACGGCGTGACTCTGCGGGGGAGCGATCTACATCAGATATGAACATGTTCACTCACACACTCTGTCGCGACTTTGTCCCACATGTAAGCAGTAGCGTATCGTGGTCTGCCTGATTATTCTTTTAAGGGGGGGGGGGGGGGGGGGGGAGGGGCACCCGATTCATTTGGGGTACTCCTTATGTATTTCTTCATTCTTTATGGAAAACACTAACCCTGTAGGGTGCACACATACACCATGAATGTGTACGTCGGCTCCCCAATAATGGCACAAGGGGTGTAATCTCCCCCACTTTGTATTGTTTTGGGGTGAAATTAAGGGGGAGGGGGGAGGGAAACGTAAAACCCTGCGCCCCCTTTAGCGAATCCACTGCCTGCCTGTATAGTTGGCACGTGTGGATGAATGGGAAAAATTCAAGGATACAGCTTCGGATAATGTTTGTACGTTAGGAATGGAGGTTGGAGTTAATTTGTTGTTATTTGTGTATTAATTTATTTTGTCAGTTTTTAACAGGGTGTTGCCTCAATCAATGATCCGACAGCTTTTTCGAATCCAGGGGGTGGTAGTTTGTATAAATAATACTTGAACAATAACGTACAGAAAGGTAAAACTGTCAACATAATTGTGTAAATGCAAACGCGTTTGTATTACGGCTCATGCATATATAGTTCGACTCTGAATAAAAAGGTGGTCTATTTTGTATCGGATATCTAATTCATACCACTCTGCCGCCCCGTTAACCTGTCATGCGTGCATGGACGAAATGTCAACAGGATTACATTGCACGTTAGTTGTCAGTCCACGTTACAGTAACACAGTGTGGCTGGCCTAGCTAATACTTGAGAATGGAATTAGGGGATGCAGCCTACACCACCCCCCCCCCCCCCCCCCCCCCCACCCCGCCTGAGAGTTTTTAATGCACAAATATTTGGGTAAAATCCACTAAATTGGGGAGGGGAGGGGGTATAGAGTCATCTCATCTTCAGTCAAAACTATTGTAATACAATTGGGTCAAATTGGGCTCATTTTCAGGCAAAATCATTTTAATTAGGTTGGAGACAAGGATCATTACTTATTTATTCTTGCAAACGATCTCAAGCAACGCTACCCGCTGAAAAAAAATGCCCGTATGTTTATGCAGTAATGTTTGTAGCGATCTAATGCCCGGCGCAGACAGAGCCGACTCGACTGGTTGTCATTCCGATCGGCTCAGTTTTCAGTGCCTCGCGACACACATTTTGCTAGTCGAGAGACAGTCGGATGCCAGTTGGGGCCGATTCAACAAGATAAATCTGCTCCGACCGACCGGGCCCAACTCTAGCCTGATTGAAACCAGTCGGGTCGGGTCGAGTCGGCTCTGTCTGCGCCGGGCTTAACTATCTCATTGCACCAAGCCTAGGTATACACATTGTGGATAGAATATGCAAAATATCCCTTTCTTATCTGGGGGGCATTGGCCGCGTCTTGATATCATCGAGAGGTGCCAATGCAGTCCTGCAAGGTACAGAAATAGAACAAATAGAGAGGGGAAAACTGAGCGATGGAAAGATAACATCGTTGAATGGACATACTTGAAGCTGAGCTAAGCTCTAAGGGAGGCGAAGGACAGAGGAGGCAGGCAGATAAATAGATGGGAGGATTACATCACTGAATGGACTGGCTTGAAGCTGAGCTATAGGCTCTGAGGGAGGCGAAGGACGGCGAAGGATGCATGAGAAAGTTTGTTAACAAACCACCGGTGATATTTTACGAAGCCGAACCACCCTTAATTTAATACTAGCCCTCTTCTTTACTCTTCACTTCTTCTAGAAGTTACCAGGGGCGGATCTAGCTTTTTGCTAAGGGGGGGAGGGGGGGGGGGGGTTTTCGTCCACGATAATTTTTTTTTGCTATTTTGAACCCCCGTAAGTGATTTTTTTCACGTTTT
This sequence comes from Echinarachnius parma, assembly GCA_037951105.1. Taxonomy (NCBI): domain Eukaryota; kingdom Metazoa; phylum Echinodermata; class Echinoidea; order Clypeasteroida; family Echinarachniidae; genus Echinarachnius; species Echinarachnius parma. The sequence continues at coordinate 17,985 of JBAMJV010002149.1, forward strand.
TTTCAATTTTTTCACTGATACAATTTCACTTGGCAGCCCAAGGGGGGGGGGGGGGGGGGTTAAACCCCCTAACCCCCCCCCCCCCTGGATCCGCCACTGGTTACTGTAGGCGTGCGGCCTCGGGTTATTGAGTAGGTTATATGTGCCACCAGGTGCGCCTATAAAGGCCTAAGGACAAGGGAATATAACTCTTACTATCGTACGTTTGAAAGCGCGTTATATTTTACGCTTTTACTAATTCTAGCAGCACTGGTAAGGAAGTGTATTTGGGTCATGCATAATTAATTGGACATCCTGTAAGAAAGGCGATAGTGTGTTTCTTTTGTACGATCAAGTCGTTTACATACATTGACATTCTTTTTTCTGGACGTAACATAAAAGTTTATCTTGGACGATGAATATTAATTTAGAACCTATCATAAATATGCGAGACATAGTATCCAGTTAATAATTATGTATAGAACATAATAAGAATAGTGTTGGTATCATACATAATTCAGCTGCTACCCAATAAGAAGGGTGAGATTATATTACAGCACTGCGAAACGACGTTTCCGCTTTGACATTTTGCCAGGACGTAAAATACAAGTGTATCGCGTTCCATGAATATTCGGAATCGGTTATAATCTAGCACATAATACTTGGATAGCTTTACACAATCAATATCCGTTCTATTATTTAACATATATAATAAAGACAATAATTATGGGGACCATGCATGATTAATAAGCGATCGTGTCGGAAGGGTGGTAGTATGTCAAGTCGTTTGCGCTTTGACCATTGTTTATTTTGTCTGGACGTAACGTATTAAGTGTTTTTTGGACCATGAATATGCAATTATAATCTATCATAAATGTATGAGTATGAGTTTATTCATCTACCCATGAATATTTCCCGGAATCCGCACTACATGCCCCCTACAGGCCCTCTAAGTACCCTCTTCTCCCGATCACTGATCATTCATCGGTACTAACCGCGGCCCCTTTGGACCCGTACCCACCAGGTCAAATTGTGTTGTTTTTGTTTTTTGGTCGAGCGTGTTTCGCTCCTGGATAAAACAGACTTAACCCTTGTATTCCCTAGATGTATACAGTAGCCCAAATAAGCATCGTGTGTATTATTTATGGCGTCAATTAGCATCGATGAAACGTTTTAGAGTTAAGATTGGAGATCGCACCAATCTGGCTATAGATATCCTTCCCCTCCCAATAGCAAGCGGCCTGTGGGGAATGTCTTCTGCACGTACGGAAGCTGTTTTGAAAGTACGGAATGGGGCACGCTTTTGGGTCGAATGTTTAAATTAGAATTTCTTTCTTTTACAAGCTATAACAGTAACGTGGATTTTCATAATGTTCGAAGTATACTTATGAGGAATAAATCTGCACCACAACCTATATAGGTTTATTAATTGTATCAAAGTGATTCATTAGAATTCTCATATTTAATAAAATTCACTCGAAGCTTCCGCATTTCTCTAACATCTAAGATCGAATCGAAAAGCGTTTCGGAACGCTTTCGAGTGTAGCGGATAGTAGGTGATACAATCCGACACAAATTAACTTTCCCTTAAAAAAAAAATCTAGGTGAATGATGCACCATTAAGTAGAATCTTACAATGATATCGGTATATGATTGGAGAACTAAATATCACTTTCGGAAAACCTTATTTATGTTTATGAATCATTAATTCACTACAAATACGTGTATAGGACTCGTCTCGATGATACTTGGCCCGGAGTCTTTGGAGTGAGGATTTTCCATAAAAATCAAAGTTACTTATGTTTTTATAATTATATATGATGGCAATTTTGCAGCACTGCAACTTCTAGTTCTTGTATTATTTTGTTTCTTATAGAAACTGCTTACATTATAACGTGTCTACTTCTCAAATGTCTGATTAAAAGAAGGGCTATTGGAAAGATTACAGCCATCACAATTTTCTTTTGCAATAATTCAGTAAATTTACCATTCAAACGGATTGACATTTCATCTCGGCCTCGACAAAGGTAATCTAGCATAAAAGAACCGATAGAAAAATCTGACAACCGCATAACATCCATTAATATTTGTGTGACATTTAAGATGCAGTAATGGTATTATTATGTGAAAGAAAAAATGGAGGCAAAAAAGAGGTCGAGATGGACAGAGAGAGGAGGTGGGAGAACGAGAGAGAAATAAAGAAGGGAAGGAACTAAGTTAGATAAAACAAAAGTGTGGCAATAACAAACAAACAAACAAATAAACAAGAAAAGAACAAAAGGTGAAGGATATTAAAATTGAAAGTAGGAGATACAAAAAAAAGAGAAAGAAACTAAGGAACAAACAAGAACAAGAAACAAAACAAGCAAAGAGAAAAATTGTGACAAAAAAGGAGAAGAGACATGCTGAAAGTCGGAGAGAAATGATACAATTTATTCTCTCCACAATGTATATGTGGCAAACGCTTTTTGTACAAACCATAGAACATACCTATAATGAAGATGAATTGTCTATACAAAACGCCCACTTACATAGTGGCGTAGCCGAACTCAACCTAGTTTTGGGGGCGGTGCATGCCGGGGGCGGGGGCGGTGCTGCAAGACGGGACACCCCAAGGGCTATACATCAGGCTAGGTTGCCAAATGTAACATAATAATAATGATCTTTGTGTTGATATCTTCCTTAATTAATTTGTCTCCGATGATAACGAGGTGTGAAAGTGGGGATATTCAAAAAGATGTCGTTTACCCCATGGCTCACTTTATTTATCTACGCCAGCCAAAACATGCACTGCATGTACACGCGCCTCATGGAAATAATATACAATGTTTATAAAAAGAACTGCTTTAAATGGGGGCCCTGTCTCTGTGGATTAATGGATAATTCAATGGCGACTGTCACGGTTAAATCATATAATCCTTTTTACCCAGTCAGTGTGACAGCCCACGTACGCTGATTAGTCTCCGGGGAACCTTGGGGGCGAGAGCTCGTCCATGACCCAGGACCAGCCCTAGTTTAACTAGTACCAACTGATCTGTAGATAATGCCTGTATATACATGCTGACTAAACCTTTACAAACTCTGGGGGCGAGAGCCCGACCAGGACCAGCCCTAGTCCAACTCATATCTATATAATGTCTGGACATGTTGGATAAAACCTTTCACGAGCTCTGTGGACTAGACCTCGACCATGGCCCAGGACCAGCCCTAGTTCCACTGATCTATAGCTATAATTATTCTTTGATAAACATTTATCGTTAAATCAGTAAGGAATGTAATGTGTGCGACTGCGCTATTTTGAATCATACGTCAATCTAGCATATTGACATCGATGAGTTAATAGAGCCAGCGATTCTAATTGCCCTGTTTATCGGCCTAGGTCAGTTTCGAGTCGCTCAGCCCGGCAGTCGATGTGGTGAGTGCACCCAATCGTAATCCTATACCCGCGACTTCTTGTCAAAAGACTCGGCACTTTTAGGGGCTCTATTCAACCATAATGTTTTCTTGCATAAGACGCGTATGATTGAAATGGCACACTGCATAACCATACACAATAATTATAATCCCACCTTACATAAATACTACACAATTTACTTCGTATGCCAAACTTTTTCAAATGGTTAAAATAACATTACAATCATACTGTATTTACAGTATCATAACATTTCGTCATTGTAATATACAGCAAGATTTAAGCACATATTTTCATAAAAAAGAAACATAATTATGTGATAAGTATATTACAATCATGAGCAATAAAGAAAACATTGAGATATTTGGAATATAAATATATTATTTACTAACATTACTTACATGTTATTACTAACATTAACACAATTGTGCGGAATACTGTACCTTACGGTGCAACAAACATATAATGGCAATCATTAGAAATAATTTCTTCTCACATAATTATACAGTAAAGTGCATGAAAGTGTAACCATACCATGCACACGGCGGTATTATTATAATATAAGTCTTCATTGTTCTGGTGTTCAAGAGACATTTTATTCAGTACATCGATAACATATGCGACGCAGCCGATTTTTAAAATATATCATAATCATATCACACAATGTGTGCAGGCATGCAGTACAAAACAAAATGGGTTACTGTGAAAGATACACTGATCTCAAAAAAATTCCTGGATAGATTTAAAATTTCAGCTGACGAAAGCAGCGGGGCACCCCTAATTTGTCAAACATGGGGATGGGCATTTTGTTGGGGGCAATTGGTGTGCAAGAAGGGGCACATTTAACGCGGCACAAGGGGCGCAATGGGTGTGACACAGGACATAATGAATGTGAAACATTATAATTATGGGCGTATTGGGTGTGGAACGTAGGAGGGCGTTCTGGATATAAATCGAAGGGGTGATGGATGTGAAACGAGGGGTGTAACTAATGTGAAACATAGGAGAGGGTGCCAGTATTTGCCCTAAACAAGGGTTAATTTGTAGTTATGTTCATTTTGGTCTCCAAACAATCATGGGACTTGGGTAAAGGGGGTGGAGCCGTGGAGGGTATTAAAGAGGGCGTGTGATATGCCGTCTAGATCCACTAGAAACTGGCGAGTTTTGATTGCGAACCTAGAACGTAGACGTCGACATGATTACGTCACACAGTTCCCCGCCCCACATTCACGCGTTGCTCTCTTCCCGTCGTCTAAGCTAAGGACGACGTGGTTTTTACCATGTTGGCGTCGTCCTCGAGTAGACGACGGGAAAGTGCACAATGGGTGAACGTGGGGGAAGGGGGCTAATCGTGACGTCATTAGGTCGACGTCCGCGTTGTAGATTTAAAACTAAAACGCCGTATAGTCCTCACGTGCAAGAACAAACATATTCTCTCAGCTGCGCCCACTTTTAGCACAGAGTTAAGTAGGAAAATGTATAGACTATCCAGGTATTTCAAAGAGACCAGTGGGAAATGGGGACTTTTCGATTTGTTTGTTCACTATTAGACTGTTACATGATGGCGTCACGATAATGCCACGTCCCCATGTTCACCCATTGTTTGGTTGACCGTCTCAGTCAGGTACCGACTGAACGTTTATACGTGAACGTGGGGGTGGGGCCTTATTGTTAAACCATCACGTACCAGTCTACTAGTGAACATGTAAATCGAAAAGTCCCTGCATAATTATGATAGAAATGCGTGAGTGAATCTTACCGGAAGGAAAGAGCCGAATTTCATGATTCGCACGTGACAATTTAGAGAGAAGTTTGCACAGTTTTCACAAGTGGCCGCGGGACGAGTCTAATATGAAACGAAAAATGAGGGTACAACAAAACGAGAAAGCACAATGAGACAAAAGACATGCAACGAGAGAACATTTCAAAATGGCGCATGCATGCAATTTCAAAAATGGATTGGGTTAATATTTAAAGCTCGATGGACCTACACTCAGTCCGAACCTTTTTACTTTCTTGAAAAGACCGGTTCGTTATCATATACAAATTGTATGCATGTTATATACAAATAAATGTTGTTCATTATAGCAATCTGAAACATTGTCAGAGGTTTATACCTGTCATAGCAACACATACTGTTCCAATGTGGATCCAAGTATTGCATTGTATTTTTTTGGACCAGGATTGCTCAAATTGCTTGGCTCCAGGTTGTCACGCTTGGAACGCGCATGAATACATTTAATACTGAATTAATACATATATTACTGAACCGGTCTAGTATTCATAGTGGCGTAAATTTGGAAAATAATATTCAACACTAACTTAAATATAAAACAATGATATTGTTTTCGTCAAAATGAGATTTTTAAAACTTTTTAAAACTCCAAATTTGTTTTACCTGTTTATATGTAATTTATACAAACACAAGGAATTAGGAAATCAAACCGTCAACAATTAAGCAATTAACATTGGACTAACGAGCTGAGCAATTTCTTGAGTATACACTGGTACTGTGAACTGCATGCAACACGGATGATTACATGTACACATGAATACTTTTGTTTTGTTTTGTTTTGCAAAAAGAAGCGATACACTTTTATTTTTGAAACCACGATATGCACATCCTATCACATTCCTAGCACCTATTCCCTTCCCCATCAATAAAGTTAACCAGCGCTGTACTAGTAGTCATTTTTTTAAATTATGGGCCCTAGTTAGAATACCACAAGTCCTAATTCCCGTGACTACCTGTCTTTTTTTTAGAACTATTGAATTTGTTTTTATATATTTCATTTATTACAAGTCAGTACCTCCTATAATACATATCTTAATTGAAAAATCGTTCCACATAAAAAATAAATGTTTAATGAATCTTGAGTTATATTTATCTTGGGTAGATATTAACGTATTAAACAGTCCGATTTGTTGACACACCCTAAAATAAGACACACCCTACAATATGATAACATCTCTTACTCGTTTAACTTCTATTTTAAAGCAATGTCATTATGATGTGGGATACATTGTCAATATTACCTCAAACTTTAAGGGAGGATGAAGCAGAAACGAGGGGGTGCGGAGGGATGAACAGGGGGGGGGGGGGGGGGGCAGCACAGGGAACAATTTTCCCCTCTCCAAAATTGCCCCTCTTTACCTATGCAACCGCTATACGATGCTGATCACCACCGAGGTGCAATGTGAATAACGGTGCGACCAGGGAGGGGGATGGAGCGGCAACGAAAGAGGGTGCCTGGGTGGGAGCGGGTGAGGATTACCAAAAGAGGGGACAATTTGCCCCCCTCCAACATTGCCCCTCTTTAACTATGCAGCCGCTATGTACGATGATGATCACCGCCGAGGTGTATGTGAATAACGGTGCGATCGAGTGGGGGAATGGCGCAGAAACGAGAGGGGGTACAAGGGGGCAGAAGGGGGGGGGGGGTACCAAAAGAGGGAACAATTTGCCCCCCCCCCCCCTCCAACGACAAATATCGCCCCTCTTTAACTATGCAGCCGCTATTCGATGCTGATCACCACCGAGGTGCACTGTGGAGAACGGTACGATCAATCATCTGTGTGCGATCTTATGCCAGTGGGGTTTAGAGCAAAACCATCGAAGGCAATAACGGCTTTTGAAAAAATAATATATGAAGAGCTTATCATTCCAAAAGGCGCTAAATCTACTTTCCATAAAGAATTGGTTAATGAAATGAATGCAATAACAAGCTACGTATATAGCTGGCTATAAACCTACATATTAAGACAAAAAGACAAAATTGAGCATTCTCATTCCATATTTCTGTAAAAGCATGTGTAATATACGAGGTTTGTTCACAGTAGATGAAGTTGATTTAGCGCATTGTGGCATCAAGCTTGTCATATTAAGAAAAACTCCATCATATAAATATAATGACCCTTGTGTATGAGTAATGTCTTTTCGCGCGATCTACTTTTAAAGGAGGGGTGCAATCCCGGCTTTGATTCAGGTTTATAGCTTTAAATATGTGCCTTTATTGATATACCACACTCTTTTTTTCAAAGAAATCCTTAAGTTGGGAAAAAAAGGTAAATTTCATGCAACTTTTTTGCTTTATTACGCATCGGCGTTCCATGCTCCTAAAAAAAGTCATTTATAGCAGAGCGGAAATGTGCGCACGTGTCACCCGATTCATGACTTCACATGCAGACCGCAACGCGGAGGAATGTGCATTGTTTACATGCAGAGCCTATGACTTGCTTGTAAAACAAACTCGTTTTTGCTTGTAAATTGAGGTTTTACTGAAAATGCTTAAGAATTGCTAAGAAATGAATTGTAGCAGGATGCAGCTACACATCTGAGTGTATATCGTCCCATGATATAAACCTGAACAAATGTTTGCAAATATTGAAACAAATGGAAATAATATCTCTGTGTCAACGTGAGTATTGTACTCAACGTGTACGTCTATGACCGAGCTAAACTGCGATTGCCTGCCGGTGACGTCACAAAGATGACGTCATTTTTTGTTCGCCCGGGACTCAGTTTTTTTACGGGGGTTCCGAAAGAGAATTTACAAGTTGATTTTTTTATTTTACCGGGTTTTCCCACGAGGAAAATATGTTTGTATTAGTAATCTTCATGAAAATCTACCTTAGATACAGTAAAACCCAATTTTGAGGCAGTTAAATCTAAACTTTTTATTTCAAATCACACTTGATGTGTTGAGACTGTCCCCAAAGATGCAGAAGCACGGCTATTTGGAATTGGCATTCATTCATGATTTAGTTTTAATGGGTTTCGGTTTAATAATTTTGCTCTTTTATTCTTCTTTCTTGGCGGTTTCTTCAGGAAACAGAAAATGCGACATTTATCATTTTGAGTGGTGTTAAGTGGTTTGGGATTAAAGTCGACTTGTGAGCTAAAGTAATACAATAATGATGTTTTTGTCCTGATATACCGCCAGAAATTAAATTATAATTGAGAGTGATAAAAATATAAGATAAATTATGGGTTTTGGTATAATAATTTGATTTTTTTATCCGTTCTTGTCGGTTTCTTCACAAAACAGGAAATGCGGCATTAATGATTTCCAGTGGTGTTAAGGTGATCCTTTATTAATCATGTTAACTTTTTATGATTTCCACAATTGACATTGAAGATTTCCATCATACGGTATAGCAATGTCATTGTAGGATTCTTCTGAAATATGTGTGATAGCTTCATAAAGATAAGAAACACTGTTTATTTACTTTAATAAGTAAAAGTTTACGTCAGACTTTATCACCTACTGTCGATTGAATCAAAAGCGTCCCCGAAACGATTTTGATTCAATCATAGATATCTCCATAACCAGGGTGATAATAATCCCATTTCACTCTTCTGTTATCATGATTAGCCTATCAAGAAGGTACATAAGAAATGTGCTATTAGCTCTAAGTGATTTGGTTGTATTTAACAAAATTGATAATTTTAAGTAGTTTGGGAATATAGCCAAATAAATTTAATTATAAGCAAAAGTAATGCAGGATTATGTTATTGTCTTGATTATGGCTTATTAATTGGACTCAAATTTAAAGGAGTAAACTAATTTCATATTTGTATGCATGGGTTCGGGTTTAATAATTTGCCTTTCTTTCCCTGATGGCTAGCTACTTCAGAAAACACAAAATGCAGCATTAATAATTTCAAGTGGTGTAACGTATTTGTAAATAAAGTCGTTTGAGTTAATCGTATTAAACTAAAGCAATAGTATGTTCTTGTCTTGAATATAATTTAGAGGCATGAAATAATATCTTTATGGGTTTTGGTCTAAAAATTAGCCTGATTTTCTTTCTTGATGATTTCGTAACAAGACGAAAATTGCGGTATTAATCATTTCGAGTGGTTTTCGAGAGAAAAACACGTCAACATCTGCATTAAATTTGTTACTTGTTTTTGGGGGAAATATGGTCGATTGAATATAAATGGAACATATTATTGGCTTTATATAGCTCAAGAAATTGAATTCGAATTTAGAATAATAAAATAATTACATGCATTTCTGAAGACCCCCCCCCCCCCCCCCTCCGGATATTCATATATTTGTATGAGCCTATAATACTCAATGTAAGACGGTTGGTATACATTGCTCATAATCATTTTCTTTATATATACACGTGCATTTACAAAAAGCTATATATACAGAGCAAAAGAAAATAACTGAATCACAGTGATCGTGGTAACGAAGAAACGAGAAAAGAAAGATCAAATATCTACGTTTATATACGGAGTTTCTTGTGAAATGGTTATTTATGATTATAGAAATATATATATTTATATTTATACCCATGACAGTAATGTCAATAACCGGGGAACATGAGGCAGAATTCAAAATGAAAGTTAACCGAAATGTCAAGAGATTCGCAATATTGACGCTCCGAACATGGAATATTCGCTCGCAAGGAAATCAATTTTGTTAAAATAATGTTACTATAATTGGGATCTAAATTTAGATTTGTCCGATTTCGAGTCAGCAACATTTTCTTCTTATTCTTGATTGTTTTACCGCAGACAGAAGGAGGTTATCAAATAGCCGAATATTCCTTCTTTTTTTTTGTTAGACAGTGGGTATTTCAATCATTATAGATTTATTATTCGATCCCCCATGTATTCACAAACTTTTCAAGAAAATAAAATCATAAAATGTTGACGGTGGCGGTGGTGCGGTAGGTTAAAACGTTATCCCCAAATCCATTTTCTTTATTTTTGTGGATTAAAGGATTAATTCCAATATATACTACGCGAAATCTTTGTATCTTGTGTGTGTGTGTGTGTGTGTGTGTGTGTGTGTGTGTGTGTGTGTGTGAATAAATCATCAAACCTCCTATATACCTGTTACATCTTCTTCATTAATGTATTCAAAGGATTTTCCCTATTTTCTTTCATAATTTAGAGTAATTTGTGTATATTATTTTATTTAAAAAGGGCTTCTAATGTCAAGGAATCGTTCCCCGCGAAACCTCAATCGTAATAACTAAAAACCAGAACGTCAATGACGTAGCGCTCATCCGCCATCTCGCAACATCAAATATCGCAAATTTCATGTGGTACACTTTCAACTGGTCAACAAATAAAAATTTGATGCCCTGGAAGGGACATAAAAATAAAATTAAAAAAAATTAGAGTGAAAAAAATATAAATTTGACGCCCCGGAAGGGACATGGGAAAACATAATAATAATAATAATAATAATAATAATAATAATAATAAATTAATTAATTAAAATTAAAAAAAAAATATATATAATAATAATAATAAATAAATAAATAAATAAACAAAATAAAAAAAACAATAAAAAAAAACAAAAAAACAAAAAAAATAAAAATAAAAATAAAAATAAAAATAAAATAAATTAAAAAAAATTAAAAATAAAAAAATAAAAAAATTAAAAATTACCATAATTAATGAACGGAGAAAAATTTCAAAATTCTGTGTAGAAGTTTAGTGTACCAAAGTTAGCTCTACCAGATGAAGCAAACCAAATCAAAATCGGTCGAGAAATGAAGGAGAAGAAGCATTTTTTGTGATTTCGAATAAATTTGCATAAATTACCATAGATAATGAATTTCACGATTCTGTGTAGAAGTTTTAAATCCCCCTCCTAGCCCTATCTTATGAACCAATCAGAATCAAAATCGGTTGAAAAATAACGAAGAAGAAGCATTTTGAAAACTGTGGACGGACGGACGGACGGAAGGACGGACGGACGACGGACGCAACGGCATGGCATAAGCTCATCGGGCCCTTCGGGCCGGATGAGCTAAAAACATAAATATATAAAAAGGTTGTTTACATTCATTTGCTCAGTTGGCACATCGTGTATAAGTCTGACGCATCGCTATGATCATGTCATTTCTGCATGATTTGATATCCATATTATTGTCAAACAACTGCACGTTTTGTTTATTTGTGATTATTCCAAGCGTGAAAATTGTGTTCGATCAGCTTCCACCCATTTATAATATTATTCTGGAACATTGATTGGAATTGGCAATAATGATGTTGTTCTAGTCGGCTGGATCAAAACGGTGATCGGTTGATTAGCCGGGCTGAGCAAACCTGATTTATAGAGATGGGTCAAACAGAAAACACACAGGTGTAGTTTAATTTAAAATTCGAGTTTCATTTGGTATCGTTTTGCTTGCCTTTATTATCTCTCACCGTCCAGATAATATTTGATTGACGTAAAACCGCGCGCAGTGTTATGAAAAATTATACACCGACAACCAAACAGAATAATTATTTCCATCGCATAGTTACATGGCACATTATGACGCAGGGGAGGTTACTGTCAATAATTAGAGTAGTGAATAAATTAGTGAAGTACACGTTGATTTGATTATTACCCCCAATACCCCGGATAAACTGCATTACCCATACCGGAGTTTTGCCTCATACAATAATATCTGGGGCGGTTCATGATATTGTATTATCATAATCAAAATGAATGCGGGGAGCGGTATTTGTATTATTATCATGTCTTTTTCTCATTAAACATGCGCGCCATGTATTATATTAGCTATAAGGTTCATTGCTCCTGCTAACTCGTTCAATGCCAGTATAAGAACCCCCTCCATGTATACGAGGCACGGTAATAACAATATGCGTTATTTTGACTGGGCAAAAATAACAAATCTGAGTTTATTATTGTTCCATTTATCAGCATTTCGCTGTGTAACTGAAAAGATTCGTGAGTGTAGATTTGTACCTACTTTATGACAATAATATTACCTATTTTAATATAGTAAAAGTGATATAATGTATTAACCGCCGTGTATCTAAGTACACTACTAGTATATCAGTGGCGCAATTCCATATTCTTGGTCATCAGGTATCTAGTTCAGAACCACACATGTATATTGTGCACCATCTCAACTCCCTGGCGAGTATACTAGCCCGAGCTGCTCTATAATACTAAAGGGCGCTATATTATAGTCAGCAGTGAAGATACGCAATGCAGCATTTGAGATCTTGACTACCTCGTTTAAACAGATCCAGTAACATTGTAGAAATCCACAAAATTGTTTTTTCCAAATTTCTCTTTCGTTATAAGATATGTATAATTGAAATGTTTGGATATCAAAATCTCTAGTTGAGAATTTCAACTGTGTACAAAGTCAGTGCAATGAGTTTGTATCGCATTACTCGGTCGTATGAGACTCATTGACCATGGAATTTTCATACATCATCCAGTGAACATATTATCAGATCACAAAAATATACAGTATTTGTCAGTTTTTGCACATGTCAACAAAGTTACTAGATCCCTTTAATGCAACGGCATTATATCATGTATACCGCATTACGGGACACCGGGGACTTATTCGCTTTAGACCTGATTGGTTGTATTATAAACAATTAAACCCAGCGAAAATACGAAACCAAAACTGGGGTCCAGTATAAACATGATCAGGATTTAATCCTTGCTGCGTTCATAATTTATCCGTAGCTGATACAATTATTACCTCGGCTAAAATATCTGCCCCACTTTTCCTTGACCATAAAGTTCACAAGTTCATTGATATACAGCGTCTCATAATAATAACGCAAAGCGTGGCAAACACTATGAACTGTTGGTCAAAACCAATATCAATTTCACTCCATAGTCCATACGTGTGCACGCGGACATTGTCGAAATGAATACTTGTAGATTAAATCCCGAACAAATTCCCGAAAGTGGAGTCAAAATTATTTTCTTTTTGTGGTACTATTAATAGAAAATGAATAATACACCATGCTTTATATCAGGATGTATGTCTCCGTTGCGTCCTCCATGTTAATTCTTGTGACGTTAGACGGTTTTCGTTGTTTTTTCTACAGTTTCATCGGGCGTAATTACTGGCGACGCTACGGGGTAAATAAGGGGGGGGGGGGGCGCTTGCCCCTAAATAATTTGACAAAACCAATACAACATGCAACGGGCCTGGGTAATTTTTTGTTTAAATCAGAAAAACAGTGTGCTCCCAAAATATTTTGCGTGGCCCCCAATCAGTCCTGCCACGCCATCACGCCACTGGGTAGTATCGGTTATGAAATGATGGATTTGCAGTCACCGCAGCCACGAATCACAATAAATGAATTTATCGAGATTACAACGCCCCTGGGGCCCGGGGGCACACGAAGGAAAGGTTCAGAGAGTTTCAAGAGCGAAGCGTTCAATTTCGGGTTAATAATAATTCAGAGCGATAGCAAATCTGCAACCGAAGTGCAATTATCATTGCAAGCATGGGGCGAGTAAGGGGGAAACGACTCATATTCGTGCAGTGGCGTAGCCAGGTTCTATCCAAAGGGAGGGGGGGGGGGGGTGGATTTGGGGGCAACGTTTTCTAAGGGGAAAGTCTGTGCTTAGATAACCGGGCGTATAGGTAATTTAGCAGTGTACCAGTGAGACCCTGGGAGTGTGTGGAGGGGGGGGGGGGGGGGGGGAGGGGGGGGGGGGGGTATTTCAACAAGTGCATTGGGAGGAGATGGGAGGGCAGTTGCCCCCACCCCCTTTAATTTGCTACGCCTCTGTCTTCGAGAAAGCCTTACACCAGAGAGGACACACAGAAAGATGGCGAGTGCAAGATGATGATTAGTTTACTTAGGGAAAGGCAGACAACCAAAACAAGCACAGGACTATATTTTGTTCAGGACGTGTTGATGTAATTGCGAAATGGCATTCTTTCGTTTGAAGTGTTATGGCGCTTTATATCCTGTTTATTTTTTATTCAGATGTATAATGCTTTGATTATTATAATGTTAGTTTAACATGATATACATGTATATGTAACTATATATTTGTACTATAAATATTTTTAATTGAATGGGGTATTTACATAATTATGCACGTTTACGCAAAATAATACAACCCGACCTTCCCGCCGACTAGGGACACATTATGTATGGCCTCCAAATACAGACATTATTATAATATAATTATGTCTAATATCGACAGAATAACACACAGTGTGTGGGAATGGGGCAGTCATGTATATACGTTTATAATAATATGCAACATCACCCGCCCCCCTTAAGTAAAAGTACTGCATGCATGGTCTCTAAATTAAGGCATGATTATAATATAATTATGTCTAATAACGACAGAATAACACATATTAGTGTGGGGGGGGAATTGGGCATTCAAAAGTGTACATTTATACAAAATAATGCAACCTCGCTTGCCCGTCTTCCCGCCCGTACGTGAAGAGTAATGCATGTGCCCCTAAATTAAAACATAATTATTATTATGTCAAATACCGATAGAACAACTTAGACTGCGGGGGAATTGGGTATTCACAAATGTACCTTCATGCAAATGCAAGCTCAGCTCGCCCTCCTTCCTTCCCGTAAGTAAAAAATAATGCATGGAGCCCTAAATTAAAAAAATATTTTAATTTGTCGATAGAGCAACACAAACTGCTGTGAAATAGGGCATTTATAGAATAGTGTACAAGCAAATGCAACCTAGCTTGCTCTCTCCTCTTAGTGAAACATAACGCATGGAACCCTAAATTGAGACATGATTATGTTTATGTCAAATAGCGACATAACAACCAAGACTGGGGGGTATAGTCGAGTGCAAAGGCAAATGCAACCACGCTAACCCTCCTTACCGCCCATAAGTGCAAAAATAATGCATGGACCCCTGAATAAAGACATGGTTAAATGTCATATATCGACCGAACAACATACATAATAATGTAATGTACAGTACGTTTATGCAAATACAACCCTGCCTTTCCGTCCGTAAGTGAAAAATAATGCAGGGAACCCCTTAATAAAGACGCGGTTATAATTCATATCAAATAGCGAGAGCCCAGACTGCGTGCGAGTTGAATAACCAGTTGCTGACCCGATTCCCGAATTAATCAATAAGTTCGCCTCATTACCGCGCTGTGGCAGGCACGCTCTACCCGTTGAGTCAGCTATAGGAGGGCGGGGAAGGATGTAGATCGCCATGCGTGATGATGTAGAGCGCGGAACGAAACGGTCCGAACATTCGTTACTAGGCTAGATGCTGCGCAATGCATAACACTGAGCCAGTGTGTATATTTCGCACCGTGCGCAAGGCGCCCGGAGCAAGGCGTTCACAAGCTGGCACCGCGCGCTTGATTGATACGAATCCGAGCTAACTTAAAGTTACTGGCGCGCTGTTATCCTGCATGCGAATGCCTTTTCTTGTTCGCTGATAACAACTTATTTCCCAGACTACATACATGTTATAGGGAAGTGGGTTAAGCTGTGGTGGGCAGCGAAATGGCTACTGTGCGATTAATCGCACAACTTTGCGATTGCTCGCAATTCTTTACGCAACACCTCCTGTGTTATCAGAGTCTACCTAACTCTCTTACTTTTCCAAAAGTACCCCTTTTACTCCCCGTAAAATTAAAATACGACGAAACTGTGTGTGGAAAAAATATAATAACTTAGATTGAACACAGCTCGTTTGATGGCACCGGAATTACAAAAGCGAGTCCCTCGCCTTGCCTTTGCTTTTTTTAATTTAAATATTTTAACGTCGGTTAGGGATAATTTGTACGTAGAATGACTAATATTATTTCTATTCCCATCTCGTGTGAATTATTAGTTCCATGTCTGTCTGAGCCGACCCTTTGCTACACAACCGAACTGCATGTCACATACCGAGTCACTATTATGAAGAACTTAGTTCCCAAAGGCGCGAAGTCATCTATCCATAAACAAATGAATCAAATCTTACAAATATTTAAAATAAATCGCTGGATAAAAACAATTTCGAGCACCCCTTTTGATAGTCGATAAAAAAGGGTATTTAAGTATAGGCACTGTACAATATTGGGCTAATAAACACACTTTTCTCCACGGTATATAATGTGGATTTAGCGCCTTTTGCAATTGAACTTCTCATAATATTTCAGCCGCCCTTATTTACAAGCAGCTGTACGCGGTTATGTGGCGCACTGGCACTGACAATATTACTTCACTTTGACGCAATGCGACATAATATAACCTGGCTTTCTACATTAGAATGATATAGCTAACCCAATTGACCCCCACTGTGCATAAACAGCTGTATAACACGATATGACATCATCTGCAGTAAATGCACAATTTGTACATAATAGTTATAACCGTTAAATAAAATAATTATTTGAATCACATTAGAGTTCGAATTGTGCTTTTTAAAAATTATAAACCTGCAACGTTCCTGCATGTTTTAAAGTGTAGATGAATTTAATCCATTGTCTCTACAAACCTTATCAAAATAAAATACCATCGGATATCATGATGTCTCTTAAAAAAGTTTCACCGAATTCATTAATTCGATATGCAAAAAACAGACATTATTCTATATGGATTGCTTATACCCACCTTCGCAATTCCCCCTGTCATGCTTGCGCTTTAAACATTATTTTATTAATGTTGCCAATATTGCAGTGTTGCCATATTGTTGGTGAATTTGTTATCAATATGTTTGTCATTAATGGTAAATATATTACTCATTGCGGATATAGTATCGGAAATAATATCGCTAGTGATATTCGTTTGTCTCGCAATGTATGGTCAACATTGAATCTGAAAGATCGCGACGTTCCGTATGCTACTGCAATACTTTGTCAAGTGATATATGTTTGTCATTGTTCGACACACTACGTTTGCTTATTACCAATAAATGTGTTTTTTCCTGCATGCTTGGCATGCTTGGAATAACAAAATTAAACTGAAAATTGAATTGGGTATAGGTATTATGATAAGGACAGTTACTGCCATATTCGATTAATCTGCAGTTCACCTCGGCGAAGTCAACAATTATTTTGAAGAGTTGAACATTTGAGAGGAGTCAGTAATTTGTTAAGCAGAATAACAAAACTGGAGTGATGGGATGTCAATTGCGCATTCAAATATACAGTTTGTTAACCTTTAGTATGACATTCTATAACATCGATATATTATCCATCAATAATGGTCATAAATTAAGTTATCAAAACTGGTATGTTAAAGCGAAAATACTCTTCTTTGTTATCTGTGGATTCTCAGAAATCCACATTACTCCATCAGAATACAATAATGCAGTTTAGCAGTTTCCAATGCCTAAAATCACATTTTACGCCAGTAAAATCATTTCAACTCAAATTAAATTCCAATAATCTATTCCAATGGAACATAACACGCGTTAACCATCGAAACGAATGCTTTACTACAAGTATTACCCCTCATTTCCCATCGCTGAGCATGCATTTTGAAACGTTAATAAAGAATGATAGGGCTGTCAGCAACACGCGTTCGGGCGAGTAATATCAGACAATCAATTGTCGATTTTATTCGACTTTTATGACTTAATCGCTCGCAAGCGTCGTACTTCTAAATAAATTATTATGGACGTATGTCATTCCAGTTACATTCCAGGTTGTTTTCTACAGAGGTGGAGGAAGGTGGAGGTTATAACTAAAGGGGTGTCCTCACCCCCTATTGTGTCCCCCTCTCCCACACAAGCACACACCAAGTTATGTGACTGAGTATAACATTGAGTGTGAGTCTGAGTTTATTTAATTTGAATACGGTAACTATTTGCTTCAACCAATGTTCGCAATTTAATTACATGTGCGTTGATAATTTGTAATTTTAAATGTGCACCAAAGTGAAACATTATCTTTTAGGATGTCACATGTGCGTCTTATTAGAAGGTATTTTACATATGTTTTATGAATAACATAAATACATTGCATTTCATTTGACACGTCTACTAATTGTAAAGAAATATGTTACAACATGAGACCAAATTGATGACGTTTATACAAGCGCAGATTAATATAATTTGTATTGCTCCTTAAATTATCTTCAATTAAGCATATTTTGTACAAAGCACACATTTTATTTGTTGAAATTCTCAGACCCAATTATTAAATTATACTAAAAAGAAAAAAATGGAGCAATAAAACCCGTTCATATTGATCATGTTGATTTGGTTATATAGAATGCAGCTTGAAAAGGTCGATTAAATCAATTAATACGATGTAAATGGACCACAGAGGTTAAAATACATATTTTTTTTTAAATCCAATTACCCACAATGGCGTAGTCAGGATAATTGTAGACAGGGGGAAGGGCAATCACCCACGAAGGGAGAATAAATGAAGTATAAGTGACTTAAAAGACATGATGTCTTGTATTCCTTTGAATGTTACAAACTTATTTAAAGTACGCTATTCACGCGGGTATCATAGCGCTTACAAAAAAACATACAAAATACAATTATACGATCAGAAACTAAGGGTGGAATTCTCATCAAAAGGTTAAATTTAGCCCGGGTTAAATTTTTATGGAGCGCCACACTGCAAACAATGCGCACTTATTTCTAAATGCGCGCTTGTACTAGATATGCGCACTCATCCTTCATAAACGCAAACACAAAACCATAGAAGTATGAATAAACAAACCAACCGGTTGCACAAAACCTATGAATAGACGACCATTGCGCCTGATGCTTATTTTTACGCTAAACTGGCAGGAAGAAAGTATGAAAAAAGTGTGTAGAAACTTGACAATAATCGTTGATTTTGCCAGATTTATTTGACTTTTCATATAAATAACATGGACTCATCTTGCGGGGAAACCTCCAAACTTCCGCTGTCAAAATCGAGTGTAGAAAGCGCTAATTGAATGAAGAAAAAGAAGAAGATAAGTGCCAACGGAGACAATGAGTGATTTCAAGTTCGGTGTTTAACGCTGGTGTTAGTGTTTAATAAACACTAACACCGGCCTAAACACCGAACTTGAACTCTTGCAGTGTTAGGAGTTGACCTCTGAAATTTTGCAACTTCCGGTGGCTGGTGTTGTAATTTTATGGAAATGTCGTCTGCTTGAACTGAGCTTCATGGCTGGTGTTAAGGATTTGCGTACAAATTTCCCATTCACTAACACTAGCCCCTAGGGATTTAAGAAATGGTGATTTCAAGTTCGGTGTTAGTGCAGTGTTAGAGCAGAAGTTTACGTATACGATGAATTCATAATTGATTAGAATTAATGGAAACGATTAATGAACCAATTAATTCGAAGACGGTTTTGAGTCTATAGTCAGCTTGGGTTGACGATCCAACTAAAAATAAACCAACGTACCGTACAAGATAAATTAAAAAAAATAATTAGGCAATTAAACAAAGTGATGCTAGACACAAAAATAACTGAAAAGTGTTTTCTTTCCATTAGTACTATAATATAGTACTAGTAGTAGAAGAAGAAGTAGTATAGTTCTAAAGTAGTAGATTGTGGTATATTTTTAAAATGTATCTTAATAATGTTATCAAATTGACCCTCGTTCATTTGTCAAGTGACCGCCACCAGCCCCCCCCCCCCCCCTCTTCCCCCGCCGCCAATGATTTAGTGTGAACGTCAAATCAATGAATTAATCATAACGTAGGCTAGTCGATCATAATTTAGAATATGAATTGAATACTTGTGTTGTGTTTGCAAATATCGATAACACACGGTCTATAAATTACCTAGATTTACCGTCTTCTTGAATATTTAGTAAAAAAATCAAACAGTAATTGAGGGTTATTATTTTGGTAAGCCAATAGTGATACATTTCTTGGGGATACATTATTAAGATCAATAGACAACCAATACGAGTCTGATCTTGAGTCTAATTTATGGTAATTAATTAGGTCATATGGTAATTACACGTACCGGTACGCAGGCCAAAATAACGTAACGTAAACAAACACGCATGCACAATTTATGCAGCTATAAATAATATAGACTTCGCTTCGCCTTCGAGACCAAGACCAAGTGGATTTTTATTTTACACAGACTTCAATCATAGTTAATACCATCACCAGCTTGCTGAAAATAGATGTAGCCTCTGATGGACCTGTCCTGTGCTGTGTCCATCCTTTTCTGCGTAACTGTAAGTCATAATAATTAATATAATATGTCAAACTCAAGCTGTTTTAGTAATTAGTAACATGCAGATGTTAACTCGTTAATTAGCCAGAACTAGCAGAAGTTAATACTATTAATATTTTGTACTTACTTTATTACTTATCTTTTTCTAGTACTATGTAGTAGTCTACTAGTTCTAGACTAGTATAGGCATAGTCCTAGGATAACTAGTTAGTCAAGACAGGCCGGATAGGCCTAGTCTAGATATGTCTTACTCTTAAGCATAGCATTAGCATACTCCTGGAGTCCTGGCCCTTGCCCCTGGAGGCTGGGGCTATTAAGGCTAAGGCTAAGCTAAGTCTAAGATCGAGTAAGATTAAGGCTAACAATTTAGCATCATCCTAGCCCCCGTGGCCGGCATGCTAGCCTATTAATTAAGGCTAATCCTTACTTAGCCTAGCCTAGGGCTAGGCTAAGCCTAATTAAAGACTTCACTCAGTCTTAGACTTAGTTAGTGATAGTGTTTTACTTTTAGGCAGCCATAAAGCAAACATTTGTCTCTGTTTATTCCACTTGCACTGCACTGACTGACGCTATTACAATTACGGTCTTGACTAGACTACTCTAGTTCTATATTGGTACTGATATATCATGCTGCCGTGCTAGGCCCAGGGCAGTAGGCAGTAGGCCTAGACCTAGTCAGAAATAAACTGGAATAAACTAGATAAGACTATATAGCTAGATATAGACAGACCTTTTTTGCAACCTCCTGGCCGGTTTAATAACAATATAGCCTATAAAAATAAAATAAAATGTTTCGGAGGGTAATCGACCGAGAAAAAGTCCTACCGTACCAACTAATTCGGTAGTCAAGTAGCTAGCTCCGTGTGTCAAATAATTAAATTAAATTCATTAAATTAAATTAATTGATTGATTGATTGATTGATTGATTGATTGATTGGTTGGTTGGTTGGTTGGTTGGTTGGTTGGTTGGTTGGTTGGTTGGTTGGTTGGTTGGTTGGTTGGTTGGTGGGGTTGGGTTGGGTTGGGTTGGGTGGGTTGGTTGGTTGGTTGGTTGGTTGGTTGGTTGGTTGGTTGGTTGGTTGGTTGGTTGGGTTGGTTGGGTTGGTGGGTTGGTGGGTTGGTGGGTTGGTGGGTTGGTGGGTTGGTGGGTTGGTGGGTGGGTTGGTGGGTTGGTTGGTTGGTTGGTTGGTTGGGTTGGTTGGTTGGTTGGTTGGGTTGGTTGGTTGGTTGGGTTGGTTGGTTGGTTGGTTGGTTGGTTGGTTGGTTGGTTGGTTGGTTGGTTGGTTGGTTGGTTGGTTGATTGATTGATTGATTGATTGATTGATTGATGGTTGATTGATTGATTGATTGGTAGATTGACCCGATTCATTCACCATAATTATAAATTATTTAATTCAATCATTGTTTTATTAACTCACTATATTATATTACATTATCACTCACTCATTGATTGGTTGTTAGATTAAATTATTGATTGATAGATTGACCCGATTCATTAACTAGTATAATTATAAATTATTGATTCCTTCATTGTTTTATTAACTCACTCTGATCACTCACTCACTGCACTCATGCATGCACATGCAACGCCGTTAACGGCCACGCGCAGACTAAGAACGCCGCAACTTCTGGCGTAATGCGTAGTGAATGTTCCGCTGCGTATAGCACTGTTCAGCTGCAAATCAATATTTGTCAAAATTCGCGCATGACACTCGTGACACGTCTTTAGAATTATTCTAATAACAAAAGAAATAATGCAAATGGTATGATTTTACATTTACTAACTGACAGAACTGCATATCATCGTCTCAAATTACCCTGAATTATGAACAGCAGTATCATAAACGTAATGATTGAAATGATTTGAAAAAGGGTTTCGGCATTTTCGTCGGCATTTTAAACCCTTTTTGTTCTTTTTCGCTGGTGTTAGGGCGGTGTTTAGATATCGATAGCACTATCGGTATCGGTTCTCCCAAACCGAACAGCTGATTTTGAGCTCGATTTAAGCAGCTCTTGGAGTAACACCACTCTAACACCAGCCCAACACCGAACTTGAAATCACTCAATGGTGGCAAAGGAGTAACTGCCCGGCTTTCCATAAAACAGTGGGTTGATTTAACCTACTTCTGACGTAAACTGACGCGAAAAGACGCGTTTTAGCACTGTGCTAAATTTAACCTTTTGAACAGAATTCCACCCTTAATGCTTACAGTCATAATACTTCATGTTCGTTTTCCCCTTTCCACTGTATTATGTATTTATATTAGTCGCGTGGGCAAAATCGTATGTACAAAACTGGAGAAATAATGTTTGTTTTTATATGCCTTCATTTTTATTTCTACCTCGCGCAAGAGGTAAGGGTTGCCTTCCGAAAAAACCTCAGTAAATGTTAGAAACGACTGGCAAAATAAGGCTATCCTACAAGCAGATCATGGCTGCTGCCGCGGATGTGCGGGCTATCCGGAATCGTGCGTTTATGTTCAGCCGTGAGGTCTTGCCAAAAAGCTGTCATAGCACGATTGGATAGGCTTTTCATTCTTAATTACGGGGTCTCGAATTCAAACCATAATATATTATTGCTAACCTGGCATTTAATGTCCTTCAGTAAGGTAGTAATTAATAAATGCTCTCTATCCATGATTATATGGGTACATAGTCGGCATGGTTGGGTAGTAATCAGCCTGTGGCACTATTGTATAGTGACTCGGGATGTCATGCTCCACAGGGAGTTGAGATGGTGCACAGGAAACTTTTGCGTGTTTAAACTGTACCTAATGAGCAAGGTCAAATTACGCCTCTGAGTAGTGTATACTAAATAGACGACGCACTATAAATGCATTAAATCATCATAAAAATGAAGAGCTTGATGCCAAAAGGCACTAAATCCACCTTTTTCGACTTTGGAGTAAAACATTTTTTTTTATACAACTTTGTACACATCCATATGGGAATATGGGTATATATTTTGATTCTAATAAAGGGGGGGGGGAGCATTTCTCCCAGTTCCCCCAATTAACTCCGCCATTGGTTGTCCATAGTTATTCAAGAAATAAATTAATGTGCCAGTATAACTGTACCACAAAGGTCGAACATGCACATTTTGTTGTATATTTTATTAATGCAATGTTTCTCGTTTATATCAATGATCGATCGATCAAATTAATTATTTAAAACACAGAATGCCATGGATTTTAATGCTCTATGGCATTTGTGTGTATTGTAACTCGCAAACATGCGAGCTTGGCACTCAAGGAGTTAATGTGATGTAAATGTCCCGCAGATGTTGTATACTGTATAACTTCCTTGTGATTTATACCGTTATCCATCATAACGCATTGGCATTTGAATTTGATTGTGTATTATTAACTGCTATGTCATTTATGTGTATAATACATCTTATCCATATTTGACTCGATTAAAAATGGTAATGTTATTAATTTACCAGACACCGTACTTCAGTAGTCAACATGATCAATCATAGAGTGAAATTGAGGTGAACCTATCGCTGGTGAAGATTTGCATACATTTATTTTGACCAAGGATGGGGTATAATGTATAGATCACACCTCCCCCCCCCCCCCCCCCCCCCCTCCGAGCAAAAGGAAGCGTCTGCAGATATACACCACCATAGCCCAAACGCGCGCACAGCGGGGGTAATGATTTCACACCAATGTCTAAAAAGCATCCAAAATCAATGGATTTGGTAAACATTCATCAAGAGCCCTTCATTACCATGATAATTGCATTTCGTCGGAAATCGGGATGTGAGTCAGGAACCGAGAACTTTCATTCGCGTCCGTCGGTCCGGAATACCGCGCTTTTATCAATTTACCTAGAAAGCAAGATGATGTATATTTTATGCGAATTGTGATTTATGTCACCCGTGAACTGATAACTTTTTAGGGTCGTTGCTCGATCCGCACCTCCTTCAGATCCAAAGCCATCATCAACATTATTTTGCAGAGAAAGTGGTTATCATTCCAATTTCCAATTAGCCGAGAGCTATGCGGTTGTAATAAAGACATTTTCTTGAGAAAACCCGCTCGTAGGATTTGAAGTTATAAATCATTCCTCTTTTCATTCTTACCGTATACCCGGAAGTCAAATATAATATGCTTTAACATGATTTACTCTTTTTCATAAGGGCAATAAATACGGTTACAGTCCGTTATTCCGAAGGTTCGTTATTCCGAAGGTTCAGTTATTCCGAAGGTTCGTTATTCCGAAGGTTCGTTATTCCGAAGGTTCGTTATTCCGAAGGTTCGTTATTCCGAAGGTTCGTTTTTCCGAAGGTTCGTTATTCCGAAGGTTCGTTATTCCGAAGGTTCGTTGATCCGAAAATAAAATCGGGTTCGTTATTCCGAAGGTTCGTTATTCCGAAGGTTCGTTATTCCAAAGGTTCGTTGATCCGAAAATAAAATCGGGTTCGTTATTCCGAAAATTAAATCGGGCTTGTTATAATACTATAGTTTGTGTTTTATTTATTCAATTTACAGCCTGCATTAAGCATACCCCTACCCCTTTCCCTCCCTTGGCCAGACCAATCAAACAGTTAAGTTTATTTTATCTCTTTATATGAAATTATAGCATTATAACAAACCCAATTTAATTTTCGGATTAACGAACCCGATTTCATTTTAGGAATAGCGAACCTTCGGAATAACGAACCCTCGGAATAACGGACCTTCGGAATAACGAACCTTCGGAATAACGAACCCGATTTCATTTTAGGAATAACGAACCTTCGGAATAACGAACCTTCGGAATAACGAACCTTCGGAATAATGCAACAAATGTTCGGATTAACGAACCCTATTTCATTTTCGGATTAACGAACACTCAGGTATAGGAAATTTGCGTGTTCGGAATAACGAACCTTCGGAATAACGAACCTTCGGAATAACAAACCGCACCCATAAATACAATCTGCCAATAGGTTGGTGGTATATAAAATTAAATGCTTCCTAAATATTGTGATGAAAGTGATGTGCACAAAACAAAAACGCTATCAGATACTAAACAAAATGAAAATGACATGAACCTGAAATCAACAAATTCTGAACTGTATAACTAATATTCAAATACGATTGGTATGCAAAAATAAAAGCTTTTAAACTAAAACGATAAAAAACACACAAGTGATTAACAAAGAGTTCCAGAGTGAAACAAAAATATCAACATAATAAACAAAACTTATTTTGTGCATAAACTGGTGCAGTGAAACAAAAATACGATTTCACATAATATTGATACACTAAAAACGAACTTGCCTAGAAAAGGGATTGTAATAACTTTAGCGGAACACTCTCGTAAATATACGCGGTGAGATTGATTCGCCCGATTTGGCTTTTCGGAAACCTTTGGTCAATCCACGAGGCTAATTCGGACAATTATTATTTCATATAGCGTATAGGTTGAAGAATAACAATTTCACTGTGTATACACCTGATAGTCCACAAGCAGTTTACGCGCACACTGACCTACAGAGTCCGTCAAGCTGCGTGTGGCTTCCATTTGTATTCTTACTTGGCTTTACGACTGTGAGTTTCATTTAATATGAGAAATACAATCATTATTAAGTTCTTACCTCGACAGGGCTGGATATCTTGACAGCGCGTCCCGTCTCAGCAACCTTCCCAACCAGGCTCTCCCCAACCTTGACGGTCACCGTCCCCTCCGGATCCATCCTACCCACCCCCAACAACCAGTCCGTGGGACGGTGCGTAGGGAAACCCGGCGACAGATCCCGCCGCTTCGAGACAAGAAGTTCATTTCCTTTCGGTCCTTCGAGCACAAAGAGTTCTACGCGCTCGGCGTCCACCAGGATGCCGACGTTCGAGGTGATTTTGGTGCGAAGGCTGTTCAGGTCGAGATCGTGCGAGATGTCTTTGACGAGAGCGAGAAAGAACTCACGCTCGTTCGCTGATCGCAACTTCAGTTTTGCCTCGTGCGTGATACTGGTGCGGTGCGGTAGTCGTACTTTGGGCTCCAGGAGAGAACTGAGGGTACTCGCGTGGTTCTGTGGCGGTGGCACTGTGGAGGCACGTCGCAGTCTCCTCCGACCACTGACTCCCTTACCTGTGCCATCTCCAAACGCCTTGTCTCGAGGCGACAGCGGTTCTGGGTCCAATTGCATAGAACTGCCCGATTCAGAGCTGCCAGCGGCCCACGTGCTAAAGACAGTCTTGGAACGAGCCCTGGCAAAGTCCTGGCGCAGGTACTGCCTGGAACCAGATCTCGGTCTGACGGGGATGTTCGCAACGCCCTCATCGGACGAGTTACTCTCAGACTTGTCCTCTGGTTCTGACAGGGCGATCCGTCTGTTCCGAGGTGACAATGACTGCAATGGTTGCAGTGTCGGGTTGCTGATAGGGCTGGGTGAGTTAGGACTAGCCGTGTTCGGACTAGCCGTGTTCGACGGACTCGCCGAGCTCGGCGGCGATGAGATCATATCTTCACCCTTGTGTTGGTCCAGCCATTTTTGGACGAGCGGCCTGCTGCCGGTGCGCAGGAAGTAGTCTTCGAACCAGTCGCGGTTGGCGCCCAGCCACACCTCGACCTGTTTGGGTCTGATGATGACATCCATGTCGACTGTCTCACTGTCGGGTCTGTCCGTAAGACTACGTGGAGTCGTGGGATTGACTTGGGGTACGTCCAACATATAGAAACGCACGGTGTCGTACGCGCTACGAAAGAGTTGCCAAGGCAGGCAATACCAAACGAAATTCATGAAGAAGCGTCATGCTCTGACCACATTCGGGCATAAATGAATACTCCGAGTAAGTCGCTGATAGGTTTTAAATTTCAAAAATTCCTCTTCCAAACGATGTTCCCGTTCAATATGATATATAGTGATCGCGAAGAAGTTCGTCAATTGGCCTTAATTATGATCCGAGTAAGCCGCCGATAGGTTTTAAATTTCAGGTTATCACTTCCCGCCGTTGTTCCTGTTCAATTAAACAAACACAAAATAATGGTGAAGATGCTTGTCTCGTCAAATTGGTCGACAGACCTTGTAGGACTAGCACATTGCATTGTACAGAGAAATGCGAAGGCAGGATGAATACACGCTATACAACTATCAAGGTATCCTAATAACGAGCATAAATGCATTTACCATCACCCTCAACAATTCATCCAATGGACGTTCATTAAGCACATGCTCGTGTGATGCAGTGGCAGTGGCAGCCTCGCTCTATTACTACACGTTCGCTACTTTGCTTTAGATCCCCGGTCAGTACAGAAAGGATTGTAATTAGCGAGCATCGATCAGCGCGAATTAATACGCCGACATGATTTTATTGATCCGCAAATTATGAGAGTAGAGTGATGCAGCAGGTCCGTCCGCGTGCCGCGTTATAAACCAAACACAGTCGTTTGGTATATTGTATGTACAGCTCTACGGAGGATGTGTGTACGAGTGCAAATAGTGATACCAGTCAATAAAGGATACAATCAAACAAACGATAGTGGATCGTTACACATGTGGTCTGGTATCCGTTCTGTGATTTATTCCGAGTTTAAATAATCCAGTCTCTTGTTCAGTCGTAGGTCGCTTTCAGGATAAGTTGTATGGCATGTTTTATGCCACCTAGCTACAGCTTCGTCGTAGAACTCGGCAGTGTGTGTGTTATCCTCAGATTATTTCCATCTCACGTCATCTGGAAGTCAAAAGAAAACAGAAAGAAAAAAAAAACATGAACGAGCTAATTCGAGATGTTGCAAAAAGGACAAATTATATTCAAAGATAGAGGAAACTGGCCAGAAAACAAATTATAACTGAAAACGAGCGAAGAAAATTGGGCTTCGCCAGGAATCAAGACCGAGACCTCAGGATTACTGGACCGGTGCTCTTAACCATTGAGCCACAAGGCCCTATTAATGGTGGCATTTCCCAGAAACCCTTTTCAATGCTCAATGGTCAGAAGCTAAAACCGAACACATACCCGAAATAATTATATAAAATCAATTATAGGGAAAGTGGGAGGGATGGCGAGAAGTGATGCAGCCTTTTTATAAAGTAAATTCAAAGAAAGAGGAAACTTAAAAAAAGGAAAAGGTGAACAATGTCATCTGGAAATATGTGGCAATCTCCTCATTATCCTTTCAATCATTCAAAGCTTTCATTATTTTCGTCTGGCTCCGTTTATTGTTTTCTCTCTTACTTATAAAAACAAACCTAGAACGCTATTATTTCAACGCATTAGCTGTAAATGAGTATACATCAAAATCGTAATTGTGTTGTTTGCTAATGAAAGCGTTCCACATATTCGCACCTGTCGACTTTCCTGCAATAATAACAAATGACACACTTACGCAGTTGCAATTCGTCAAGTAAGCTTTGCCTGAAATATATCTTTATTAAGATATATTTTCTCAAATTTCCTGGTACATATGTCTAAAAAGATTATGATTGTATACTGAAGTTCTACTTTTTGCCTTCCACGGCGAAGACCTAGCAGGCCAAGTCTAATGGCTCTTTAGGAATTACATGCCTTTCATTTGATTTATTTCCACATTTTACATAATATAAAAAAATAAAATAAAACACAATCACAACTGGATAAAACTGGTTAATTGCAAACAGACCTGGCAAACAGACCTTGCATGTAAAACTTGGCGCAGAATAAAATTGAAATCTACTTAAGATGAGAATGTGGGGGATATAACCAATGGTAACGCGTTAATAGACCAACTCGAATATTGTATAACTGTGCTTCTAAGTATTTATTTACGGTTTCGGTGTAACTATTTATATTATAGAAATTGACGTAATTCTTCAAAAGTTGTCATAATATATAGTATTAATTCCACTGATACTCAGCTTCTTTACTGTTTCTTTATATAATATAACATAAATTATTTTGTTACGAGAGATCTGTTCGTTCGCTCATGTATCCTGTAGATTAATCTAGAATTCAAATTCAAATCTTAATCTTAAGAAGTGGTTGCTACAACTGGCGGGAGGTTAAATCAGCTAAACGGACTGTTTTAGTTAGGAGGATCTCCTGCGTGTATTGTGTTATCATTTCTCACCTGGCGGGAGCATGAAAGGTGGTTCGGAATAATACATGCAGATGCACGGTGCCATCTTGCGAACGCCTTGTGCGTAATTCACACTGATTCCGTACTAGGCAGTAGACTCGCCTAGTTAAAATAGCGATCCATGGTGTAACATCCCCACGCATGACAGTCAGTGTAGGGGGAAAGCTAGCAGCTTCCCCCTCAGACATGTCTCTGAATGCAGTAGTGTATCTTGAGTCGGTTTCATAGGGGAAGGGGGCAATTTGATGTTCACAGTGGATGGGATCCATCATCCACACTAAGAAAAAAAGGTGCAAAGTATGCAACACTGGCGGCTCCTTTTAAGGTACAACTTTGCACCTTTAGAGGTGCAATCTTGTACCTTTAGGGTACAACTTTGCACCTTTAAAGGTGCAAAGTGTCACTTTGCACCTTTAAAGGTACCCCAAAGGTACATTTATGGTGCAAAGTTGTACCTGAAAAGGAGCCGCCAGTGTTGCATCACTTAGCACCTTTAAAGGTTGAAAGTTGTACCTTTTTTTCTTAGTGCATCCATGCGTGAGCCATGAGGCCCTTGGGAACGAAATAGTACTGTTGCTGATGTTATTAATTTGCATTTGTATTGACAGTTCCGTCGCCAACTGTAGTTGTTGTTGTTGATTTAATGTAATGATAGCATTACATTTGTTAGTATTTCCGCCCAAATGTGTTACTTATTTATTTATAACAATAATATTATCAATAATACTTTTCCTTCAAAGTTCAAATAAAAATGTCCCAATATTAGGAAGCTTAACGAGGCTGTCGAGCTCGCCTTGGGGCGTTTCGCCCACTTTCTCCTTTTTTTTTTTTTTTTAAAGAAGATTCTCATGGGGGGGGGGGGGGGCAGACTGCCCCCTGTCCCTCTGCTTCCCCTCTTTACACACACTGCTGTTTGAATGTGGTCGTCGTTCGTCACGGACGAACACGACTACTGTTGACTTAGCCATCGAGGAGAGGCTGAATGTTTCGCCACCACTGCAGGCCCTAAGATGCTAAGCAAATACTCGACAACCCGCATTAATGTATACCGCCTACTGTGTTAACCTGTTGATACGATAGTGATGCCCGTTTTTATATCTGGCTTTTTTTAGACTATTGATACGTGCTCCGACAAATAAAACCGTACCCACTGGGTTACAATCGGAAGAGTTTCATTTCACGTATGTACCGCCTATATTTTGTTAACCTGCTGATAGTGGTAAACTTTTTTATAAATTTTTATATATGGCTATTTAGCCTATGGATATGTGCTTTGACAAATAAAACCGTACCCAATGGGTTACAATAAAATCGGAGGAGTACATTTCACGTATGTACCGCCTATTTCGTTACCCCGTTGATAGTCACTTGGTATACGTTTTATGGCTATTTAGCCTATGGATACGCGCTTTAGCAAATAAAACCGTATCCACTGGGTTAAAATACATTCTGAGGAGCTTCATTTCACGTATGTACCACCTATTCGTTAACCCGTTGATAGTGGTGCCCGTTTAAAAAAATGATCAGGCTGTTTAGCCTTTGGATACGTGCTTTACAAATATACAACCGTACCCACTGGGTTTAAATACATTGGGAGGAGCTGCATTTCACCGCCATTTTCGTTAACTGGTGCGTGTTTGTATATCGGGCTATATATATGATATAGCGTAGGGATACGCGCTGTAGCAAATACAAATTGTACCCACTGGGTTAAAATACATTGGGAGGAGATCCATTAATATGTAAACCTGCGTGGTATATGTTTTAGTGAAAGTGAATGAGGCCTCATCCCCGCCTCATCTTGGTTCTGTTTTGTCTTATTGTATATACACGCCCTATAAAATCTGTTCTACGTTCGCTATATTACGTTAGAAAACAACACGTGCTTACTTAACCCGCTCACTTCTATAATTATTGTGTAATTCACACGAACGTTGTACGTGAACTTTAAAGCAGTTAGAGCCTCATATAAATTGAGTTCTACGTGCGCTGTATAACATGTATCATGTAACGCATTGATTATTACTGCGTGTACTGGAATCTGGCGTACCATGTACTTTAATGACTAAAGAAATACAATATCTATGAGATAACAATACATGCTTTATTAACCCGTTCTCCTCTACATTTTGTAACTCACACATATACGTGACATATTGTACATTGGACGATAGGTTTAAAGGAGTTAAACTGCCACCCACGCAAGATGCAGCCACTACCCGCAATCCACAGACAGCTTGGTTTGAATTACTTCCCCTTTTGGCTGGACGGAGCCAAATGCTGTTGCACCATCCGCAGTGGTGCAGCTAGGCGGGGCAAGGTGGGCACGTGTCGCCTATTACTTGTACAAAAAAAAAAATACAAAAATAAAACAACCTTCTTTGAAAATGAAGATATACGAGGAGTGTGCCCCTAGTAATTCGCGCGCCACCTAATCAGTCCAACCACGCTACGCCCCTGGCCTGAGACAGAATGCTGTTGCACCGTCCTCGGCCACTGTTCGTGCTAGATCGAGCCGAAGTAAATTAAATCGATAATGTTCAATTCCACAGACGCGTGCAGTTGTTCATGCTGCACATGGCATGCAAAAGGGGAAAACCGAACTCATCTTTATCTTCATGCACGAAGTATTTCTCTCCTTAAAGTAATTGTTCATCTAGCGTGAGAACGCTGCATTGTGGGTCGCCATTATGACCTATGCTATGTTGTGCACACATGAGAGTGTGTAATACGCACCGCGCGCAGGGTGTTTGCAAGATGGCATTGCGTATCTGATTTTAAAACGAATCCGAACCTAAATCAGTCGCGCGGCGCCATCCTGCAAACGCCTTGAAATGCGCACCGTGTGAAATACACATCAACTCAGTGTTATATGGTGCGCATAAACTGGCGTAGTTACGAGCTATCTTGTGAACGCATTGCGCAGGGTGCGAAATACACACTAGCTCAGTGTTATTATTATATGGTGCGCAAAAACTGGCGTAGTAACGAATGTTCGGATCGACCTCTTCATCCCCATGCATGCTAATCTTTAAAAGCTAGATACCATGTAGTACTTGCAGTGGGATGTCATTATGACAGAAAAGGCTTCGAAAAGAAAATCATCGACCGGTGCATTCCGATACTTCAATCATTTGTCAAAACAAAAAATACAAAAGGGGAATCAATAAAGACTAGTACACAGAATGAACCCCCAATTAGTAGCGCTCCCCAAAATGAGCAAACTCAAGCTATTCCACTGAGTTATTAGTCCATTTACAGACGGAAAAAACTCTCTGTTCCGACGGTTGTTCCGTCGCAGACATAGCCGACTAGACCCGATCCGACTAGTTTCCAGTCGATTTGGCTCAGTATGCGTTGCTTCGGGACTCCGGTTTGACAGTCAAGAGCCAGTATGAGGTCATTCGAGGCCAACTCAACATGTTGAATCGGCTCCGACTGAGCGAAACTGACCCTACAGCCTGACTGAAAACCAGTCGGATCGGATCGAGTCGGCTCTGTATGCGGTGGGCTTTAGTAAAGTTGTTCCACTGAGACTGCGTCTGGCTTCACCGAACCTCTTGGTTTTGGGTGGAAGTAGGAATTAAAGTGGCCAGGCAAACTAAACGCATGTTATCTTCTGTTCATCTATATTAGTGTACACATCAACTATTTGTAAACCATTTGACCCAAGCATATTTTGTTTATTTTAAAACATTTTAGTAATTATATTTCTCCATATTGTGAAGCCCCCACTTCTGAAAACCTCTCCAGAGTAGAATTATATTGTTGACATGTTGTGACATCATCAGCCATTCACTACCTAGTTACAAAGAAGTTACCTTCACCCAAGCTGAGTGCCTAATCACAATAGCATCACACGGTTGAATAGAATACCAACTCACATAACTTCAATTTCAATAGCTGTTGCTATGTCAGAAGAAAAGCACTGTTTTAGCTATTGCATGGAGGTATGCAGGGCATGCTTTTGTGTGGATGTTCTTTTTGTACTTTCATCTTTTGTTAATCTCATGGTAGCTGACCAGTGATTGACAGATGATGTCACAACAGGTCAACAATAGAATTTACTCTGGAGGTTTTTTTTTAGGAGGTGGGGCTTAGCAACATGAAGAAAAATAAATGATACAATTTTTAAAAATATACAAAACATATTTAGGTCAAACCGTTTACAAATATTGAATGTGTACACTAATACAGATGAACAGAAGTCAACATGCATTTGGTTTGCAGGGCCCCTTTAAGTCACATTCATGAAGTCAACATGCATTTGGTTTGCAGGGCCCCTTTAAGTCACATTCATGGCATCAAATTAATAAACCCCCATTTAGAGTTGGTTATTTCTGACTATCAGTCCATTGGGCCTACAATGTGCCAACCACGTTTAGTACGACAGCTCTAACCTATAGTTGACAGCGAATTGGTAAATCATTTACGCGTGCTCATGTTGACATACAACCTTGTGTGTAAACAGTAGTTCACACTGTTTACCCACAACCATCGGCTCTGTTTTATCAGCATATTAATTACAAGTACTACCAGCATAATTAGCTAACAATAGCAAACGGGAAGGAATGTGCCATATATACATTGCTAGACAATCTATGCTACTTGTAATATTTGGCACATCTCATTTTGTTATTTCTATATTGTTAACGTGTATACAGGGAACAATAATACTGGCACAAGCGTCGACTTAGGTTTGGTACAGGCAATAATGTCTTCGTCATAACACGGAAAAGCCAAGTCATGTCAATATAATTATAAAGGCTCTGTTTTTAAAAGCCTACTTAGTACTTCGACGTCAGAAATTATACCAAATCATATTTATTGATTTGTTTAAATGGCTTTGTATCGATCTAATCTTTACGATAATGCAGTTGTACGCCCTTTTCATTAGTAGATTGTACAACCCATTAGATATGTCAAAATAATTCAAATCATAAAACAATCCAAACTTTTAAACGCTAATAGAAGAAACTATCATTACCAAAGGCGTACGAGGCTCGAGGAGGGGGGGGGGGGTTGTTTGGGGTGTTCAAACACCCCCCTTGTAATAAAGCGACTGTTTTAGGTGTTCAAACACCTAAAACAGTCGCTTGGTAGGAGTGCTCTTCAGGGAGTGGGGATGGTGCATTATATACCGTATGCGTGGGTTGGCATTTTGTATCATATGATGACCGGGGTAAGATGTATCATAATTTATAGCCGCTATACATTATACATTTAACCTATTCTTATCATTTGTCTTTATCACCATAACAGCGAGGATGTGACAAGCTTTCATACATGCAGGTAAAGTTTTTTTTAAGGCGATGGTGATCATGGTGAGGGAGGAGGGGGGGGGGGGGGCGTCAACAATTTTGCTTTTTACCTAGCAACGCCACTTTCCAGAGCCCCATTACGACGACAATAGTCCTACAACCATTAATAATAAGTCAAATAGAGTGCAGAGTCACCCGTCATACATGAATTGCGTGTATTTCACGTGGCGCCTCGTTAGAAAGGATGAAATGATGAAAGTAACAGTAATATGTTCATTTGGTCTACATGCACTAATTTGGTCTACAACTCATTATTGTTGTCTACTACTTGATGCCTGAAACTCCCCTTTCCCTTCAAATAAAACACGGCCCCAACCCTGAATTCCTAACCCTATATCACAGCACATAACCTCCTAATCCTAATCCTACACCTCAGAATTATGATTTTTGTTTCCAGACGAAAATGTTGACCAAATGGGTGTAGACCAAGTCGCGCATTTACAGATGAAACCTTATCCAATGAAGCGGGGTAATCAACACCCCTTCTCCCAATGGTGTGTCTCTTGTTACCTTGATTTAGTCCCGTTTTTAGCTCTTCTTATAATTAAGAAATGCATCTAAACTTTAAAGATGTTCATGTATGCTACATCGATGATAACTATTTGTATGTAGGTTATAGTTTGCGCGCTCTATACGTAACACTGAGACAGTACATGGCCAGTACATATTTCGCACAGCGGGCAAGCTGTTCGCAAGATGTCACATGTGGCCGAGAGCACGATCATGACCCAGGACCAGCCCTAGTTCCACTGATCTGTAGACATGCTTGTAAAATTGTTAGTAAGGGCGGAATGTGTGCTCCGCTACGTTCCGTTGATTTGCATGTTACTCTAGCATATTGACATCGATGAACTAGAGCCAATGTTGCTAATTACCATGGTAAATGTCGCTGGTCCGTAATCGGGCCCCTGGGCCCGAGCGTCTGATTACGTATCCTAACCTCCGTTAATAGCTGGGATGTGGTTTTGCAGACTTCACAATAGCGAAATGCATACGTAATGTTATGAACCATGTCGTCGCTGGGCAATAAAAAGGGCAAAATGGCCGATATTATCGTCAAATATCGATTTTGTTTTTATTTCATTTTCAGATAGAGTTCTTTAAAACCTAACCAATGATATGTTTAGAATTCCCATATGTGCCCCACTTTTTGAGAAAATTATAAATAACAAAAGGACAAAATGACAAAATTGCACGTAGTTGGGCAACAAAAAGGACAAAATCGTTTTCACGAACTGCCGAGAGGTGTTTTTTGGCTAAAAATCAATGTATAACGAATGAAATGTGTTATTTTACTACTCTTCCGTAAGAATTTAGCATTGATCACAATATCCGCACATGCGTACGGCCACAAGTTTAACCAATTTTAATTCAAGTGACTACAAAATAACCCTTGCATGTTTGGCATACACGACTAAGCGCGCATATGATATGGACAATAAAAAGGACAAAAATGGATTTGCCCTTTTAGCTGCCCATTATTGCGCCAAGTCGCGCGCATTGCCTGTGCATTATCAATGCGCATAAAAAGGCAATTCGCGTTTTGTCCTTTTTCATGCCCAATATCGACGCGATATAGTGCATGTAAAAAGGGCAAATTCAGAAATGCGTAAATAACTCCGTTAAAAAGAACTGAGCGTAGGCCAAATTAAACGACTTGATCGCTTTATAGCCTACATTACTGTTTCACTAAACAAGATTACTGGATTTGGCATTTGAAAAATATAATTGCCAAAAATGTCAAAATGTTGTTTCTTCCAAAAAAGTAAGTATCGTTTTTTGCTATCGATACCGTCAATTTGTCCTTTTAATTGCCCAGCGACGATGTGTTCGCTTATATAGGAGTGCCATGCTAGGTCCTAATCCGCTGAAAACGATTGATGTTGGTATATTTCTTATACAGTATACGTATTTCCCTGTTCAAGTTCAGTCCTCACAGAGTTAACGCCCGAAAGATTCACCTCGGATTATCCTGAAAGTGGATTTTCCAGTCTTTCAATACTTAACTTGTTACTAAATAATTGATTTCCGGGGAAATCAGGCACTACAATTCCCAGCTTGACTGGCTTACACAATGGGTGATTTCAAGTATGGTGGTTGGGGTTGGTGTTAGTGCTTATTAAACACTAACACCGGCCTTAGGCACCATATTTGAGATGACTTCGTGTTAGGATGGTATACAGTGACATTGGGAGATTTCAAATATGGCGCCTAAGGCCGGTGTTAGTGTTTAATACACACTAACACCAACCCCACACACCATACTTGAAATCACCCAATGTATCGTAAGCTCGATCATCAATTATTAGATACAGTCGAGAAATGCTTATAATATACGTTCATCTTCGAGGATAGCTTTGCAGCATTTACACCATTGGAAACAATAACGTTGTGTTACAACACACACTATTCGTGACAGTATCATCCAGCACTTAATGGGTTAAATTCTAGAAAATGCACCTATACGCTTTAACATATACAGTATGTATTTGGGAGTTGGTTTGGATGTATGATACAAAGTAAAGACATTTAAATATTTAAAGGGGTAGTTCAGTTTTGGTATAGAGGGCGCTGCACAAAATAATTTTGTTGTGAGATAATGAAAAACTGAGTGCAAAATTTGAAAGAACATACAATTTTAATGGCAGAATAAACTTTATTTGATCAAAATCGGTTCAGAAACGGCTGAAATATCAATAAATATATTCGATCGTATTAAATCTGGGGCCCAGATTTATTCGATGATTTTTTTTAAATAAAAAAAAATGCTTACACTTTTTCAAAAGATTTCATAATGGGTTTTTAGATATATAGTTGATGATCTCTCTATTTTATCATTATTTTAACAAAACATCACATGCATAATTTTGTATGAAAAATGGTTGAAACCAATGCTTTTTTAGAGAGCGCCATCTTGTGTTTTGCTGGCTCTTTTTAAAATGTTAACAGGCTATTTACTTTAGTCGTTTGTAATTTTCTATACCTTTCGAGCATGGTGGAAGTTTGTAATGTTATTGTGCAGGTTTGGTTACTAAAGCTCAGCGTTACCAAAAACTATACTACCCCTTTAACCTGCATGGCTGTTTTTCTGTTGTATTTGATACAGGTACTTTCCCTAAAACGCAGCTTTTATTGGGTTATATTTTAGAAATTGAATCTGGGAGGTGGTTTGGATGTCTGATACATATTGAAGACGTGTCAAGTCGGAACCTTTCCTACAAGGCTGATTTCCTCTGCTTAAATGTATTCGATTATCTTACAACAGACAATTTCCTTAACACGTTCATGACTGGTCCAGAAAATGCTCGACCTTGGGCCTACAGAGAACGTTATACCAATAACGACCAGTCTTGAATAGGTCTTAAAGGGTTATACATTTCAGACAGATCTAATCTACATTCGTTTTCCTGGGACGTGGTTCGAGTGACTGATACATAATGAAAACGTGCCAAATTAGAATTTTACTTGGTTTATTTTCTCTGGGTAAAATGTATTCAATTTCTTTTTAATATAACAAACACTTTCCTTTAAAAACCCAGTTTTCATCGGGTTCATGAATTCGTGAAATAAGTTTACCGTCTAATTTTGGGAGGTGGCTCGAATGTCTGACACATTCATAATGAAAAGCGCACAATCAGAATGTTTAATACCCGGTTGATAATCTCTGGTTATAATGTATTCCATTTTTGTCAAAACAGACACTTTCCTTAACCCAAAAACTGCCAGTGGAGAACACTCCCAGTGCCACATTAATTGGAAGGCCACAGCTACATTGTTTTTGGGGATTAAGGGGCGCGTAGACAATAGAGCTACTTATGTATACAATGCCACCGCACAATACAATGGGCATAATTATGATGGTCAAGTAGTCTATTGTGCGTGCGTGCACAGCAATGGCATCCAAGCAGTATAGCTGCATTGCAAGTGCTTGGCACTTTCCTTAAAAGACAGCTCTGAATGGGTTATAAATTCGAGAAAATCCATCTGCTGTTAATATCTGGGAGGTGGCTCGAATGTCTGATACATATTGAAGACGTGTCAACTTAGCTTTCTACCTGCATGCATGACTGATTTTTCTCCGGTTATATATTATATGTGTTTGGTTTTGTTACAACTCGCCTCTTCATGGACACCTAACCCTCGACGGGATATGATGACAATAATACATCTGCATGACTGTTTATATACGGGAAGTGGTGTGGATGTCTGATACATATTGAAGACGTGTCAAAACAGAATTCTACCTGGTTAATTGTTCTGGCTATGTGTATTTTGGTACAACACGCATTTTCCGTAACACTAGGCATTCAGTGGGCTATACAGTGAATAGCAAAAATGCATCCGGTGTCTATATACTGGGAGGTGGCTAGAATGTTTGACACATATCGAAGATAGGTCAAACGACAATTTCCAGTTATTTGTTGCCTGCCCAATGTTCTCGAGGTATGATTATGTGTTTGATGCTATTACAACACGCACATCCGGCAACCAAAGGGTTAAATTCGAGAAATGTACTGAGCCACTGACGTTTATGTGAGATGGGTCCTGCAGCCATTAGCCCGTTGGAAACGAATGATTTTGTTGTTATACATACTTTCCGTAAGACCCAGTCGTCAAGGGGTTAAATTCGATGAATGCAATCATCGTTTAGAATGGTTCTTGCATAGTATTAACCAGTTGGAAGCAACTGATCATGTTGCAACATACACTTTCGGTAAAACCCAGCCTTTAATGGGTTAAATCCATCTATCATTATCAAAGAGGTAGTTGGGATGTTTTTTCTGGGTATAATCACGTGAAGAGTTGTGTTTCTATAAAACGCACTAAACGCATGTTTCGAAAAAAGTGAAGTCTCATAAAATTTAAAATACAACAATAATCAACTTGAAAATTACATTTCGAAGTATTTTTTGTTATCACATATTTCTTCTATATATTTCATCAGGAACAGTCGCAAGTATGTTAACTTGACGAGAACGGAGATATGCCGTTTTGCTACAACCTTTCCATTTTTTTGCTTCACGTCCCATCCACATCAATTTTAAGGCTGATTTAATATTCCATAACATCATTGAAGTGATTATGAGGCATATGTAATATTAAGCTATTGTATACCAGGATTATTCGGTAATTATTCCTTTATTGTCAACATTTCCGTACACTAGTCAAAATCGTTTTGGTAATTATCTCTTCACTGTCAATCTGTCAAAATAGTGTTGAAGGAAAAAAATGAGATTTGTAAAGCGATTAGGCCGGTTAAAGGGAAAGAAAGTACGGGCAACTTGAAGAAAATGAGGAGGAAGGAGTAGAATAGGAAGAAGTAGAAGAGGATAAGAGGAAGAAGAAGAAGAAGAAGAAGAAGAAGAAGAAGAAGAAGAAGAAGAAGAAGAAGAAGAAGAAGAAGAAGAAGAAGAAGAAGAAGAAGAAGAAGAAGAAGAAGAAGAAGAAGAAGAAGAAGAAGAAGAAGAAGAAGAAGAAGAAGAAGAAGAAGAAGAAGAAGAAGAAGAAGAAGAAGAAGAAGACGGGATAAAGAGGAGGAGAACAAAGACAGTGATGTTTGAAGTTTTCCAAGGAGGTGGGGGAGGTCAAGAGAAAGTACTTAATATTATATTATAACACATTATATTCCACATACTAAGAATCTTGCTCTACGATTGGTCAAAAGTTAATCACGTGATGAAACATATAGTTTCGCCCATCATTGATGGGAGAAGAAAAGTTTGTTACACCGTACGTGTACTATCTTGAGTGAAAGTGCGTTACACCGTGTATTATCTTCGGTGAAAATGCGTTGCACTGCAGCACTGTGTACTATCTTCAACGCAGCAGGCGACCACGGCCACCGCGGTGATGTACGTACGTAAGTACTGCATGCACTGTCCATAGAGATGCGTGTTATGAAAGCTTCCTGCGAGCGGAGGTCTTGTTTTAGCTTGCGAAAGATGCTCGACCCTACCAGTGAAATGTTTCCGATGTGGAATATAAAGCAAATAATCACCTTTTGGTTTCAGACGATGGCAAACTATCACTAGTCCTCGGCGACCTGAATGTATACGCTAGCTTCGCTTCGGAAAGATAGCTACATCCAGATCGCCTCGGAAGTGATAGTTTGTCCCATCACCTTCACCAACGGTAATTATTTGCTTAATAACTAGCGTCAATATCTGTTGTCACCCCTTAATTGGGTATTATCCAAAGGGGATAGGTAGAGGGTGGAGGGGTGGGCGGGATGCAGGCAGGCGTTAAAGGGGATACACCTCCTGATTAGAGATAAGTCAATTTAAAATAATAAAACAAAACAAAGAGCTACAATATAATCAACAATAAGCGTCAATATATATAATAGCCCTTTTGTTTGGCGTTATCAAAGGGGGGGGGGGGGGGGGGGGCGCCGGTCACCTCCTTGTGAGATAATAATAATTCACGGAAAAGAACTAAAGAGCTACAGTCCAGGGGATGACATTGTATAGCGGTGATTGGATTCCGGGAAAATTATTGAAAAAGGGAAGGAAATTGGTGGGCGTAATATACGACCAGCTGCCAGCGTATGTAATTTTTAGGATTTGTCTACCTATATTTTCTATAGAAATATGGTTTGGTGTTATAAACTTTAAAGAAAATGTTTATATTAATTTATTTGCGGATAAACAGGACGATAAATGGAGGTTCCGTGCAAAAGACGGCTACGTCTTAATAATGCACACACAAAAACTAGTATACTTCTCGAAAAGCGTAGGGTGTTAACCTGGTAGACTAGTACACCACATGCAATTTACAGATTGATCAGCCAGTTGATAATATAGTGGTCGCTAAATACGGAAGAAGAAACTGTTCAACTTTAAGGAATCTGGTGACATTGTCTAAATACTCTTCGAACTCAAGCGGTTCTCACAAACCTCGTTGTATTCTTATTACCAATAGAATCATGGATTCTATGCTTGAAGTGTTTGGATTAAAACATCTCTACGGGAGAATTTAAACTATGT
Source organism: Echinarachnius parma (assembly GCA_037951105.1). NCBI lineage: Eukaryota > Metazoa > Echinodermata > Echinoidea > Clypeasteroida > Echinarachniidae > Echinarachnius > Echinarachnius parma. Next base: position 59,613 of record JBAMJV010002149.1, read on the forward strand.
AAGAATTCGAAGCAATGAGTAAGTGAATATACTCTGCATTTTCACTCATTACTATTATGACAAATATTAATATTTACCATGGAATTTTCTCATATCACTCAGCGGACGTATCAGATCACATGCATACACGTTGTATTAACCCTTCGCCAGTTTTTGCACGTGTCAAGAAAGTTACTAGATCCCTGTAAGGTATAGTCACTAGTGATACTCGTGGTGCAATAATGCTGCATGGTTTCTAGAAAAGTTAACGAGTTGCGGACAAGAGACCAGAAGCGACTCAAACCAGCACAAATCCACTCTTTCACTATAATATTTAAATGTACTATTTGCGAATTCTATTTTCTGGGAGGGAGCATTCTTTTTGTTTGTTTTTACCTTGTGTTTTTGAAAAACACAATGTATGTTAACCTTTGTCATAACAAACACGATACCAGATACTTAAATCGGAGACCTTATAAACGATTTACAAATTATTACATTGTACCAAACGTTTACTGTAAATTTTGACTAAAAAGAAATCATACTTCGATCTATTCAACATGTTCAAAGAATGTCATACTATCCGGCTCTTACACATGTTATTAATTATCATTAAATTATAAAAAAAAATTATGTTGGGTATACGTGGTAAATATACTTACTGTCTGTACATGAAAACAGTAAATACAGAATAAAAACATATTGACCATGATGGAAAATAAACAGACTTACATAACTGATGTATCAATGAAGATTAATATTAACCAATTACACGCGGGAACATGGCATATAATATGTGGACGTTTATGTATTTCAAACTCACCTGGTTTCACACGCTCAAATAGACAGGAGAAAATATTTCACGCGCCATAAGGGAAATAAGTCCACTTCCGATTGCGTATTCGCCACAAGTTAATTTGGTTACCCTCGATAAGTTAGCCTTTATATCCACCGCTCGACTCCCCCTCACCCCCGGGGGTTGACGGGGAGGGCACGAAGAGTGCACGGCGAAAACCCGACGAGTGCAGGCCGCGAGTCCAAAATATCTCACAATAATTTGTTCACCAGAAAGTAAATGAACGAACACTTAAATGTGGTTTAAATGCTTTTCAGAATTGTGTAATAAATGAAAGAGACTTCCAAAGTTAAAAAATTCGCAGCTAAATGATGTTAAACACCAATAATTAAATGATCCTTTTAAAACCCGGAATTGCTCCTTATTTTTTCCAAGGGAGTTCCCTGTTACTGTTTCGCTCTCTCGTTCGTATATTCACTGGTGAATAAAGCGTATGGCACAAAATGCGACTCGCCGCGAATTTATTCGACGAACGAGCGAACGGAGACGGAACCGTACCAGGCGGAATAAACAATTCGCCAAAAGCGGGAGGACGCACTGCGCATGCCCATACTCATCTCCGTAAAATTGGTCGTTAGTGTCGTGCCGCCACACGATGCGTCATTTCATGTTTTTCAGAGACCGATTCACTGACAGACTGCAATCATTTTTTTCTCTTTCCATTTTGCGGAACGGTGTATATTAAAATATCGTTGTCATTGTTCTTTTTTGTTATCATCCGGTGAGCTGGGGTAATAAATTATTTAGCTATCTCTGCATGCTGCCGGAAATCATGGCGTGCACGTTTTCCCTCGCCTCATAATTTCCCGCGCATTGTAAGCAAAAGTGAAGTGATGATGGGGCAAATTTGATGTCAACATCATAATAAACCCAAAATGATGAGGAAAATGTTTACCTGATCGAATAAATACGATCAAATATTTCCTTCCTACTCGAATCTATATAGTGTATCTTGTATTAACCATTATGGAAATCAGATCATGTAGAAAAAGACGATTTGAATATGTGACAATCACTTTTGTCCTTTGATATTAATAACAACATCAACAACACACCGTAATTATAGAGTCATTATACAGCTTTTAATAGTTATTCATAGGAAATTGTTTCGGGGAACTATTACTTGGCATAGTGAGGTATAGATAATTAATCAAAGGTTATAATTACACCCGCCCCCGCCCCCCTTCCGCCCTGATGTAAGTCATATTTTAGGGCCTGAACGGCCAACTATATTTTCAAATTGAAGTTGATAGAACCAGACATTCGTATAATTATATTCTGTCTAGCAAAACCTCGCCCATAATCACGGTTTTGATCAACAAAGGGAGTGGGAAACAAAATTGCGAGACAATTTTGAAATGAATTGTACTTTTGGGACCAGTAAATGTTTGTTTTGGGACTATAACAAATTGAGGAGAAATAGCTTTATACTGGCCCGACATTGCCGTTAAAGGAAAAGAAGGTAGTGCTGTGTCCAGTTTATTATGCTGTTATTTGAGACACGACACCCCCCCCCCCCCTCTATGAAAAAAACATCTCTCCACCCCTATTCGCCCCCCTCCCCCCCCCCCCCCGTCCAAGTCGTCCCTGTCAATACCTCTGAAAGACAGAATGATGAGATGTACCAATATGCAGCTACATCCATAAATCTCCCATTTTGTAATGATTTGTGTCTGGGAGATCGAAAAGTCCCAGTCACATATCACCGGATAGTTCAAGTTCAAGTTCAAGTTGATTTTATTGTCCATAAGAAAACTTGTTGCGATACAAATAATTACAACAATACATACATTTACCTACATCATAGGTCTTTTGATAAATAGCGTTAACGGATGCCCGACGGAGAGTGAAATTTTCAATCCGTTCGCCTCCGTTCGTATGCGTTTGTTATCTATTCCTTGTCAGGCGATGTACGTTGTTCTATCCGGCGGAAAGTTGTTTGCATGAAGCAATGGAGACGACATCACTTTCACCAGCAGATACTTTGATTTCGCAAATTTTGTATTCGTCAGGCATCCGTTATCCGGTGATATGTGACCGGGCCTAAAAGATGGAGCCATCTGAAATTCATGCGTACTCTTGTTCACCTTTCCATGCACATGACTGTGATAGCGCTCGAAACAAAGGTTCTCTCCATACAATGTCATATTAGCTTCTCTTAAAAATTAAAGGGCCCTAGTAACTTTGTCTCATTCGACTATCCAAACTCACTTGCAGCTACAGTATTATTACGTAGTCGTTCTTTCATACCCATGTTTGATACTTGGATACTCTATCTTCATGAGTTTAGTCTGGTTGTGTCATAAATATGTTGATTTTTTCAACAGCGAGTTTTCTGAAATTCAAGCGACCTCCTGTTCACCTCTGCATGTACACGTGTATACATGACTGTGGTAGTAAAACAAAGGTTATTTACAAAGCTACTCTTAAAGGGATCTGGTAACACTGTGGTACTTTCCATATAGTGACTGTGACATAGGGATCTGGTAACATTGTGGTACTTTCCATATAGTGACATAGGGATCTGGTAACATTGTGGTACTTTCCATAGTGACATAGGGATCTGGTAACATTGTGGTACTTTCCATATTGTGACATAGGGATCTGGTAACATTGTGGTACTTTCCATATAGTGACATAGGGATCTGGTATTACATTGTGGTACTTTCCATATAGTGACATAGGGATCTGGTAACAGTATGGTACTATCCATATGGTGACATAGGGATCTGGTAACATTGTGGTACTTTCCATATAGTGACATAGGGATCTGGTAACATTGTGGTACTTTCCATATAGTGACATTAGGGATCTGGTAACATTGCGGTACTTTCCATATAGTGACATAGGGATCTGGTAACATTATGGTACTTTCCATATAGTGACATAGGGATCTGGTAACATTGTGGTACTTTCCATATAGTGACAAAGGGATCTGGTAACATTGTGGTACTATCCATATAGTGACATAGGGATCTGGTAACATTGTGGTACTTTCCATATAGTGACATAGGGATCTGGTAACATTGTGGTACTTTCCATATAGTGACAAAGGGATCTGGTAACATTGTGGTACTATCCATATAGTGACATAGGGATCTGGTAACATTGTGGTACTTTCCATAGTGACATAGGGATCTGGTAACATTGTGGTACTTTCCATAGTGACATAGGGATCTGGTAATACATTGTGGTACTTTCCATATAGTGACATAGGGATCTGGTAACATTGTGGTACTTTCCATATAGTGACATAGGGATCTGGTAACATTGCGGTACTTTCCATATAGTGACATAGGGATCTGGTAACATTGTGGTACTTTCCATATAGTGACATAGGGATCTGGTAACAGTATGGTACTTTCCATATAGTGACATAGGGATCTGGTAACATTGTGGTACTTTCCATATAGTGACATAGGGATCTGGTAACATTGTGGTACTTTCCATATAGTGACATTAGGGATCTGGTAACATTGTGGTACTTTCCATAGTGACATAGGGATCTGGTAACATTGTGGTACTTTCCATATAGTGACATTAGGGATCTGGTAACATTGTGGTACTTTCCATATAGTGACATAGGGATCTGGTAACATTGTGGTACATTCCATATAGTGAAATAGGGATCTGGTAACATTATGGTACTTCCCATATAGTGACATAGGGATCTGGTAACATTGTGGTACTTTCCATATAGTGACAAAGGGATCTGGTAACATTGTGGTACTTTCCATATAGTGACATAGGGATCTGGTAACATTGTGGTACTTTCCATATAGTGACATAGGGATCTGGAAACATTATGGTACTTTCCATAGTGACATAGGGATCTGGTAACATTGTGGTACTTTCCATATAGTGACATAGGGATCTGGTAACATTGTGGTACTTTCCATATAGTGACATAGGGATCTGGTAACATTGTGGTACTTTCCATATAGTGACATAGGGATCTGGAAACATTATGGTACTTTCCATATAGTGACATAGGGATCTCGTAACATTGTGGTACTTTCCATATAGTGACATAGGGATCTGGAAACATTATGGTACTTTCCATATAGTGACATAGGGATCTGGTAACATTGTGGTACTTTCCATATAGTGACATAGGGATCTGTTAACATTGTGGTACTTTCCATAGTGACATAGGGATCTGGTAACATTGTGGTACTTTCCATATAGTGACATAGGGATCTGGTATTTGCGGTACTTTACATAGTGACATAGCTACTCTTAAACGATCTAGTATTCTTGTCTGAATCACTCCCTTATATAGCAGTTCTTTCATACGTGTTAGCTTCCCTCTAACTCATTTTTATTAAGAAGTAAATTTGTATCGTTGTTATTGAGATAATGTATGATTTGAATATTAAAACAATCCAAGTAATCATTTCAACTATGTGTGTAAACTTTTCCCAATGAGTTTACAAATATAACACCTTGCATTTCCGCTAATTACACGGCCATAATATGACATGGAATTTGTACACATCACACAGTGGACTTATCCAATTACAGAAACACACAATTTGGTAACCCATGCATAGTCATTTTTTTGCAAAATGGCAGCATAATAGTTGGACTCCTTTAAAGATAATTGGTGTTAACTACGTTTTCCAGAAACATTAGTCGGATGGGTAGATGTATTATATTAGCCAAATTGCGAATGCTTGCAAAATAGTCTGTGAAAATGTCACGGTCAAAGATGTTGATATATGAACAATTAATTACGGAGCAATACTTATCGAGGGAACACATGTCATGGACCCGCCCCCTCCCCCTCAAATGGGAATTATAAATATAAAGAGGTTAACATTATGTATTAATATGTGTTTATTTGCATTGGCTGATTCTCAATGGTTGCCTCAATGTATGTCTTGATTTCTGCAAAAGGGCCGTAGTTATCTGGGTTAGATATGAAGTTTGTGGTATTTATTAAGAGGTCGCTATATTTAGGTCCAATGGGTTCATTTTGTTCAATAAATGACAGGCATCGTGATAAAGGATGCATACAAACTGCGTTTTTCCATTTCCGATTTAATCCCTACCCTAAATCTCAATCAAAACATAATCCCCCTAATCTTAATACATAATCATTATCCGCCTATTTTGGTTGAATACGTCTCATTTGGTACAATTATTTTGAGTCTAAAACGTGTGTTTTTTCCATCTCAAATTTGATCCCACTCCGTCAACCCAATTCTAAACCCGATCCTAGCCTCTAACCATATTATTATTATAATGGCTTAGTGGTATACAGCGCGCACAAATTTGTCCTATGGTTAACAACTGGCGAAGTGCGGCCTACAATCCCCACGCACCGGATAATATATAAAGGGGTTGTTTAGTTTTGGTATAGAGGGCGCTACACGATTTTTTTTTTTTTGTGAGATAATTAAAAACTGAGCATACAATTTTAATGAAAGAATCAACTTTATTTGATCAAAATCGGTTCTGAAATATCAATAAATATATCCGATGTTTGTGTTTTGATGGCTCTTCTTGAATGATAACAGGCTTTTTACTTCGTTTGTAATTTTCTATACCTTTCGAGCATGGTGGAGTTGTAACTATTAGTTTGTAATGTTATTGTGCAAGTTTCGGTTACTAAAGCTCAGCCTTACCATAAATGTTATAGCTTACTACCCCTTTAATGCTTGTCATTTGGAGAAAACAGGACCACACCCACTGATCCCATTAACTCGTAATAATGATAATGAAAGCTTGTGTTTACATCGCAAAAAACAGCATTTAAAGGGACAATCCGCCTTTTGCAAGCCAAGTTTCAAAAGTTGCGAGGTCCTATATGAAAGAAAATGTCATTTAACAGCATTGTCTGAAAAATTAGGGTTTGAAATCTCTTTTTCGTGGAGTTATAGACCTCAAAATAATAAAACGACACAGCGCGTTTAATTGTGCATTATACGAGTATTCACCAGGTGCGAAATTTCGCTCACGGCGCATTCCACGGAATACCACGTTGCTGTGCGTGACCACTACGTCGTGACCCGCGCACAAATTGTGATCGAACAACGGCGTAAGCGAATACTAAACGAAATAACCAAAACTCGCTAAAACTGACTACATGTAATTCTATATTCTTCATTTTCATTCGTATAATCCAAATTCATGAAATTATAGGGCTGTTCGATCTGAATTTGTGTGTGTGTGTGTGTGTTACATTCATCCTCATCCGTATACTGGAAACTGTTCAGATGATTTGTAAAAGGCGGACAGTCCCTTTAAAGGGATCTATATATTAGTAACTGTGTTGGTATCGACATAATTCACTTGTGAATCTGGTATTTTTGTCCAGGCCCGGCAGGCCGTGTTGTTTTCCATTTACTTATAGAATTATGATTTTTTTTTTTGCTTATCAAATTTACTCTTCTTTATCATTTAATTTTAAGAAATAGCGCACTATAAAGTCATCATGAGGACTATTTCAACTTTGTGCAAATCCATAACAATGAGTAAGCAACATAATAACACTTCATATTTTCGCTTATTACTTGGTCATATGCCATTACTTTTCACTAAACGTTTATACATCACTCAGATTATTATTAGAAATCAGCAATACAAATTATGATATCAACCCTTCAGATATTGCAAGTGGTAAAATTGTCAAATATCCATAAAAAAAACGTATAACTTAGTACTCACATGCGTTATTGTATTCGTATTCCCAATAGAAGCATGGAACAGGTTTCGGTTTTCCGGATATTTTGTTCGTTATAAAGATATTTATGATTGAAGTGTTCGGATTTGAAAGTCTCCCTGGGAGACTTTCAACTGTGTACAAAGTGAATGGTCAGTTAGCAAATATCGCTTTGCATTTTGGCTCATTACTTGCTCATAATCATTATGACATTCATTTACCATGGATGTGTCACACATCACTCAGTGGACAATATTATATAGAAAGTTTAGATCACAGAAATACACATCTTATCAATCCTTCGTCAGGTTGTATACAATCATGTCAACATAGTTACTATATATATCCCTTTAAGCGTTCACATTATACAGTTATACGACACTAAATTATAAACATGATTACCCTGTGCATGGTATTGACCTTTCGACAATAAACTGGCCACTGGGTCTATATTTTTGTCGTCTCGAATTTAATTATCACCAATTATGTAAAATACCGTGAACCCGTTGCCTACTATATACTGGGAGCCTGGTGCACCTTGCCGTAATTATATTAGGATTTAAATGTGTAGGTTCAAATGGGTCAGCTATTATTTTATTCATTCTGTTTATTATTAGTTGCTAAAATGCGGTCCTCTATATTTTGTTCAGGGAAATCGAATCGAATTGACGTTGAATTCGCGGCAAATCAAATCTATACAACATGTTCGAGGAAAATACTATTAAATGAAATTCCCCTTTCCGCTATTCATGCATGCATGGCCGGCATGAGTGTGTCATATTTCATTTACAGTAATGTCAAGGTTACCTCTATATGAGGGGGAGATATTATTTATTAGTCATTATTGATAGAGTAACATTCGCGGAACCATGCATGCACGAAGCATTGCATTTATAATTACAATTAAACGCACAGGAATGCGCTCTGCACTGTTAAAACGCTGTGTAAAAAAAGCTGTGTAAAAATGGTGTTGAATCTTTTTATACAACTTTAGGTGTAGCATGAATAGTTGTAGAAAGAAGGGTTGTGTAAAGCGGCCATTGTTCAAGCGCTGTTGAAAAGTGTTAAATCACGTTATAGTTTCGACCGCGAAATCACCGCGATAAAACCCCTTTTGCTATTTCAACAACAGGGTTGTTGAAATTTATTATAAACAACAGTTGTTGACAAAATTAAAACAACAGTTGTGTAAACTTTAAACAACTGGGGTTGTTGAATGTTTTCAACAACAGTTGGATGGTTCATAATGTTAAACAGCGGTTGTTGACAATTTTCAACAAGTTGTTGAATTTGTTTACACAGCGTTTTAACAGTGTGATAAGTTGTAAAATAACCCCGAATATTTTGAACTGCATCACTTTTTTGTTTACTTTTTTGTTTAAGTACAGAGGCGTAGCGCGGTCCAAGGACTCCAACCCATGGGGAATGGGGCGCGAGAAATGCTTTATGCATTGCTTTATTATTTATTGTTTTATCTTAGATTGACAGAGAAGGACATAATGCGCTTTTGCAACAAACCTCATATAATTTTGCACCAATATCGGTCGAGGAAGAGAAGAGCGCTAAGTCACGTTATTACTACAGAGATACTCATATTGTATTAAACAAAAAATATCTCTCTGAAAATTGTAATGAATATTTAAACAAAAACATACATAATCATTATCTGAAAAGTTAGCATCACATAGACAAAGATTTGAACAGCATGATGGTATGCATAACTCAATTTAGCCCCAAATCGACTTAGCACCCTTCTGACTCACACACCACTGCACACGACGCCATGAACCTCCAGACATGTCGAAGCCATTGCAATACTCACGGGACAGACTCTGGTATGGAAATCGGGTTCGCTTACCGGTGCCGGGTAATTCGTAATGAAACAAAACAGCTCACAACAAGCATGCCATGTGCAGTTTCTCTTACAACGCGTCACTTGTTCAGCTCGGGGGCAGGGGCGTGGACCAGGGGACGTAGCCAGGTATCCTGCAAGAAGGGGGGGGGGGGGGGGGTGAGGCTCAAAAAATGAAAGTAAAAATACAAATCCTACTGCCGACTTTATAACAAGCCTGAAGGGGGGGCGGGGGCAGGAGCCCCCTCCCCTCGCTACGCCACTGGCGTGGGCTCACCACTTGGGGGCCGTCACTTAATATAGGGCACACTCTGTATTTCGTTTTATTTGTTATCCTTTTGTTTTTATTGTATTTCATGTATCATGTTTATGTGTTTATATAGTTTTGCCCTTTTGTTTTATGTGTTTTTGTGGGGGGATTTTAGAGAGGAGTGTTACTGATAGATTGTTTTTTAATCTAATCGTTTTCAATGATTGTATTTATTTGTAATATTGTATGTGTTTTTGCGTGGGCTTACTGATGGGGCATATTGATTATTCGAGGCTCACTCTATTGTCATTGTTTTAAACCCCGTGTGGCCGACATACCGAGACCACTGGTTGAGTCATGTAAGCAGGGGGTGGGGGGGGGGGGGGGGGGGTGGTGTCCGTCGCCAAATATTGTTGAGGCCGAGACCAAGCCCACTGTTTAAAAAAGTGGACCTTTCTTTATTTGGGGTGGGGGGGGGGGGGGTGCGTACGCACCCAACGCCCCCACCCCCCACCCCCCTCCGGCTACGGGCCTGCTCAATCTTGTCATAGTACCCTCCAGCAGTAGCAGTCAACCTGTCTAAATAGTGACCACCAAAAGTGATCCCTGCGAAACAAATAGTGATACGGAACCTGTTTATAGAGGTCATCAGCCTATAGTATCCACTATTCTTGTTTCCGTAAGCTGGTCACTATTCACAGCTTTAATTGTATCACTTGGTTATCTAAGCTTGCAAAACAGTCAGTGACAATTCCATGACAGACGAAATAGTTTCGGCTTACATGTGAACGAAAATTAAAACAATAACAATAACAAGAAAACGTGGATAGGAGGAGTGTTAAACGGAATACTTTCAAACATAGCCAGATGAGTATATCTTTGGTATAATGTACCTTGATACGCTTTCATACAATATCTTGATCTCAATATAATTTGAGCGAGAACTGTTGTTACCATGCAGGCCATTATAGCATATAATCACAGGTACGACTGCAGATATTTCACATTCAAATGTAAAGATTTTAAAAACAATTCATCCACTGAAAATATTACCAAGTATCTTTAAAGCGGGAATATTATAAAGTTGGATGAGGTATTCGTTCAAAGTAGGTGACAGTTATAAATACGACACGCCAAGGGGGGAAATGCTAAAATAGACTATTTTACAATTAGGGGCGCAGTTAAGGTGGGGCGGCAGCGGCGGTGGTGGTGGCAGGGTTGGGGGATGGGTAAAGAAGTTGTCCCTTTCCATATTTCTGTATTAAAAAAGATGTACAAGGATACTTATTGGTCTACCAATAGACTCTGCCGTGAGTTGGCATATTATATAAAAGGTGTTCGCGAATTTAATTCATGCTCCGTTACCATGTGCGTTTATTCTGTGCTAGTCAAGCATATTTTAAACACAGTCAAAGACGCCAGACCAAGATGATAATCCTGCGCATAGTCATCAACGAATCATTTATAGTCTGTCGCATGAAAGTAATTACCTCTGCATTATAAATTAGTTCATGGAATTAATCTCTTTTATCGGTAGACTGATTGAAATGACGCGTGTCTTTATCAAACATTAATGTTAAATGATAAGCACTATGGCTGGTGATAGAATCCATTAAAGGGATCTAGTAACATCGTCAAAATCCACAAACTGTACTTAGAACTTCAGCGGTTCTCACAAACCTCATTGTAATCGCATTACTAATTGCAGGATGGAACAATTTTCGGTTTTTCCAAATTTCTCTTTCGTTATAAAGATATGAATGATTGAAGTGTTTGGAGTAAAAACATCTACTTGAGAATTTAAACTGTGTGCAAAGTGTAATAAGTGAATATATCACTTTACATTTTCGCTCATATCGGTCATATAACACTCGTTTACTATATAGTTTTCACAAATCACTCAGTGGACATATCAGATCACAGAAATACACATTAACACTTCGTCAGTTTGTGCACATGTCAACAAAGTTTTTAAAAACATATGAATGCGTTACCAACTCGTGTTATTCAGTTTTATTGCGCGGAGATTAGATTTGAATTGAGTATTATTTTACACATCATTCATACATACACCACCGTTCTGTCATCATGTTTTGCATAAAAAGCAAACTTTATATTATTAGAATCATTGTTTATGCATGTAGAATAGTCTGTGAACAATTTTTGTGCCAAACTGATTATTATTTTGGCTAAGATACGAGCGAAAAAATGCCAACGCTTTCATACAAATTCAAAGTTGTTTTTATATTCCTTGTTAATGTTCGCTAAAACATGTTATCTAATACAGTAGGCCATTATACATCTACATACACACGCACACGTGCGACTACTGTTATTTCACTGAATTAAAGATTGCCATGCGTGGGTATACTAGGCCGTGGGTCGCCATTTTGAACTAGGCTCGTTTGTGCGCACTGCACAACATTGGGCCAGTACGCACCGTGCGCAAGGCGTTCGCAAAAAGGCACAGCGCGTCTGATTTTCGAATCCGAACCACCTTTTTGCAAAAGTCAGCCCCCGACAATGTACCTTTAAAAGTTCACATACAGTAATGTAATCGATATCATCTATCAGCAGACTATCAGAGGAAGACCTAGCCAGGTGAACAACCGTGTAGGCGTTCTCCAACTTTCACGGTTTGATTGTCTAACCTCGTTTATGTTTTTATCTTTCAATATGGCATTTCCTGGCAAACATTTTGGTTTTCCCCTACCCACGATCTAATTATTTGCGATGATCATCACAGTCATGTTTGTCAACTTTCTTCACGAGATAGGTCTAGTTTCGTGACCACAGCCCGAATTTTCGGGATCAAACGCATTTTCAGGACAATTCCTATATATATATAAGTTAAAGCCACTGCGTCGCTCATTCTGTCATTCCAAATGTTCATAGCAAACTTGAAAATTTTCTTTTTCTTCATATTTCTACCAAATTGGTAGAAATTAAAAGTAGATATAAAATAGGCCAATCGAATCCACATAAAGAGAAGGGGAGTTCCCTTTTCCCCCCTTAGTTACGCCTATGGACAGCAAGTCACGTCCTATAAAGGCCTAACTCCACTTTGCATTCCGCATGACGAAATTAGCACGCAACCGGTGGGAACGATATAACGGGGAAAGACGCGATCGATCGATCAATCGATCGATAACGAAGAGTATACCGCAGCAGCGCATACTTAAGTATACTGTATAGACATGATAGAAGGCTAGAAGCATTGAAAGGTCGAATACATTACCAGATTGCGGCAATTATTCCCGTTTCCCAGGCTTTTATTCTGGTCATTTCTCAAAGGAGTTTGCTTAAATTCTCCATGAGCGTGAGGGAGCGTGAGGGAACGTGGCAGCGGTTCTATCTAGAACAACCGTCCCCCAGTATACCACCACATTTATGTTGACGTATTTTGTTTCTACTGCCAATACTATAACGTGTTTGTTTTCGTTCTGTTTTTTTTTTGGTCTGTCTATGATGTATTTTACATGTGTGTCATTCTAAAATAGCATAAGCTGCATGAGGGGAATGTGGAGAAGAATGTGCAAGGATCAACAGAACGATAAATGATGATATAAAAAAAACATGATTGTATTGTAATGTTCCACGCTTTTCTCATCATGCATTGCTAAAGTTTGTAGGCTTACGGTAACGGCCTTATTTTATTGTTAAATTTCATAATGAATTTATAATTATGAGAATTCGAAATGATGAAACAAATAAACATTTTCATGAAGGGGCACATTTTGCCCGGGACCCTGGCTGAGGTATTATGCTCAAAACTCATCCTCCTCGCGCCTGACAACCAGATAAAAGGGTGTCTAAACATCCTAGCTGCTTCGAAATGATGGGAGTTTGCTCGAATATGACATGACTTATTAAGCCCAAAAGTGTAGGTATTTTCCCCGCATTATGCCTGACATTTCTATGTCATGTGTGAAGGCATGCATGCGTCCAATTAAGCTCACACAAACATTATGTTCCAGGGTAATGGTATTCCGTCTGAAAATTAGATAAGTTTGCCCAAATCATGCTAAATTAGGTCATGATTCTCACCAAATGCTAGATAACTTTGCACCCAAAGTGTGATAATGCATGCCATCAGAATTGCAGGTGCTTTTGACCTGGATATTGCTAAATTGACATTTCCACAATTCTCAAGGTGGGGGTGGGGGTGGGGGGGGGGGGGGGTGCACTAGGTCTACATCATACGTAATGTGTTATATTTAGGAGAAAGGTGGGACAAAATGAGAGCGTATATTTTGGCGAGAGAACCCTGTATTAACAAAAAGTTATATATAAGGAGTTATGTCTGCACGGGTTATTGCTCCACAATCATGCTCCAAATCACTTTCAATTAGCTTAGGGGCGTATCTATGGCCAACCCAGACCAGTGGTTGTGGTGATTTGGGGGGGGGGGGGGGAGGGGGGCTTAGTCTGCAACACAAAAGTCCTTTATGTATTGTTTTCTCATGGACATGATGGAGATCGGGGGGGGGGGGGGGGAGGGGGGCTTAGTCTGCAACACAAAAGTCCTTTATGTATTGTTTTCTCATGGACATGATGGAGATCGGGATTAATGGAGAATGTGAAAGTAATTAGGAGGGACACGCATGCCCACGATGTGGAGTTGGAGGGGGATCGGTAGCCCCTAATAATTATTATGCCATAATTTATCATGGTGGTTAGGCAAGAGGGCGGTCAGCCTATCCCAAAGAAGTGTGTTATATATTTCGATAACTAACCCCCCCCCCCCTCCCAAATGGAGATGAGAATAAATAAGTATATAAGAGGGACACGAATACCTACAACTGCCCATTTTCTCCCATTTAATTACGCCACCGCGTCCCTTTGACATCCCCTGAAGGCGCAGGTGCAGAGAGCTCAGTAGTTTCTATCATGAATGTGTTTCAGATTGATTAAGTTTTCGTGGTACGTATACGCAGAATCGAATCGCAATAATTATGTCCTTGTGCTACATTATACTACGTAGCCTATTTAAGACCCCTTTCTTTTTGCATAAGATTATAAAACTCGCAATTGTGAACCATAGCTCACAATAGCTATGGTATATATATAGGTCCTATATTGGGTGATTCACTGTACCTCAAACAGAGAGATAATAAAGTAACAAGTCAGTTTCCTCTATAATTGAATTCAAGTTACTTTTAAAAAACAAAATAAAAGGGAACAAAATTAATACGTGTATAAAACATGTACTGTATGACATTGTCACTCATGGTGAAAACTAGTATACACATGCGTTAATATTTCTAACTAATTAAAAGAAGAAATTGTACGCCACTCATGGGGATACACTCTGTGTATTCCTTTAAATTCTACTCTTTTGTGTTTAATTATTTTCTCGAAAATATTTGGGGGCAGTGCGGAACCACGTCTAAGAAAATTGAGTAACTTCAAATCTAACGTAGATTTTGTTTGTCTACTTAATGATGGAAACAAATCTTTACATTTAAATTAATAATACAGTCATTATTTAACTTGATTCGACATCAAAACCTGACATCTCCTATAGATGATAGACACTATTGATAATTTGAACGAAATTGAATATCATCTTACTATGTTTATATATTATGTTGATTATGTTATATATGTTTGAGCAATTTTATGAAGCAAATACCGGATTTCTATCAGTTAAAATCTAACTTCAAGTTAGAAATTTAGACAGTTGAAATAATAATAATAATAATAATATACTGTATTCGATTTATATAGCGCCTAATATAAAATTATCTCTAGGCGCTTTACAAAATTATACAGAATAAACTTAAATACATCTTAAATTGTTTCACTTTACAATGGTTGTCTTATTCTAAAAATTAAATAACAATTTACAAAAGGCAAAGAAAATTAACTACATATAATAGGCGTAATTCATTAAAACAAAAGCCTTATAACAAATCGATTAAACACTGACTTCTACAGATTACATAATTTACATATTAAAGAGATGGGTTTTCAGTGCACTTTTATATGATTCAAAGGAGGTCATGGATCGAATGTGATGGGGGAAAATAATGATAATTCCTGTATAGTTTATAAAACTTCCCTGGGCATAATAAGACAAAATTCGCAAGATGTGTTATTATTGATGTACTTGATGATTATGACAGATTCCGTATATTTGCGCTGGTCGCTCAATGGCGCCAGACTTTGGCCAGACTCGGGCGAGATCACGTGACACGAAGGCCATCTCTAATACATCACGACTAAAGCGCACTCAAAACTCATAATTAACACATTATTTCCACATCTTCAGTGTAATTGAATATTTGCAGTATAAATTCATACGTACAAAAGTCTTGAAGAAATAATTATTGAACCATGTTTAGAACTAAAACCATGATGCACATCAACTATTGCAAACAGAATTAATAACAAACGAATATCACTAGCGATATTATTTTCGACACTATATCCGCAATGAGTAATATATTTACTATTAGAATTAATAATATTTCGGTACTAAAATCAGAACTACCGACATAATGCCATCTCTGGCCATGTGATATACAAAAATGACATGGCAATCACGTGACTGTGTTTAGACAATCAATGACGCGTATTTTTACTAAGTCAGATGATATTAGATTATCTGCCTTGGCCAGATACGAGTCAATGATTGGCTAACCTCAGTCATGTGATGTTAAAATATGTTATTATATCACACGGAACAGCCGCGATATATCGGTAGAGGAGAATTTTCGATTAGACATTATGGCAAACAATGAAAGCGATGCTATCGACAATGATCGATTGCAGGTGTTATATTACATGCTGCAAGAGAGACTGTCTTATGACGTGTCACTACGCAGGATATAATTATTTATTGTCATGTTTCAGCAGGGGTGTCGATCCGTTTTTGAGATTGGGGGGGCGAAATTTGAAAACTTTTTCCAGAGTGACCACTGAGAGAGCTAAAAGCCCCACATTGGCATGCCCGGAAGTTTTATTATGCGCTCATTGAAAGTGTCTTGATGGCTCGAAGACCTGACTTTGAAAAGCTACATCTTATAACTTGATTTGTATGATATGATATGAAGATAGTGGCGAAAGACAGATTTATCCACTTTCTAATGCAGAGGAGTCTCTAATAACTAAGATTATTTGTTTAAATACTTACTAAAATACAACACGTTTGCGGCGGCTCGCAAATGACGTCATAATTGGCGAGAAGTATGAATTATATCGATTTCCGTTCAGTCATTAATTTTAAAAGGCCATTGTTCAACCGATAATGCCAACATTGTCAGTGAGCTTGCATGCCCCTAACAATATTCACTTTTACTGCAAACGACATCATTCCAGGGTGGATTTCCGCTTAGTACTCCTGGATGCAGCAACAATTACTGGTATAACATTAATGACTTACCCCTGAGTGTGCATATGTACAGTACCAGTTTATAAATAAATTAGGACACTGCAAAGAATTGAATTGAAGTTTATTATGTCCATGATCATTACATAGAAAATTGTTTTCCACTGGTACCCAGGGAGCAAAGGGGGTTTTTCATACATGGAATGTTATAAAAGGTTTGGGCCCAGAATTGTCTTCTAGGACCTTCTAGAAGCATAACCTAGGTGGACAACCTCGCGAACTAGCTACTGGAAGTCCACAGAACACATATGAAGGATTTTACCCCTAATGTACGTTAAAATCGCATTAAATCCTTAGGGTTCATGAATATCCTATTCTGGTATTTTCACGATTACACCCAAACGCATGCCGCTATCATCCAATTGCTTCAAATTATGTCTTTCATGGATAGTTGTGCATCTTTTGATACAAGAATTTTCCTTTTTACTTATATTGTTTTTTTGTCACGTGCCTTTATATGTCACGTGTCAGACATAGAATATTAAATTCCACATACGCCTATGGACCAAAATCTGTGGAAATGGTGCAGATTATAGAATGACACAAATATTTAGCTGTAAAACCTTATACATGTTCGATGGCATTTAGTAAGATGAAAAAACAGTACACTAGCAAAACAAAGGATAAAACAATACAAAATAAAACAATTTGAAACAAAGAAATACATAAGAATATTTACATGTAATAATTATATTGATAAAATGAATGTTACGATTTAGCGAACGTATCAATGTATGACGATCGCGATGCGTCATTATATTTATCCCCAGTCATTGTATACTGCAATCAATCCTGCACACAAGAGTGCACATTTCTAACTCACATGGGAGTCTTCCAGCCTGACACCTTGTATATGAATACATTGTTAATGAATCACGTTCCATCCTTCCGGACACTCTCTGATTCCAAACTCGGGACCTCATATGTGGAAAGCTTGTGCCCTTCCAACCTCAGTGACCACTGAGAGAGCTAAAAGCCCCACATTGGCATGCCGGAAGTTTTTATTATGCGCTCATTGAAAGTGTCTTGATGGCTCGAAGACCTGACTTTGGGGGTACCCACATTTGGGGACAATATGGGGGTCCAGGGGGCGGAGCCCCGGAAGCTTTTAGATTTCAGACATTTGCTCCTAGCATGGGTGTTAAAATTGTATAAATAGTGAACCTACTCATAACGTATTTTTAAAGGGCATAGCGAGGAAAAGACTGAGCCTTGCATGATGATGAGATGCATGGATCCACGTGATCATGTATACTATAGAGCCATCGATATAGTCTAGGGCATTGGGCTCCATGAAACTAAGCAAGGGCGTCAACAATTTCTCAAAAGTGTAGGGGAGACATTGCGAGGGTGTGGGAGGGGTGTCCCCCTCCCACAGTAGGGAGCTTTTGTATTTTTGGGCGTGAAATTGTGCGATTTGGTGCACACCTGAGACAGAAATTTCACGTAATATGAAGTATATAGGTATGGAACCCATGAACATACATAATGACAAAGGGAGGGGGACAATCTGCTCCTTTTCAAATGTGGGGGGGACATGATATTCCAATTTGATTTGCGTTCAGCGATTATGTACCGAGATTATTTTATTTTCTGTGACGGGTGTGCTATCTATAGATGAGGGTTTAATAAACTTCGTTTGAGGTGTGCGTTTGAGAAATTACGCTGCCCAACACATTTCAAAAGGTGAGTTCCCGCAACCCAAATGAAACTTGCAATATGAGAACTGTATGCGCGCGAAGCGCGCTGCAAACGATATTTACAGTCCTTTTCAACTAAAAAACGGCTATTTTGAAGATTAATTATTGATAAATGTGTCTTTCCCCTCTTTGGCATTATATCACTCGATTTTTGTCTTCCTCATATTCGGAATTATTGGGGGGGCGAAATGATATGTTCGCCCCTCCAATATTTTCATTGGGGGGGCGACCGCCCCCCCTGCCCCCCCAGGATCGACACCCTGTGTTTCAGTCATGATTCGCTTGATGATAAACTGAGGATTCTCCTTGTACCGCTACTTGTTCTTCACTGATCCTTATCTGGCGCCCGAATTATACACGATGTGAAGGCTGATCTACTGCCAAGTCTGCAACTACAACGCACTTGAAAACACAAAATTACGGCATTATTTCCGCATTAGTCCTCAAGCTTAAAGACACTGGTCAAGCACTGTAAAGTTTTAAAAATGCTATATAGCTTGATGAATACTGTTGAAATATCAACTGATGTTATATTTGCGTGATTCAACCTAGTAACTATATTTTGTCATAATTGAAAATAAAAGCTACGTTCACTAAATCCAATGCAGCCTATTATATTACAAATTAATATTAAGGGAATCCGAATGTAATGTATGTATGCGAGCACTAGGATGAGAATCATTTGTATTAATCTGTACCTTACTGTGCACTTTCACATGGATCCGAAATCACTCCAAACAACACACCCAAAAAGAATTAGAAAAAATAACTACGATTCTTGATTGCACTTTATTCTTCAATATTATTCGTCACATTATCATTATTGTCGTCAACTCAATAGTAATTATCTATCGGATTATGAAAATTATACATCCCTTGTTCAATTAACTGGTATCTGATAATAAATACATAATTATTATTAATCTACATTGTATAATAGAGAGGTTAGTATGTGTGCTGTTTATTATAATCACATTCGAATAATCAAATAATACAAATATTCTCAAATATTTGGGGATTAGAAATCGTTATGAACGGAGGGAGTATCGGATAAAATATGCGGATTATAACACAGGTTAACATATCCCTTTGTTGAGTGTGTTCGGAATAATAATATATTTAAAAAAATATTTTAAAAACGTTTGTGGAATAACGAATGGCCTATATACTATACATCCAGTCCATCTACATTTTCATTTGATGATGCACGTATATACATTTTGTATTTTGCCACCGTGATTCAAGTTACAAATGAAAACCAGACTATGCGGGTAACAAATTGTGGCTGCGGGGTAGAAGTGATGCTTCGGTATCCATTTGAGAAAGAGAAGGGCCCTAAAGTCACTTTTGGTATTTTGAGATAAACATGTAGCGAATGTGAAGGCCTTGTGCAGGGAACCCGATTACGGTCTCTTTCATTTTAAGGAATAGTTCTCAAAATTATAAATTATTATTATCTGACAATTTTGCTCACCTAAAGGAGGACTCCGACGTACAAGATGGCAAGCGTAACTCAGTTTAGCCAACCATCGACTTAACACCGTTCTCAATAATCACCCGACGAATGGTGACTGTGGGGTACAAGTGATGCCTCTGTATATCTATTTATGATATAATATATGAGGCACGTTTGATATGGCTCGATTTAATAATAAAGGGGAGAAAAGGTCAATAAACCTTGAAATTGGTTTCTGACCGAGGCATCGCGACCTGCTTCGTTTGAGAAAACATTGAAGTAGTGTGGTAGTACTGATTGGGGGCGCAGGCAAATTATTGGGGGCACACTCTATGTATTTCTTCACTTTGTAAAGGATTCCCCCGTATTTAAAAAATTGTTTTCATTAAAGGGATAGTTGAGTTCTGGTAAAGAGAGTACAGTTTTGGTCAAACTGATTGTAGTAACCGAAACCTGCACCATTACATTACAACTAATAGTTGTAACTCCACCATGCTCGAAAGGAATAAAACAATACAAATGACTAAGTAAAAGAGCCTATTATCATTCACAAATGAGCCATTAAAACTGAAGAGGGCGCTCTCTAAACACTCATTGGTTTCAACCATTTAAAATAAAATATTGTGCATTGTGACATTTTGTTGAAATAATGATAAGATAGAGAGATAATCAACAACTATTTTAAAACGTCTTTTGTACATTTTTTGAAAGAGGAAGCATTTAAAAAAAAACTGTAATGGCTGGTTCAAAATTATCGAATAATTGTGGGGCCCCACAATCATTACAAATAGTTATGTTTATGGATATTTCAACCATTCTGAACCGATTTTGATCAAATAATGTTTAATCTGCCATTAAAATTGTATGCTCTTTCGATTTTGACATAATGTGTGTAGCGCCCTCTATACCAAAAACAAGTATCCCTTTAAATTATTGAGGGGGCGCATACTCCCCTCATGCTATGCCACTTCGAGCAAAGGTATAGACATAATTATGGTCTATCCATTATGCCCCTCTTCCCCGGCACTATACGCACTATGAGCAGGGGTATAGAGCCTGGGTCTGTCGCGCAAACCTTCGGGTGGGGAAGGTAGGTGGGGGGGGGGGGGGGTTTAGGCGAAGAAGAAAGGTATTCCAAGAAGGGTTAGGATTATAGTACACGAGTATAAGAGTTAGGGTTATGGTTAGGGAGGGTGTTATAGGGGGGGGGGGGGGGTTTAGGGCGAAGAAGAAAGGTATTCCAAGAAGGGTTAGGATTATAGTACACTAGTAATAAGAGTTAGGGTTATGGTTTAGGGAGGGTGTTTCAAATTTTATGGCAGTTTGTGGCAACAAGTATTACGTATTTATTTTTAATTATTCAATTTAACCTTAAGGGAAAGTTACGGAGATATCCACGCATGGGTAAGGGGGGGGGGGGGGGGGGGGGGGGTTATTGGTCTTTATACCTGACAATGTGTCTGTATATAGTTCTACTGGAACTGCATTGGCTATATACAAGCCGTCTCCACTATAATAAAAGTAAAGAAGACAAACATTTAAGTCGGTTTTCTGACTGCCTCCAGCAATGCAATGAATACTGACCTCCCAGGTGTCTTATAGTGGCTTATATTTTATACCAACTATCACGGACGACAGTGCTATTATTGTCGAATCGCACTCAGTAATTAAAATACTGTCCCTTTTCAATTGTTTGAGAGGTGTCCCATAACGATACGATTGCAGATTGCTCACATGTAAATGTATTTTTAGAAAGCGTATACGGTCTATGCCCCGTATAGGAAAATGGATCTACACCGGTAAATACAGTAATAATATACATAATTTATCATTGCCAATATAATTATACTTGAATTATGAGAATAAAAACATTATTATTTAATGACTCCTTTGCACCCTTTTTCAAGACAAGAACACAGATTTTGTTTCGTATCAGGATGTTTTTGAAGGTATTTTATATTTTGTCTGAACGAATTAGTTATAAAAACATCAATTGTTAATTATTTGCACCTTTTTGTTTAAATACTGTAACAAAGAGTTTTTGTAGCAGGATACATTTCCTTTGAGAGCAGGCATATTTACATTCAGTCTGAACAAATATCTTTCTTCTATTCTGAAAAAAATACACTCAACAATGATTTCATGGACACATTTATTCCGGTCACGAATTTTCTGGTCATTTGAAATAAATAACAAAAATATCAACAACTACGTGACATAGATATCTAACCACAAAGCGGATTAAAAATGCGAATTGATCTACATACATGCATTGCGAAGCTCTCTGAGCAATGGCATAACCAATAGCGCTCGGAATTATTAAATTATGGGGGGGGGGGGGGGGGCACATACCAATTATTGGGGGCGCACCTTATCTTTAAACAAATTAAACGTATGCTTCTTGTTATTATTGTCCCCCGTGCCCCTGTAGCTACGACACTTTCACGAGTGAGTAGAATTTTAAACAAGAATGTATTGGCTGTGCATGTGTGTGTGTGTGGGGGGGGGGGGGGGGGGGGGGGGAGGGGGCTGGAGGTCTGAGGAAGGCAGGTATAATTACGTGTCGGGGAATCCGATCATATTTAATTCCTGTCAGCTTGGTCAGTAATGTATAGTTAGAATGGGGGAGGGGGAGGGGGGGGGGGGGGGCAATAGGTGTAAAATATGTTCTCCGATGTCTGGAGGGAGGGGGGGGGGGAGGGGCAAAATTAAACTTTTTAATCAAGTTCTTTTGTTTTTGTCCCCCAAGTGGTTTGGGCATTTAGGGGCTAGACAGCCAAAGCCTCACTGATTGTGGCCCATGTGCTTCAATCAAATAACCCATACATCACAATGATGGGATTGATATAATTATTATGAATACTTATTTATCAATGAATGCTCCCTTTATAGAGGCAATAATATAATTTATAAGCATGGTAACGGGGATAATATAATTGTGTGTATGCATGTATGTATATGTGCGTGTATGTGCGTGTGGTGTGTGTGTGCGTGTATGTGTTTGTATGTGTGGATGTGTGGGTTTGTGTGTGTATATGTGTGTTAAGGTTGTCATCGACATCTTGCCTTTGTATCCCGTGAACTACGCCGCTTACACAGTTACACAGTATTACAGTGTGAGATTCATCTTTATGATATCATATGGACAGATCATGGCACGCAAATCAAGTTACGTTCGTCTGTGATTCAATTACCCTACCCCCAGACCACAAGCGGGTCCTGGCAGAAAGTCGTCAAACTAGACAGTACAAACAGTTGTCCTACACTGTCAATCCATCCAGCCCCGGGCGATGTGGCGTAGCGTGGTCGGACTGATTGGGGTGGGGGTCGGAGCACGCGAATGATTTGAGGGGGGGGGGGGGGGGGGGGCACTATTTATGTATTTTGTCTTTTGTTTATACAGATCTATGAGGGATAATCCCTCATTTTTGTATTTTTGTTGGGTCAATTTATTGGGGGAAGGGGGAGGGGATGCTACATGTGCCCCTCCCCCCTCCAATAGCTATGCCACTGTTACGTACGGAATTCTATATCGTATAGTTATATAATTATATACGCGGCTCATCTTTGGACTAGTGCAGTTATACATGTATTTCAGTTATAAAAAAGATAACCTGTCACAAAAAAAAACACGGGCGGGTGTCAATTTCAACTTGTCATTGATATTGCATTATTGAAATAAATTTCCTGTCATGCCTTTAGTAAACATTATGCAAATAGAAACAAGGTGATTGTTGTTATTACTATTTTCTAGTGTGTGTTTCTACAATATTATTTTAGAATATACTATATAACATTACAATGTGTTGACCCAAGCCGATCAGTTACAAACGGTTATCATATTTGTACATTCCTAATTTGTTATTTTCTCCCACCAGGGAAATGGGTGCTCCCATTGCCCTGCTCCCACCATTCTAATCACAATAATCGTTTATTTTCTTCTTTTTTTAAGGGATCAATTTTAGTTTTTTTCTTCAAAACTTTGGTTGATTCCTCCATCTATTCATTTTGCTATGTTTGCGTGTTCTATGATGGTCATTATTTTTATGTTACTTTATAATGTCATTCTGTATATCCTTGCTAATTGTCATATTTTGTTGTTTTTAAAATGAATTGTGGAAATAAAATAAAATCAAATCAAATCAAATCGTGATTGCGCTGACAACTCATGAGACGTTTTATGGGGTGGTGCATGTTCTTCTCTATATACTCACATGTTTTAAAAATCCATTCAGGACTGGGCCCGAAAATACCGTTTGTTTGTGGTCTATCAGAATGCTTGTTAGATTTTTTAGATGATGAAACTATAAATTCGGTATAAAACGACTAAACAAAACCTCATTACAAACTATAGGTAAGATTAACGTATATACACTATTATAACTCTCCAATATATATGCCTCTCCAATACCATAATTGTATTATAATAATTATACTTATTCCCAGCTGATCGACGACATACACAAATTTACGCCGGCCAAGGTCTGATAATCACTTTGAAATGGAAAATTGCAAATATTTGGGCGCTTGGAGACAAAATAAAATGACTAAACACAATGAAATACCGTATGACAACGATGAAAATATATAATGACAACTTCGGCAAATCTTGTATTATTTATACTGAATAATGATTTTGAAATGGTACGATGCAAGCATGCATTTGAGCACTTGGAGGGAAATTACTCTCAGTCTTCTTTTCAACAAACAAACAAAAGCAACCACGAACAAAATAGTCAGACGTTGAAGAAGTAACATTTAGCATGTACAGCTATTTAGCATGATGTAGGTGCATCCAGCCATACGGACCCCACCTCTCCCCTAATTTGTCAAACGTAACCAAAATGCACGATGATTGTGCACCGATGCTTTGTGTCGATAATCCCATTCCAAGCTTTCACAAACGTTGATGGGGTAGCCTATTACGGAGATGTTGTCATTGAGCGTTTAATATTATCATCTTTATCATGGGCATTGGGGCACGTAATTTCGAAAATGTATATATAAAATACTACTATCCCTTTAATAATCAAATGGGCGTCAATCTAAAACGGTATCTTGAACGGTATCTAAGTATCCACCAACAACGACCAGTACTGACGTTATTATTATGTTGAATAATTTGGTGGGTGACGTTGTTTTGAATTCGTCCCCACCCTCATTTTCTCTAACTTACGAATGGAAAATAATGATTATAATATATATTAACCGCCGATCAACAAAATAAAATGGGAAGAAAATGAACGGGAGAAAGAAAAGAATAATGACCCCCTCTTGAAACGGAATAGCAGCACTATATACTGCGATAGATATGTATTAAGCTGCATAAAACACAAGAACAAGGGCCGGTGGGGAGGGAGGGGGGGGGGGGGGGGTGTTGAAAACTTTGAGATTCTTGCAAACTTTGATTCTTGCAAACGGGGGCCCATTCAGGGAAGTATTACACACAATCATGTCGGGAGTAATAACGTTGTGTTTCTAACGTGGTGGGGCAGCAAAATTCAGTACAGGAGACCCTCCGCCCCCCCCCCCCCCAAAAAAAAAAAAACACAAACAAATACGTACAAAAAAAACAAATAATAAAGTATACAAAATAAAAACAATTATAAAAGTATGTCTGTTTGTACTTCACTTTAAATTACTATTAGTTTGTAGTCATTTTCATCGTGACTAGATTTAATAGAATAATTGTATTTTGCTATGATTAGTCTATTATTAAGTCTACCACACCCCCCTCCCCCCCTCCACCCCTCTCCCCGGTACTAGAATTACAACTTTGCTTGATTGGTTAGAAGTTTTGTGGTACCAGTCACTACGGCGGTCACGGTGGTTTTGGAAGATTTTCTGTGCATGTGATGCATGCATAACGGCGCTGATATGCCTGGATCGGACGATCTACTCTCGCGTGTTTCTAGCCGGGTCGACTACATTACGTGGGTGTTCGAATTAAACGAGCGGCAAATTATAACCCGTTATTTTCAATTTGTTGTAAACATCAAGGAAAACACGTTTGTACAATGAATAATATATGTAATAAATATAAATTTGAAAAAATTACACTTTGACTAAAATAATCATATTGTCTCTTACATATTAACACCCCTTTAAAATATGGAATCGCCTTAAAAGCCGACTTGTCAGCTGTTGACCTTTGACCGACCGGGCCGGGGCATACATAACATGCAATAATCAGGCGACTGGTCTACGTGCATAGCGCATCGGTACCGTTCTTCAGTGGGCTGGTCTCCCGTTATAAAATACTCGCGCACCGGTGGTTATTTAACAATAGAGCCGAAGGCGAAGCTACATCACCTTCCTACTTTTGAGGAGACATTTGGTTGAAAATGGCGGCTGAAACGGTACTTGGAGATGTTCCCATCATGGAGAATCTTACAGACAGTAGTATGGGTTTATTCGAGCAGGGATGGAGGCATATGACGGCAAATTACACTCGATTTCAGATCGCAACTTACATGTCTGCTGTTCTTCACATCGTAAGTTTTTTCATTGTCATTGACTGTGTCATTGACATTGTGCTGGATGTTCACTTTTATATAATGTATCATGTTCAAATTCAGTTTAACTTCTCAGATTATGACATATTTTCTTTATTTCATTGACAACTCTATATCCATACTCCATAGCGTCGATGTATTAAAACATGATGAATGATTATCATCAATCATTAATAATTCATCATGATTTTCATGTCTTCAAATTCAATATTTGTTACTGTTCAGTTTACTTTACAGAATTAGACTTTAGAGTTTAGTGACTAAGACTAAGAGTAAGAGTAAGACAGTTAGCGTTAGTGTTACAACTTGCAGGGAGTCTTACATTTTAATGGAGTGAATGGGCAAAATCACAGACAAAATAATTATATATTTTTTCTTGAACTAGGAAAACAGTTTATGCAGTTCTGATCTGACTGATAATATGGGGGAGTATGTTGATTGTTGACCATGTTGACTGTTGACGTTGTTTCATTTTCTAACAATTGTCACTGTCAGTCAGTCAGTGTATACATTTACATAATTTGTTCTTATCCCTTTTTTTGCCATATTGACTGGTGCATTCCCTATTCCATAGTCATTTGGGAAATTCGGAAATTGGGTTTCACTGACTTTGACCGTGTGATACCGATCAGATAGATTTTGTAGCTTGAGAAACTGCCCACGCAAATGTGTTAATGAAGCATACTGCCTGCCATGCATGATGCAAGATTACTTACATCAGCAAATGCGTGCAACAAACCTTTCCGAGGAGTGGCGACTATCAGTATCACATTGCTTAAATTTGTTGATTAAAAAGTGCCATTATTTTTTACTTTTTCACCCATCGGAACCCAATAGTAATACTACTATCATGGAGTATGGATTATGATTAATTTAAGTTGAAATTATGTATATTGCACTATATTGTGAAAAAAATGAGATAAAAAGAAATAATGCCATTACCATTTAGTGTAAATTTCTAGATGTTTTCCATCGGCAAACAAATAGTAATTACTTGAATAATTTGATGCATGTGTTCACATTCATATAATAACATGTAAACAAAAATGTAAAAATGTTACATACATACATTTACAATTACATATCTCATACAAATGTTCCTCTGAACAACAATGTTTCTCTGAACAACAATGTTTGAATAAATCCAATGTTTTACTTAAAAATAAAAGGAAAACATCAAGGCATTGCCACTGGAAGGACCACTAGAGTTGCAAGTGGACGTGGTCGATTCAAAGTTACTAAAATGACTGTGTAAAGTTTCAGCTAATGTTTGTCTTCCATGCAGGCGACCTACTTTACGTTCTGTGGACCTACCTTCATGTTCCAGTTTTTCCCGTTCATGCAGAGATTCAGAATTCAACAGGTAAACACTGAACAAAATCAATTGGAATAATTGTATCTTGTAGCATTTTTGTTCAGGACTATCAATTATTGAAGTGTACAGTGAACATCGTGTTCTTCTATACAGTAAAAAAAAAGTATGGAAAAGAGCCCCAAAAAAGCTTGAACCAAGGAATGGAAATCAAGACTTTGAGATGGCTAGACCGGCTTGCTAGTTTAAAGGGGTAGTTTAGTTTTGGTAGAGAGGGCGCTGCACATCACAATTTTTTTGTGAGGTAATGAAAAACTGAGTGTCGAATTTGAGAGAACATGCAATTTTAATGGCAGAATAAACTTTATTTGGTCAAAATCGGTCCAGAAACGGCTGAAATATCAATAAATATATCTGATCTTATAATTATTTAGGGCCCAAATAATTAGACGATTTTTTCAACAACAAAAGAGTTTTTTAAATAGTTGTTGATTATCTCTCTATTTAATCATTATTTCAATAAAACATGTATGCATAATTTTGTATGAAAAATGGTTGAAACCAATGCCTTTTTAGAAAGCGCCCTCTTGTGTTTTAATGGCTCTTTTTTTAATGATAACGGGCTTTTTACTTAGTCGTTTGTAATTTTGTATACCTTTCGAGCATGGTGGAGTAATAACTATTAGTTTATAATGTTACTGTCCAGGTTTGGTTACTAAAGTTCAGCCTTACCAAAACTGTACTACCCCTTTTACAAAATCTCAAATTAAAAGTAATAAAAAAAAATAATAGGTCTTATATCGAAAATGTATGGTGGAAATGTTTTGATCCCTTTTATTTTTGAAGGATAAACCAGTGACGTTCGCCCTGGAGTGGAAGTGTTTCAAGCTGGTCATCCTGAGCCAGCTCCTCATCCAGACACCATTCTTCAGCGGAGCCTACTTCTACTGCCAATTCATGGAGATCCCATTCGACTATGAATCCATGCCTGCCTGGTAAGTTAATTCTTGTTTTATTTAGTACAGTTAATTTATTTTTAATTAATAAAAGAAAATAATGACATAAATCATGATGAAAACAAACAGCCCCAAAAAGTAGTAAACATTCTCCTTTTTTGTCCTCATTGTCATCCTCCCCCTTTTCACCTTCTCCTTTTACAAGTATTAACTCCTTGAGTGCAAAGCTCGAATTTGTGCAAGTTACACCGAATACACACAAATGCCATAGAGCATTAAAATCCCTGGCACGTTTAGAGTTAAGTTCCTTCATTATGTTTTTCCAAATTGTTTATTCTCTCCTTGCGTATCGTATACAGCAAAGATCCAGTATAGTTGGCACTGATTTTGTAAAAATAACAAAACATGATGCACTACCTATTCCACAGAGCGCTGCATGATAAACACATTCAAATACATACTCAATTAATTTCTGAAGAATCCAATATTCCATCTCATGATGTACTGTACATACTTTTGTTTTTGTTCAGGTACATGACGCTTGTCAAGTGTTTGGGCTGTTTGGTGCTCGAGGACACATGGCACTATTTCCTTCACCGAGCTCTGCACGACAAGCGTATCTACAAATACATCCACAAGATCCATCACAACTTCCAGGTGAGCATTTTGATATTGAAATTGACAGAATAATCAGCAGATTGACAGATTAGGATCTCTTACCAGGAAGAAGATGGTGAAATATAAAAGAAAAAAGAAGGGTTAATGATTATGTATTGTCGACTAGATGCTGGCAATATGTAACATGCTAGCCATGTAAGCACTAGATACTCCCTTCAAAGAACACTAAAAGCTCAGTCAAAGAATTCAGATTATTTGGGGGCTTGTTTATAAAGTCAGACTAGCCATGGCATAGCATGGGATTAATTATTGGGTCGGGGGGGGGGGGGGGTATACTTGGTGTATGTCTTAATTTTTCCAAAAGGGCGCAAGTGGCCTTGTTTGAAATCAACGTATTTAAAAATAAGTGGTTTCCTATTTTCTATCGACACTCTTTTTTCAATAAGAAATTGATTTCATATATCCAGGCAAAACAAAACAAATCCATCTAAAATCATCTCGTGATTAATATTAACCCCAGATTGAGAAATACATTTTGATAAGACTTAATGTATTGGGGCAAGATAAAAATAAGAGTCTGCATGTTGCAACATGATCATGTTTTGATGTATGGTATATTTTCTCTTTGTTTTCCATAGTCCCCATTTGGAATGGTTGCTGAATATGCTCACCCTCTGGAGACTATGAGTAAGTTGACTGGCTTTATGCATTGCTTTAAATCAACTTTTTATTATATTTGGTATAAATATTATAAAAATATGATGTCATAATTTTAGTACTTTTTTATTGGTTATGGGGCAGCAAGGTTGATAAGCTTTGTCATGATAAGGAGTCAACAATGTCTATGATGATAGGTAAATGACCTTTGATAACAGTCGTAAAGACACCTATTTTACAAGACCGGCAGTTTTGTTGAGTTTCTGGATCACAATATATCATTTAATTATCAGTTTAATGATTTTGATCATGTATGCTACATGTGCATATGATAAGAGTGGCACAATGCCAACTTTTGTTCATGACCTTAGTCTCAACTTATTGGACTTGGAGATCATGAGTTGATCATGAAACACACTTTATCCATAGTCCCATGGGGTGATATCTGTAAGTTGATCTTGGGTCTTCGGTTTTGATCTTTAAAGTTGTTAAGATCCTGCTAAAGAAAGGCAAAATTGATATTCTGTATGGTGATCTTAGAATGATCTTGGCATGAATAATTCATATTTGATTTGCCCCATGAAGATATGATTTCAACCAATCAGAGATTGCCTCTCATCTATTAAATTTACCCTGGAGATGTGGCTGTAGCCACTTGGATTTGATGTTTCTCTGAACCTGAACTTGAATCTGGTAGCCTAAACAAAGCCCATTCAAGCATGTAAAATAAAATTTAAATGGCCCAAAGCTAATTTTTAGTGGCCCGGGGCAAGTGGGCCTGTGCTTATTTTGAGCCCTGGTATTACTAAGACCGTCAACTGTATTTATTTGTTTTTATTTCCGTGCAGTCCTTGGACTAGGTTTCATGTGGGGAATCCTTCTCTTCTGCGACCACCTCATCCTCCTCTGGACCTGGATGTGCATCAGGCTTGTGGAGACCATCGACGTCCACTCTGGCTACGACTTCCCCATCAACCCTCTCCACCTTATCCCATTCTATGGAGGTAAGTCAATGCTAGAAATTGCATTTTGTTTGCAAGAAAAAACAGGATTTTTCAAAAGATAGTGGCCCAAAACATAAAACTGGTGGCCCCAAACAAAGATAAACAATGATGGCTTAATATAATCTGAAGCTTTTTCTGACTCCACAACAAAGTTAGCAGAGGCATTATGTTTTTAGGTTGTCGATCTTTATGTATGTACATCCTGTTTTCAGAATTGTGATATCTCGAGAAACGTTGACAGATTACCATGAAACCTGGTACCTAAATTTATGTGACTGAAGTAGTTTATATATCAGTGTTTGTGTATAATCTCCCAATTAAACGTTTGTTTAGTACATTATTCTCATATATTGTTTCTTATTCTCATTTTTTTCATTTTTTTTTCATTTTGCAGATGCTAAATTCCACAACTTTAATGGAAACTACTCCTCCATTTTAACCCATTCAAGACTTATTGTTTTTGTGTTACTCACATTCTTCATAGACCCCAGCCGGAGTATTGTTTACAATACTCCGGCTGGGGTCTATGAAGAATGTGAGTAACACAAAAACAATAAGTCTTGAATGGGTTAAATGTAAACCTGGGGGACTAGAAAAGATCTTTGTAACAATGTTGGGAGTATAATCTCCCCATAAAACTTTCATTGTTCAATGCCTGCATTATGATAATTCGCACTATATTGTTTCTCATGCAGGTGCGACATTCCACGACTTTCACCCCATGAACTTTAGTGGAAACAACTCCATTTAAACTTGGTGGGACTGATGTAAGATCTTTACTTTAAAAACACTTCACATTTCTAATATTTATTTTCTTGTACAGGTGCCAAATTCCACGACTTCCACCACATGAACTTCAACGGAAACTACTCGTCCACGTTTACCTGGTGGGACAAGCTCTTTGGGACAGACATGCAGTACAAGGACTACTTAGATAAGCAGGTCTCCGCTGGGGATCAGAAGAAGACCAAGTAAAATGGAGGAAGCATTAATTACTGGAACTTTTTAAAGAAAAAATGCATTTCAAGTTTCTGTTAAACCTGTGTATAGTGATCACCCAATGGAAATACCAGAAATGGCCACTCTAGAAAGGTGGCCTCTATAGACAGGTTCCTAATATCGACTTCTTTGCAGGTGATCACTCTTGGCGGCCACTGTAGGCAGACTGGCTGCCATAGACAGGTGGCTGCTAAGACAGGTTTGACTGTTGAGTGAAAACAAAATCATCATTTCTGGAACTCGAAGGTATTTGTTCGTGAAGCTTACTCGATTTGAGCAACCGGTTGGCCTTTTATGTTGACTTCTTGTAAAACTACACCAAACACAGAAGCACCAATCATGAGGTCCTGATTTTGGCACCTAGGGATGCTCTGGCATTTATGTCCTTCTGCAAAAGATTTAATTCACATTGTTGCTCTCTACCCAAGTGTAAAGTGGGTACCTGGCAGTAATTTGTTAGAACAAATGCAGACAGCTCGGCTAAAGCCAGGGTATCAACATGCATTGACATATGATGACATAAACGGTACCCCGGGGTACCAGACGAAAATCCACCATTTTGTTTAATTATTTATTTAATTTTTAGGGCTGTACTGTGGGTATAGCGTGCATACAATCGCGCGCTGCACTGCATGCACAACGCAATAGCTGCGGTACGGTTGGACGCAAGATGGCGCTACACAACGCGGTACCCCGGGGTACCGCGTGTGTCATCATAATTATGTGCATTTGGACATGGAATACATGAAATGCCTCATATAATGCATACATGTATTGGCAGACAATGCCAAACAAGCAAAATGCAGCTTACACATCATTCTTATGTAGCTTCATGAATAATTGCCTTTAAAAAGGTCATTAAGAAATTTTGAATCGATTTTCTGTGTACATTTTCATTTATGTATAAAAGCTGTTTGCAAAAAATGTAAAGAAATGAAGAAAAAAATATTAAAAAACAAATGAATTGCACATTTATATGGTCATTCTTTTGACAGCTCTTTGTATTTATACTTTTAAAATGTGGGCATTAATTAAATTATTGCCCATTACTATGTTCATTTACAGTTGATATGCTTACATGTAACATTACATTTCCATCATGTTTATTTGAATTTTTACACATTTTCACACATTACAATTATTTACTCTGGGAGTACGGCAAAACTGTATGAATGGGTTATTGAATATTTATATATTTTGCTGCATTTGTACCTTAATTTTGCACAGCGTGGACAGATTTGCTCAAATTGGACCTCTGTTAAACATTCATTGAGGTACACTAGCCTAGGGTTAAAATGCCAAAACATGAAATAAACAAAACCATTTACATTCTCAGAGACTTGAAGATATAGACAAAGGGAGAGGCTTCTAATTGTGATCTGTGCAGATCATGCAATATAGCCACGCTGAAATAGTCATCTATAGTTTTGAAACTCAAGGAAAATTGATAGGTTAGAAACAGATGTGTGTGAATGTTGGTTTCTATGCTAGTAATTGTTTTTGTTTCCAACCTGCCTGATATGGTTTCTGACAGTCTTCGCTTGCTACACAATCTGGTTTGGTACTGAGGTAACTATACTATGTGTTTGATTAAGTACGCATGTATTAAGCTCCGATACGAAGTTGTTTGTCAGATTGGAATCGGAATCATAATCCTACCACACAATCTGATCCAATGAACCATTCAGGATCTGAACTATAACTAAATGCTTTTAATACATATGTCTTGCTTTTGTTCAGATACACAGTTGTTTGTTGGATCGTATTTTGCGTTGGGCTTTACCCTGAGCTGACTTTCTTTCATGTCTATGTTCTGTAGTGTTTAAAGAGACGTGCTAAGTATTCAAGTATTTAATTTATACACTTTTGTGCTACACACAATATGAAATGCGAGGTCACAATTCAATTCATTCTTATTGAAGATGTAGCGTGTTCAAATTACTTTTTTAGTATTATTTGTATTATTATTCTTGAAAAATATTATTTGTAAAACATGCAATGTATTTTGGTTTCAGGGAAATTTATGTCTGAAATTACATGTGATACAGTGTATACCCATTTTGTCACTTGCAAAGAGATATTTTGTTGAGGAATCCCATTTTCTTTGCCTTCTTTTAATCACAATATATTTCTGGTCAGTTTCTCTATATGTTTGAATTGAGTAAAATTTTATTTAGCGTTCTTGAACAGACAGAAATTGTACAAACTAAAATTGTCTAATTAATTAATTAGACATGAATTTTAAATATAAGGCTGTTTGTTCGATTTTGCTTTTGATTAAACTTTTGTCAACTGACAAGTACTAATATGGGGGAATACTTATGTGTTGCGGTGGGATGGGATTGGCACATTCATTTGAGTCCCAATCATGGGATCCATGGTTTGAAACTGATCGATGCCTCAATATTTATTTCCTAACACTTACTCAACTCCTTTTGTGTGTTATCCAAGTAACTGATTATAAACTTGACTGAACACAAGCAAAATATCACTGTTATATGCAGCTTTTGAATGTATTGATGCTAACATTTTCATGATATTGTACTGTTATTGTATTTTACAAACCGTAGCCTTATTATTATTGGTTACGAAAATATGTTGTTTTCGTTTCCTTGTTCTGCATTTGTGTGTCCGCAATCAATGGTGGATTAAAGGTGTATGCAAGAAAGATGATGATACTCGTACGTGTAGTATTTTTGTTGTTGTCAAGGAATGCATAAAGTTTTAAGTTGAGTTTTCCAAACATTTTCCCCAATACAGATTTATAAGCATGTGTGTTTGCTGTGAGATGCCAGTTGTATGTTTTAATGCAATATATTCAGTGGTATGACTGAAATTATTCAACATTCTTCAATAGAGTATCAAAGTAGTTATGTCACATGCTTTTGTTTGACCACAGTACTTGTCCTTTGGTTAGGGCTTTTGGTAGAGGATAATAGCTGGACAATTGCCTGGTTGGCAACCACTAGGTCAGACATTCTGGTTTGCCTGACATTGTTTAGAACCATTACCCATGGCAATGAATAGCTGGGACATAGGGTAAAGTTAAGTTTTAAGGGATCTCACACAAATATTTAAAAAAAAAGTTTTAAGGATCTACATGTATTAACATTGTCAAAATCAGTACATTTTAAACTATAGTGTTCTCTCATAGCTTGTTGCATTCGTATTACCAATAGAAGCGTGGAACAGGTTTCTGTTTTTTCAAATTTTCCTTTCGTTAAAATGATATTTACGAATGAAGTGTTCGGATTTAAATTATCCACTGGAAAGTTATAACTGTGTATCAAGTCAGTGCAATGAGTTAGCGAATATCACTTTGCAGTTTTGTCCATTACTTGGTCATATGATATTCTATGGAATTTTCACACATCACTCAGTGGACTACTAGTAATCTTTTCACATAAATACAGTTTTTGCACATTTCACCACGGCTACTAGATCCCTGTAGAGTGATCCATTAATTTCATATTTTTTTCCACAAGTGAAACCATAATCATACACCAATGTCAACATGTGAATGAAATATATCACCGCATTCATTTATTTACTTTATTATCATTACATCACATACTTATTTATACAAAACTGTATTCAAATATTTATTTATTTACAAAGAACGGGACCATTGGCAAGAACGATCGTTGCCCGAGACAACTGGTTTAGATGGCCAAGACCGATACAAAGTGGACCTTTCTGAATTGGGGGGGGGGGGGGGGGGGGGTGCCCACCCCCCCCCCCCCCCCCCCCCCCCCCCCCCCTCCCTAGCTATGGGCCTGCTTTATGAATGTTTTATTTCAACAGGGTCAGGGCGGCCCTTCCAGTTAAACAAAAATAGTCTTCCACAGGGCCTTGCATATATACAAATCAAGCAACATAATGTATACCATTCTGAATAAAACATACAAATTAAGTACAAAAATTAAATACTATAGTACACACAAAGAAAAATAATAATATATCTTAGACTACTTACAACCAATGTACAAAAACAAGTGAACTGTAGTGTATTACCTAAAAACAAGCTGATTTACCACATGTTCATGTTATCAACCATAATCAATGTGAGGAAATTATACAACATAATCAAAACGTTTTTCGGTACATATGATATTTTCTTAACATATGATATTTTCTTAATTTGTCTAATAAACCCATAGTTCTAGCGAGCTTAGCACTTATGAAATAGATTATGTGTTTATCAAACTTGCGTGTATTATCAAGTACAACCCCTAAATACTTAAACTGGCTTATACAATACTATTATTCTCGTAATGAGTTTATCGTGTATTTATTTATGTGTGTCAAACATAACTTTACACTTTTTCGTATTTAACTGTAAATCATTTTCTGTCCCCATTTCATTAAATTTGCTTTGCAAATTAGTCTGAACAGAAATCAAATCTCGGCCTTAACAAAATAGGGCAGCGTCATCCTTTCATTAAATTTACTTTTCAAGAAATCACATCGTCTAGATGATAAATCTAAAATACACCTATCAGCCATGGCGATCCATTTATCCGTAAATGGTGCATATTCATCACGTTTTATAAATGCATCGTTGCGCATTTTAAAAATCAGCCCCCATATAGATTTACCTTCCCTGTACATGTATAACGAAGTCAGGGACATTACAAAAACCAAATCGTTTGGTGTTACAATTATAGTTTGGCCATCATAAAACCCTTCTGCTGAAGTTTCAGAGAAAAAGAAAACTGTTTACCTAGTTATAGCAGTGAAAAATTATGTCAGATTGTATCACCTAATTCACTGCAGATTGATTTTGTCCCCGGGGGGGGGGGGGGGGGGGGGGTGGGGGGGGGTCTGTCCTCATTGAAAGGGGGGTATCATGCGTGACCAAGAAAACGAGTAATTAGGGTGGTTTTTCACGATCAGGCGAGATACTCGAGTATCTCGTTTAGGGTCTCAAAATTACCCAAAATCAGGAAATAGGGTATCTATTTTAGGCTGATGAATTACTCGTTTAGGGTATCAAAAAGATGAATTACCGTCGTTTAGGGTCTCAAAAACTCAGCTTACTTGATTAGGGGTTTACAAAAAATGTATTACTTGCTTAGGGTATCAAAAATACTTGCTATTGATACAGATTGATTTTGTCCCCGTAGGGGTCTGTCCTCATTGAAAGGGGGGTATCATGTGTGACCAAGAAAACGAGTAATTAGGGTGGTTTTTCACGATCAGGCGAGATACTCGAGTATCTCGTTTAGGGTCTCAAAATTACCCAAAATCAGGAAATAGGGTATCTATTTTAGGCTGATGAATTACTCGTTTAGGGTATCAAAAAGATGAATTACCGTCGTTTAGGGTCTCAAAAACTCAGCTTACTTGATTAGGGGTTTACAAAAAATGTATTACTTGCTTAGGGTATCAAAAATACTTACTATGGGGTTTACACAAAATTGATTACTTGCTTAGGGTATCAAATTACCGATAATCATACTTGCTTAGGGTGTATTTTTTGCACCACGCAAATACTCGTTTAGGGTGCTTTTGGCAAGTCCTTGGTCACGCATGATACCCCCCTTTTCTGAGGACAGACCCCCCCCCCCCCCCCGGGATTTTGTCTACAATCGAGAAGCGCTCTGAATGTTTTTCAATTCGATCATACATGTCTCTAAATTAGGGAGATATCAAAACAAATCAAATCCCAATTTTGTTTTCTTCTGTTACCATAATGCTATTAAACACTATTCATAAATGTTACTTGGTATGACTATTTAAGACATGCATGTTTGTTTGTTTTTATGTTAAATAGCGCAACTTTAAATTAAACGGTTCCACGACTTAAATCCTGCTCCAATTGCTCCATTATTAATCAAAACAATATAATATAACCATCACCCAAAGTATACAATCCTTAATGGAACTTATTATACAAATACAATGTATAACATGGCGCAATGATTAAACAGTTTCACGACGTGTATCCCGCTACAGTGGCTTAGCTATTTATTCCCCAAAACAAAATACCCTTCATCCCAAGGTCTAAAATGCCTACCAGTAACTTATAACATAGCGATAATGTGGCGAAACAAATCAAATCAACAAAACAAATCAGGCGCAACTGTCACCGGTGGAGCAAATGTCGTGTCAATGATTAAATGTAACTAATACCATGAACCTACTCATGCTAATACGAATCAGTGACTTCGTATGTCGGATCGTCAGCGGATCGAGCAGGTTGGTCGAGCTCTTGATATGAGCTCTCCAATGTGTGACCGGGGTCCTCGTATTGTGCCTCATGTTCCAGGGCCTTGTTGGTATTCTCATACATATGGTCTGCATCGCGGTGATATGCTACAGTCACACTGTCTGATGGTGGTTTGCTTGCATGGTCGGTGTGATCGTCTGAGCGGCCAGAACTGCGGAAAGTAAAAAGAAAAAAGTGTTTACCAAAACAAAATACTACTACTACTACGACTATACGACTACTTCTACTACTACTACTACTACTACTACTACTACTACTACTACTACTACTACTACTACTACTACTAACTGTATCAATAATACTATTAAAGCTACTACTACTACTACTTATATTAATACTGATGATAATGATAACGATAATATGTAATGCACAGTAGAAAAGGGAATGTTAGTATGAATAATACTACTACAACTACGTATACTGCTACTACTACTACTATCACTACTACTATTCTACTTCTGCTACAACTGCTACCGCTACTACCTCTACTACTGCTGCTGTAACTGCTACTACTACTACTACTATACTACCACTAGTCCACTACTACTACTTCTACTACTACTACTACTACTACTACTACTACTACTACTACTACTACTACTACTACTACTACTACTACTACTACTACTACTACTACTACTACTATTACTACTACTACTACTACTACTACTACTACTACTACTACTACTACTACTACTACTACTACTACTACTACTACTTCTATTACTACTATTACCACTACTACAACTACTACTACTACTACTACTACTTCTATACTACTGCTAACTGTATCAATGATACTCTTAATGCTGCTACTACTACTAATAGTAATAATCATGATGCTAATCATAACAATTATATGTAATACACAGTAAAAAAAAGGGAATGTTTTTTTGAATAATTATAAATTGAATTGATACCTTTTTCGTAAGAACTGTAGAACATTGACGACAAGACTGCTGACAAGAAGAACGACAAGGATGCTAGTAGCAGCAATATATCCACCTTGAAAAGGAAATAAACACCCATAACATGATAAGTCACAGATTACGTTCGGAACAATTTTTGTTCTACAATATATAGATTTACTCTTTTAATTCCAAAACGCAACATCTTATAGATATATTATGGTTTTTAATGCGAGATGTTTTGCGATCGAGGGTAGTAAAATATAAAACAATGGGAGGAAAATATATAATACTTATTGATGTCTGTCTTACAAAAAAAAATACCTTGATCATGGATTATGTTTGTTGTTCTAAGCATAGATAGTCTACACGTGTCAAATTCCAGATTCTGTAATTTGTCTTTATGAGTTTATTCATTGCAGTGATGCATGGGAATAAAATATACAACAACACTAATATTAAAGCTACCCGAGTCAAATGCTTAATTAAAAAAGAGCATAGAAAATGAGCTTCCATTGGTAGTCCGGTGCATGCTCCGACCGCTACTCTAGCATATATTATGATGGTGGTCCTTCACAAAAACTCTCCTCGATGCTCTTTCTATTCAGAAGCTATAATTAGCTGACCACAAACCCATAGAATAACTAGAAATTGCGCGCTCGGCGGGTCGCGCAGCCGAGCACATGTATCCCCCGAACCAATTGCATTGCACTTTTGTGGGTTGTAATATTGTGAACTGAACAAGTTTGGTGGTGTACGTTGTTCTACTAGGCTGGCAGTAGCCTTTGGGCAAGGCCTCGCGCGCTGTTTGTCCTCCGAGCAGGGTCTGATTAATAGACAAGGCGATGTGCGCTTACAGCAGTGATCGCTGGACTGAGCCGCGTCAGCGGCGAGGCCTTTGCTAACTTGCGGAGCTCATTAATATTGGCATATGTAAATTGTGTGATTGTATGAGTTATGTGTACATGTACGCTATACGATCTCAGAACCGATTCTTCTCGGAACCGAGACATGGGTATGGAATCAGAATCGACTCCAAGCTGGGGCAGAACCGCCCAAGCCTACTTCATACCAAATAAGAAAATAATCGGACAAGAACTCGGACCTGTAGAGCGGTCACAAGGTAATCTTAACTATTTCTTTATATCATGGTTACCATGGCAACCATGAATCCGCCCCACACCAAAATCAATAGGCTTCATCCTCTTTCCTTAATACACCTTCATACCAAATAAGAAAATGATCGGACAAGAACTCGGACCTGTAGAGCGTTCACATGGTAATCTTAACTATTTCTTTATATCATGGTTATCATGGTTACCATGGCAACCAGGACTCCGCCCCACACCAAAATCAATAGGCTTCATCCTCTTTCCTTAATACACCTTCATACCAAATTAGAAAATGATCAGACAAGAACTCGGATCTATAGAGCGTTCACAAGGTAATCTTAACTATTTCTTTATATCATGGTTACCATGGCAACCAGGACTCCGCCCCACACCAAAATCAAAAGGCTTCATCCTCTTTCCTTAATACACCTTCATACCAAATTAGAAAATGATCGGACAAGAACTCGGACCTGTAGAGCGTTCACAAGGTAATCTTAACTATTTCTTTATATCATGGTTACCATGGCAACCAGGACTCCGCCCCACACCAAAATCAATAGGCTTCATCCTCTTTCCTTAAGACACCTTCATACCAAATTA
The DNA here is from genome assembly GCA_037951105.1 of Echinarachnius parma. NCBI lineage: Eukaryota > Metazoa > Echinodermata > Echinoidea > Clypeasteroida > Echinarachniidae > Echinarachnius > Echinarachnius parma. Next base: position 100,679 of record JBAMJV010002149.1, read on the forward strand.
GAAAATGATCGGACAAGAACTCGGACCTGTAGAGCGTTCACAAGGTAATCTTAACTATTTCTTTATATCATGGTTACCATGGCAACCAGGACTCCGCCCCACACCAAAATCTAAAGGCTTCATCCTCTTTCCTTAAGACACCTTCATACCAAATTAGAAAATGATCAGACAAGAACTCGGACCTGTAGAGCGTTCACAAGGTAATATTAACTATTTATTTATATCATGGTTACCATGGCAACCAGGACCGCGCCCCACACCAAAATCAAGAGGCTTCATCCTCTTTCCTTAATACACCTTCATACCAAATTAGAAAATGATCGGACAAGAACTCGGACCTGTAGAGCGTTCACAAGGTAATCTTAACTATTTCTTTATATCATGGTTACCATGGCAACCAGGGCTCCGCCCCACACCAAAATCAATAGGCTTCATCCTCTTTCCTTAATACACCTTCATACCAAATTAGAAAATGATCGGACAAGAACTCGGACCTGTAGAGCGTTCACAAGGTAATCTTAACTATTTCTTTATATCATGGTTACCATGGCAACCAGGACTCCGCCCCACACCAAAATCAATAGGCTTCATCCTCTTTCCTTAATACACCTTCATACCAAATTAAAAAATGATCGGACAAGAACTCGGACCTGTAGAGCGTTCACAAGGTAATCTTAACTATTTCTTTATATCATGGTTACCATGGCAACCAGGACTCCGCCCCACACCAAAATCAATAGGCTTCATCCTCTTTCCTTAATACACCTTCATACCAAATTAAAAAATGATCGGACAAGAACTCGGACCTGTAGAGCGTTCACAAGGTAATCTTAACTATTTCTTTATATCATGGTTACCATGGCAACCAGGACTCCGCCCCACACCAAAATCAATAGGCTTCATCCTCTTTCCTTAATACACCTTCATACCAAATTAGAAAATGATCGGACAAGAACTCGGACCTGTAGAGCGTTCACAAGAAAATCTCTGCGGCGGCGGCGGCGGCGGCGGCGCGACGAGGCCAAATCCATAGTATCCCCCGAAGTGGTTCGGGGGATACAATAATCGACTGATAATAAAATAATCAATAATAAGTGCGAAGGATAGCCCATAACATTGTCTTAGTAATTGGCCCTTCAAACAATATTTATGGTCGACTCTCCTGCGTTTGAATTCGTTAATACATATTTAGTAACAATTACGTACTATGTTGCTGCGGCATCGGTTCATATGAAATACAGTCATGACATTGGGATGAGCATTCCGCTGCTCCAGAAATGCAAACGCTACTAGTATCACACCAGTCACACGGCCAACGGCTTTGCACGCACTGGGAGCGGCTAAAATATATAATAAAACATTTCACATATGAATATTATAATTTCTAATACTTATTTTTCGTAATATTTCGTATTATTAGAGACAGACACATATTGTTCTAATTATTGCATATCCCATGCACAAGCATGATTTAAAGAATTGTTTAAAGCGACTACAAATTAACTACCATTTATAGAATGAAACCGAATAGAAAATATAATAACACATAATTTAAATGCATTTTACATTTAACACTAAATATTTCGTAATATTTTACTAAGATATCTTCAAGTTATTTTAAAAGCAAAGTTTTTTTTTCAAAGAAATACATTGCACCCATTGCCTACTGCTATACTGTGTATTATCAAGATGAGGTTTACTAAATCTTCTGTGCAAATCGCTGCAATCATGAAAATACATCGAAGGTCTACTATCAATAATGCTATAAACTGTTCTACCACCGGTTTGCTCCATATTTTCACCTTTATACATTCATATTAATATACAAAATTCACACAATATTTAGATGTATAGATGTAACTCATATTAAATTCAATTCTAACAGAAAGGAAACTGACCAGAAAAGACAATTATTATTCACCTGTTTAACGCAGAACAGTTGTAGAAAGTGATGTCTTCCTCATCCAAGAAAGAACCAGCCCCGTTGAGCACACTCAGAGTAGTAATCATATACTCTGAAAGAAAGAAACACCGAAATATGAAAAATACCAGCGAATTGACTCCAAACAGCAACAATCCGACGGAAGTTAGCCCATAAAGTCACAATCAGTATTATTGTCAAAGTAAGTAAACAAAATATAATGTTATTATCTTTATATATTTTTTTTCAACACTTCAATCATATACCAATATAATTGTAAGATTCTTGTGAATGATGTGCGATATTGTTATAGAAAAGAACAACGTTTACCCAATAAAAACAGTGACAATTGAAGTAAGATTTTATCCTTAATTGTTTGCGTGAAATATCCAAATCCGGATATGGACGATTAAGTATCCAAATTCGGGTATTCTTGACTATACGATCGAAAAGCATTCCGGAACGCTTTTTACATTTTCATTCAACTGTTACCAGAAGCAAAAACTAAGGTGTTCCAAGTGACGGTTGAAGCTGATAAAGTTATAATGGATCACTTTAACATTAAAACTACCTTCCTCAAGAGTTTTGCCAAAGATATGGATGTTGAAATCATAATAGTTGTTATATCCGTTTGAATTAAAGAATGGCGGACTACATGATTTTGTTTGAAATATGGCATAATGTTATATCATGAGTTATTAAACATCAAATAATTCAAAAGATGGTATGTACCTGCCTAATAATTCTATAACAATAGTATTATACTTGCCTTCTTCGAATGACGGTAGTTCGTTTGGTCCTGGTGTCATGCAGATTATACGTTGACCATCGAGTTGCACTCTTCCCGTCATGACGTCACCAAACCGACAGAACATGTCCTCTTCATAGTTTAGCTCAGGAAGGTTGTTCAATGTAACGGTAATCTAATAAGTAAATTAGTAAATCAAATTTTCTTAAAGGGTTAAATGAATGTTATTCATGCATTACAGGGAAAGTAACATTTACTTTAAAATGCTAAGGTCACACCTTTGCGTACTTTGCTGCGTATTGCTGCGCCAGGCGGGGTTTATTCATAGGCGCCGGAAGTGGGAAAGAAAAAATGAAATGTATGAGCTAAGACTTGTTAATTCTAACGTTCAAAAACTAATTTATACATCCATTTTAAGTTTTCGCTGCGCGCTTCGCGCGCGAACAGATTATCTCAGTTTGTTGTGTAACTTGCGTATGGTCTGGGGTGAGTACTTTTTTCTGTATCGGGCCACGTAGTTCTCGTGTAGGCTGGCATTGCTCTGGCTGCTTGTGTGACGTGCACCAAATTGCACCATTTTCAGTATATAAATGCAAAAATCTTCCTCGTGGGAGGGGGAAACCCCCTCCCAAACCCTCCCCCTCTGGCTCTGCCCCAGCCCTCGGTCGCTTCGCTCCCTCGGGACTCATTCTTGGCTGTAGGCTATGTTGTTGGATCATACATAATGTGGCATAATATGGTTTATGTTGGAATTGTGTATACTGTGACACTAAATACAACATTTGTGTGTGTGTTGGGGTGCATATTCATTAGTGTGTCAATTATTATTTTGTTTTCTTCGTAGAAATATATATTCAAAATTTCTGGTCGATCAAATCATAACACGCTTTCCCAGAAACAGTTAATCTTAAGCCCGAATTTCCTATCTAGGTATGCACCAGATTGCACAATTTCAAGTCCAAAAATGCAAAAGCTCCCTACCGTGGGAGGGGGGACACCCCCCTCCCACACCCTCCCCCCGCTCAGTCACTTCACTCCCTCGGGCTTGGTCGCTTCGCTCCCTCGCAATATCTCACTCTCACCTCTGGCTCAAAGTTGGCAACCCTGTGAGTGTGGTTGGGCATGAGCCCCCTATCACAAACAAATCATGAGCCCCCTTGGGTCTTTGCCCCCCCCCCTTATTTAATATTTCTGGTCGATCAAATCATAACACGCTTTCCCAGGTACAATTAATCGTAAGCCCGAATTTTCTATCTAGGTATGCACCAGATTGCACAATGTCAATTCCAAAAATGCAAAAGCTCCCTACCGTGGGAGGAGGGACACCCCCCTCCCACACCCTCCCCCCGCTCAGTCAATTCGCTCCCTCGCAATGTCTCACTCTCACCTCTGGCTCAAAGTTGGCAACCCTGTGAGTGTGGTTGGGCATGAGCCCCCTATCACAAACAAATCGTGAGCCCCCTTGGGTCTTTCCCCCCCCCCCCCCCCTTATTTAAAATTTCTGGTCGATCAAATCATAACACGCTTTCCCATTACAATTAATCTTAAGCCCGAATTTTCTATCTAGGTATGCACCAGATTTCACAATGTCAATTCCAAAAATGCAAAAGCTCCCTACCGTGGGAGGGGGGACACCCCCCTCCCACACACTCCCCCCGCTCAGACACTTCGCTCCCTCGCAATGTCTCACTCTCACCTCTGGCTCAAAGTTGGCAACCGGCTGTGAGTGTGGTTGGGCATGAGCCTCTACACAAACAAATCGTGAGCCCCCTTGGGTCTTTGCCCCCCAATCCAAAACTGCTTCCGGCGCGCCTGGGTTTATTAATACGCCGCCTTACCCAGAACAACGCGGCACATTTCGGTAGCAGTCACACTACTGCGTATCTAGCTCGTATATGCCGCTCGTACAAAGTCTGCCTATATTGCCTAATCGCAGCAAAGCGAGCCGATAGCGCAACGGTTCGTGCTGCTGCGAGTGGTGTGCGAGCAACAGCGTGGCAATACACGCGATCAAACGAACGACACGGTGTACGACGAGCTAAAGCGAGGAAAACATAGTAAATCGTGCGGGAAGCGCAACTATAGGCATGTGACACGCGCTCGTAGGGGATTTGACCTTGCGTTTGCTTGCGACAGTTTAGAATCTTTTTAAACTAGCGAGCGACAAACGCAGGCCTATGCGCTAGTTTTGCGTATTGAGTACGTAGTGAGCACTTTGTATGGGTATGTCTTCCTAGATGTCTGCGTTCTGGCAAATCAAGATAATGCATAATTATATGCATGACGTGTGGGCGGTCGCTAGCTCAAAGACGGATCGATGGCTAGGCGGATGCGAAAAGGCCTTACGGCTGTCGCTGTGTGTGATTTTGCAAATGCAGACGCGAGGGCAGCCGCTTGTCAGAAGCCTAGTCGTATACAGACCTGAGGTGGTATGTCGAAGACGTCTATCTCAGTAGAAGAAACGCCAGTGATTGATATACCTTCTTCTGTATTCTTCACCCAACGGTGTTCTTCAGTTGAATATGGACAATCGCCCTGGACAGTGCATCTGATCAAAACAGATTTGAAAGAGAAGGTTTCAGTTATTTATTTAGTTTTATTTACAATCGATTTTTTTTCCCAGTTATTAATGTTCTTTTTAATCAAGTTTTTTTTCGAAGAAGTTTCCGGTATTTTTTCTTGTAATGTTCTTATAAAAAACAACAACATTAAATCGTTCATTACATCCGACTCACACAACTATAAACAACATTAATTGTATGATAAATATCAATAAATATGAATGGGCCCAATTTTGTATCCGTGTCACATATTTACTAGTCTGGGCCATCATAGATATTCGTCTTTTGTCTCATCATTATCCAACCAACCCCTCTAATCATGCTTATGCATCAGGGCCGCTTGACATTCCAGTCATATTATTATAACCTTTCACCACTGACATCAAACATGGGAACGGCCGCGTGGGCTATAGTATAGCTAGAGACAGATAATGGAAATGTCATGAGGAGGGCTTTGTCCAACGTCAGTACTATAGCCTGATAGATAAATTGATATTATGCCATGGGTGATCCGGGACGCAATATTACTGGTGATCAGTTATTCTATGACTGGATTGTCAAGAGATACTTTGTCTGGCTGAATTTGTAGAGGGATCTGCATTTATAATCAAGACAAAGAGCAAGCAAAATGTAATAGTTTAAATCTAAGTTATTCGTAGTTTCTGCCATTTTTGCCCGGACTAATGTTGTGTCACTGATGAGAATTCGGACCAAGAATATCAAAACCTCACCTTGATTCAAAAGAACACCATCCGCAGGGAGCACGGAAGGGGTCCACTGATGTCCTGACGCACACATCAATAGTTTTATATTGCTGGCAGTGGCACACGATCGGCACCTTTATGAGCTATGAACAAAAATGAAAAATGCCATGACAAAAATGAAGCCGGAAGCATTAGTATATACATGATATTGCCTGTATAAATGCTGTATCACCTAGCATACATTAGTTCTTGCTATGTCGGACAAACCTCTGCGAAGCTTTCGAATCGCTGGGTTCAACGTGTGTTAATAGGTAATGTATAACATGTGAGTAGAATTTTGTTAGCAAAATGCTCTTATTAGAAGAAGATGCGATGTAGTATATTTTGGATAATTAAGACTATGGTCATTTAAAGCTAATATCCATATTAAAAAAATTTAAAAAAAGATAAATAAATGAAATGAAAATGACCAATATTAGCAGTATCATTTATTATTATTTAGTTACTTTGTATTTCATGAAGTTTATGAGATTATATCAATGATGTATAGTTTGAGTGTATTTATACATGTACAACAATTATAATGTCAATGCATTATGTATTGAATAATGTCATGTCTGCTCAATTTTAATTTTGTCTCATATTTTTGTATCATTATGCTGTTTTTATATTTATTTATAACTGGTAAATGCTGCGTAATTTATCAATTTGGCTACGAGCATGCATGATTTAATATAACAATTACCATACAATGCAATAAAATACAATACAATGTATACCTCTTGAGAAGTGAGAACGTAGAGGGCACTATCTTCAACACGCTCTGCTTCTTCCATGTGTACATCTGTGAGGACTGTTCCATGAATGCCCAAGTCTATAGTCTCGAATATTGTCGACTCGTTTGATGAATGAATGTGCACCTGTAGATATACAAAGGGGTACAAGATCGCATACATGATAATTAAGAAATAACAATACAGAATGTTTGTTTGTTTGTTTTATTTCTGCATTTTTTCAAAACAATACATAATCATAATTGTACAAAACGTGTTTCGAGTATTTACAATAGAATTACAAGTGATAATTATACATAAAGAATAGTACAAAAAATAATTATAAATTTGAAGTAATAAATAAAGCACATAAACGCAGGAGACCGCCATCATGAGCTGTAAGCTTGAAATCGATGGCGGCCTCTTGGGGACGGACAATCAGCGACACAAACTAATGCTTTTGTATAGTATACATGTATGCATGACTTTGATCAGATAGGTGCAGTGAAAGTGCATGTGCAAGCAGTGGCGTAGCGTGGTCGGACTGATTGGGGGGGGGGGGGGGGGCACGCAAAATTATTGGGGGGGGGGGGGGGCACACCTTATGTATTTCTTTTTTTTTTCAAAAAATGGCCCCTTTTGTTTTCTATTGTTTTTTCAAAATTATTGGGGGGGGGGGGCACAGGCCCCCCCCGTGCCCCCACCCCCCCCCCCCCCCCCCCCCGTAGCTACGCCACTGTGTGCAAGTGGGAGTGCTCAACATCGCTCAAACAACTCTCGTTTATCAGACTGTACATTCTACAAAAATAGTATCTAAATCGTTATTTTTTAGATACTCAAACGCTACGAACCGTACGAAGAGATTTTGAGTGACAAATATGTGATTTTGATAACATCACCATGCCGACTGGAGTGAAAAAAGCGCCAAAAACTGGACAGAAAAAGAACGCCAAAGAAAAATCCCCAGTGACACGGCGCAAGAGATTTCCATCCCCCGAGAGTTCGGGGTCGGAAACCGACCAGAGCAACGCTGACGAACCAGCAGCACTAGAACTGGACAATAACGTCAAAGCGGCAATTGAGCGTCAAATCGGCCATTCATTGCGTTCACCGAACCTTATCAAGCAAATTGCCCAAGACATGTGTAAGGTCATAGCGACATCGTTCGAAGAGAAAATAACAAAGAAGGTGTACGACGCTGTAAGCCTGGACATGAAAAAGCACAGCGATGAAATAGGAGCTTTGGAGAAGAAAGTGACTGAAATGAGGAAGGAGATCAAGATGATGAAAAATGAGACCGACGACGCTGAGCAATACAGCAGAAGAAACTGCCTGCGCATATACGGCCTCCCAGAGGGACCAGATGAAAGGACAGACGATCTCGTCTTAGATGTATTCAACACGAAACTCGGTCTCGGAATACCCCGGGACGCTATCGACCGCAGCCACCGCATCACGCCGCGTCAGAGGCAGGACGGAAACCGAGACCATGACCCATCCATGCCATCGACATCATTCGCGGACGCGACACGGAGAAGGAAGCCTAGACTAGAGCCATCATCGTTCGCTTCAGCCGTTACAACGCACGTAACGAAGTATACAGAGCGAGAACCAAGCTGAAAGGCGTACAGGGCCCGAAAATCTACATTCGCGAAGATCTGACTAGCAAGCGGGCCACCCTCTCCTGGGAGCTGGTCAACAGCAAGAAGACCAAGACATGCTGGTCCCAAGATGGGTCCATCTTCGCCCTCACGCGAGACTCCAAAAAAGTGAGAATTAGCGACGCCCATGATATCGAACATTTGTAAGAAAGTACTCATCTTCATAACTTATTTTAATATTATCATAGCCTACCATTAATTATGTCATGTAATGCTGCTAAAGATGCTTTTCCATGTTTGATCTGCCGCAAAGAAGTAAAGGAGAATCATAATGCTTTGTTGTGTGTTACATGCAACAAATGGGCACATTTTAAATGTTCGAGAGCTTCTTGGGACACCTTCAACTCCGACAAAAACTGGACTTGTGACATATGTCTTTTTAAAGAATTACCACAAACTGTACATTTTAATGAAATTGTCACTTACGATCCATCACAACATAGAGTGGATGGCTATATTGTATGACAGTGTTGAGAACACTTTTGATAAACTGAAATCTTCGTCAGGTATTAATATTGCCCATTTGAATGTCTGCTCATTGTTAAAAAATATTGATGAGGTGAAACATACTTTGATAAATAATAACATTCATATATTTTCTTTATGTGAAACACGTAATGAATTTTTGCTTAATATAACCAAAAGTCAATTTATGTTAGTTGGATCTACACACAATTTGCGCCATTTTTCTGATGTTATAATAAGTATTGGTAATACAAAACTACAGAAGGTTACGGAGTGTAAACATCTTGGGGTCATGCTTGATTGTAATCTTTCATGGGACCAGCAAATAGACTTTGTAAGGAAAAGGGCACTAAAAACATTCCACGCTCTCAGACGAGTGAAGCAGTTCGTAGATAAGACGACTTTCCTTGTACTTTATAAGACTTTGATTCAACCCCACGTTGATAATAATATAGGTTTTCCCGCTCAATTTCGCGATTGTGTCAATCGAATTGATAATAGGAGCAAACGAATTCGCGCGATTTGCGATCGCCGTACCAAAGCATTATTCGAATTCGTTAATAGGCATTCAAAATCATGCCCGGAGCAAACGAATTCGCACAAAGCGCATACCATTTCGTCAATGGTCGTTCAAATTGACACGTAGTATACGTAGACGTCTCTTCGGTCAATCGAATTCGTGAAAGGGCAGCCAATTTTCAAATTACTGCTTTCGATTTAAGAAATGTAAAGATAGATCAGCAATAAATTGGCTAAAAGCAGTGGCGTTTGTATTCAGGTAAACTTAATTCATATTCAGACAAAGCATGTTATATTTGGGAAAAATCAAGTCATAAATTATTCGTGAAATTTATAAAAGGAATATAATTTTGATAAAGGTAAATTTTGCTTGTTAGGTGAGAATGAGAAAATGGAATTCGGGGAAAAGGACCCTGGCCATCTGGAAATATATAAAATAAAATGCTTATAAGCTTCATGTATATCTTTGTTTTCTATAAAGATTCCCCTTTGGCTTATGATGTATTGTTTGTCAACTTATTAGGGGTGGGGAGGGGTGATTGTGCCTCCTATATAGCTCCGTGCTAAAGCGTATATCAATGTTCATTAAAGCTAAATGGGGATGTAGATGACATTACAATTGGAAAATCTTGATGATAACAAAATACATGTAAATATAGGTTTTCCCGCTCAATTTCGCGATTGTGTCAATCGAATTGATAATAGGAGCAAACGAATTCGCGCGATTTGCGATCGCCGTACCAAAGCATTATTCGAATTCGTTAATAGGCATTCAAAATCACGCCCGGAGCAAACGAATTCGCACAAAGCGCATACCATTTCGTCAATGGTCGTTCAAATTGACACGTATTATACGTAGACGTCTCTTCGGTCAATCGAATTCGTGAAAGGGCAGCCAATTTTCAAATTAGTGCTTTCGATTTAAGAAATGTAAAGATAGATCAGCAATAAATTGGCTAAAAGCAGTGGTTTTGTATTCAGGTAAACTTAATTCATATTCAGACAAAGCATGTTATATTTGGGAAAAATCAAGTCATACATTATTCGTGAAATTTATAAAAGGAATATAATTTTGATAAAGGTAAATTTTGCTTGTAAGGTGAGAATGAGAAAATGGAATTCGGGGAAAAGGACCCTGGCCATCTGGAAATATATAAAATAAAATGCTTATAAGCTTCATGTATATCTTTGTTTTCTATAAAGATTCCCCTTTGGCTTATGATGTATTGTTTGTCAACTTATTAGGGGTGGGGAGGGGTGATTGTGCCTCCTATATAGCTCCGTGCTAAAGCGTATATCAATGTTCATTAAAGCTAAATGGGGATGTAGATGACATTACAATTGGAAAATCTTGATGATAACAAAATACATGTAAATACATCATTTTGTAAAAATGTTCAAACGTAACAAACCGCACAATGTCCTTTCCAGGGCAAAAGTAAAACATTATTGTTCCCAGTTTCGTGTGTCATATCATAATTATATATATATTCAGACAATTAAAACAGGACGAATACTTGTATGTATATTTACGGACGACTGAGAAATGCATACATATGTCTCCCATGAAAGTCCAAGGCCCCGAAAGTACCCCCCCCCCCCCCTCCCCTACATATACACAAATGTACATACATGTACATAGCATCCGCGTTATCTAAAACGAATGAAGAAATGTTACAATTGTTTGCCCCGAAATGAAATCGAATGCTCCAAACGTGCTCATCAGGCATGACCGGTCATGCCGCGTTAAATTGTATGAACCAAGTTTACATTTGGCTGCACATTCGCGAAATCGATTGCCCATAAATGAACTTCTGTGTCTATTCGCGAAATCGTATGCGTATGCATGAATTCGCTTGCACTTATTCGGAATTAGAAAAACCGATACCAACGATACTGCGGCAACGCGCGAATTCGAATGCCCCTAAATGAATTCGATTGAGAAAAGTGCAAAATTGAGCGGGAAAACCTATACATCATTTTGTAAAAATGTTCAAACGTAACAAACCGCACAATGTCCTTTCCAGGGCAAAAGTAAAACATTACTGTTCCCAGTTTCGTGTGTCATATCATAATTATATATATATTCAGACAATTAAAACAGGACGAAGACTTGTATGTATATTTACGGACGACTGAGAAATGCATACATATGTCTCCCATGAAAGTCCAAGGCCCCGAAAGTACCCCCCCCCCCCCTCCCCTACATAATATACACAAATGTACATACATGTACATAGCATCCGCGTTATCTAAAACGAATGACGAAATGTTACAATTGTTTGCCCCGAAATGAAATCGAATGCTCCAAACGTGCTCATCAGGCATGACCGGCCATGCCGCGTTAAATTGTATGAACCAAGTTTACATTTGGCTGCACATTCGCGAAATCGATTGCCCATAAATGAACTTCTGTGTCTATTCGCGAAATCGTATGCGTATGCATGAATTCGCTTGCACTTATTCGGAATTAGAAAAACCGATACCAACGATACTGCGGTAACGCGCGAATTCGAATGCCCCTAAATGAATTCGATTGAGAAAAGTGCAAAATTGAGCGGGAAAACCTATAGTTGAGCCAGCATGCGTGGGAAACATTCCAGACGCTACTGAACTTTGACCCAACGTGCGCAAATTCCATGAATTCTGTACAGTCTGTAAACATACACGAGTGCGGATATCGTCAACGGCTGATTATTATTACTGCTACAAATCCATGACAGGCCATCAGTATTCGGTGATAAAATATGAACTCAATATTCGTTTTTTTCACTAGGTAAACAGTGTTCGTTTTCTTTCAAACTTTCACAAATCTTTCAATTGTATTTTACAATGATATTGATGTAGGATTGAAGTCTCAAATGTCATCTTTTGCAATATCTGACACTTTACAGGTATCACTTTAAGATATTTAAAAACGAAATTATGAAGCTACCCATACAAGATTTATATTTCATGTGCATATTAGTTGCTCAATGATTGTTTTACTCATGTACTTATGCCTATTGGTTTTCTCGTTCATTCTGATTAATATCTGTAAATTATTATTACCCCAATCTTTGTAAATATGTTTTATTTTCCCCTCCGTTTAAATAACATGTTTGTAATGAATATTTTGTATTATTTTTATGTATTTCTGTATTCTTTTGTTCCACGGCCCTGCTGAAAAACAGCTTGCAGCTGAAAGCGAGCATTTTACTATTGTATATACCGTGATTAAATAAAATAAACAAACAAAATAGAATTCCGGTTACGATAAGTTTTAACTAAAAAGTAAAATATATTTTGTAAATTTAAATATAAGAGACAATATTTAGTGAGTTACGATTCTGTATAGTGATACAAGGTGACGCTTTAGTGTTGCTTTAAAAGAATAGAGGGTCAGGCATGATTTAATTATATTCGGTAAATTATTCCATAAATCGGGGCCGTGATGTCTAATCGATTTATGTGTAATTAATAACTTGGGATTCATCAAAAGGAAATTCCCAGAAGTACGAGTTGGGTAGGAATGAATTATATTATTATAACAAAAATAATAATTGAATGAGATTGGAAGATGTTTATTTATGTACTTAAACATGAATACTGCAACTTGGAGAATATGCACGTCAGTAATTTTTAACGATTCTATATAACTTTAAAAATAAGGCGTCTGTATGGGCAAGGAACGTTGATCCTGTACACATACGCAAAGCTCTTTTTTGTAATAAAAGAATAGGATCAAGTTTGGTTGCACCACAATTGGCCCAAACAATATTACAATATGTTATATATGGAAGCACTAATGAATTATACAATAATAACAAGGCTGTATGTGGCAAAAGAAATTTTTAACTTATTTATGATTCCTACACTTTTAGAGATGGACATAGTTACGTGATGCAATTGATCATTCCACGTTAAATTATCATCAATTAAAACTCCTAAAAACTTAAATGTCTTTATTTGTTCAATTTGTATATTATCAATATTAATAATAATCGGGGCATTATCCTTTAAATGAGAATTATAATGTTTAAAGTGCATAAAGTGAGTTTTGTTTATATTTAATGAGAGTTTATTACATTTAAACCAATATCTTTAGTAATTTTATCATAAATTTGTATTAAAGCTTGGTCAGTGGAATGATTTTTTCTGAAGCCATATTGATTTGAATTCAATATATTGTGAGTATTTAAAAAATCAAATAACCTATTATAAAAAAATTTCTCTAATACTTTTGATATACTAGGAAGCAAAGAAATAGGACGATAATTACTAATTTCATGCGAAACACCTTTTAAAAAAATGGGATTTACCTTGGCTGTTTTAAATAAATCTAGAAAAACACCCTGTTGTAAAGATTGATTAAAAATATAAGTTAGTGGATCAGCAATAACGTGTATAATTTGTTTTAAAAGTGATGTACTAATTCTATCACAACCTTGAGATTTTGACATACTTAATGATTTAGTAATATTTATAATTTCATTAGGGTTAGTGGGACTTAAAAAAAAAACGACTTTTCGATCCGATTAGAAAGAAAGTCCGTATAATGTATATTTATAGGGCTATCAATTTTATTTGCAAGTTGGGGGCCAATACTAGTAAAAAATGAATTAAAACAGTAAGCATTATTATTCGAATCTTGAATTATATTATCATTTAGTGTAAGGTCATCTTTGGGTAAAGCATCCTTTTTTGTCCCCATTACTTCTTTAATGACCTTCCAAGTAGCATAAGTATTAGAACTTACTTGCTTCAATTTATTTAAAAAGTGTAACTTACGTGACATTCGTATTAATTTCATTAATTTATTACGATATTTTTTGTAAGTTTTTAAATTTATATCAGTGGGTTTTCTTAGGTGTAATTTATACAAGCGATTTCTTGTTCGTATTGACTTAAGTATACCTTTTGTTATCCAAGGGTTATTTTGTTTATTACTTTTACGTTTACCTTTTGCTAAGGGAATTTCCTATCATAATGTACGCAATATTTACATCATTTACATTATAAACATCTACCCAATCCTCTACGGCTAAATTCTGTTTGAGAAGTTCAATTTTATGAGAGGTTTATTTACGATACATTACATTAATTGGTGCTTTACAAACAGATATTTTATGTTTGTATACAACAAATACAGGCAAATGGTCAGAAACCTCAGAACAAAGTATTCCTCCAGTTATTTTATCTATAGATACGTTAGAAAAAATATTATCAATAAGTGTTGATGAGTGTACGTGATAACACTACGATGAGTGTACGTGATAACACTACGAATTTAAATTATGATTAATGTTGCTTCCGTGTGTGTTTTTACTTTAATATGATTTATATGAAGCTGACCATCAAATTAATGAAATTATCAAAGAAAAAAAATTACATTTGTCATGTCTGTGTGCGTATGCATTGATCCTAATTTTAATTATGTAGTTCTAATTTACTTTTCAAAAAGGTATCAGTTAGGGTAAGTATCAGTTACCTTTATGAACATGAATGCACATGGTGTAACCATGTGACGCGTTGTTAAGTTGTCAATACTCTACATGTATCTTTATTGTGCCCCTTAAGCTGCCTAATTAACATTGTATTACAACTTTTCAGAAGAATTTCCATCTTACCTTAGTCAGATTTCCAGTCGAAGAGACGAGAAACGCCAGTGTTTCTTCTTCCAGGGTCGTTACCGTGATGGCTGGATAGACGCCTGGTAGCCCGTCCTGAACGACAGTCCCAGCAAGTGGAATACCGGCTTCGGCGTATCGGTACAAATGAGTACCGGACACGACATGTGATGTGCAATGGTGTGCGAGATCCGCTGCCTCCGTCCTATTCATTAAGGTCTTAAAATAATGAATGAATGAAAACAAATAACGAAAAGACAACAAAACTCGTGGATGTCATATCAATATTTAAAAATGAAATTCAGCCAATGATTTGGGGGTTCGTTTGATTTGTTGTTATACATAGTTTCATATCGTCCTTTATAAAATAATTGCACCGTCACTCTGATGATTCGCTTTTTTTACTGGATGTGAATATTGGGTGGCGGGTGGCACAATAATTTTCTTAACCAGCTTTGTTTTGTATTCGCATTTCTACATAGTTATTGAAATATGTACGATTTCGTTTGAACATAATTTGGATTATTTCATCTGTTTACCTGTAGCTATATATGAGCCCGCAAAGCGCACTTTACATTTTTGGTCATTATTTGGCCATTATCACATTCATTTTATCATGAAACTTTCACACATCACTCAGTGGATAATGTATCACTATAAAACAAAACATATTTGAATGTAACAAG
Source organism: Echinarachnius parma (assembly GCA_037951105.1). Taxonomy (NCBI): domain Eukaryota; kingdom Metazoa; phylum Echinodermata; class Echinoidea; order Clypeasteroida; family Echinarachniidae; genus Echinarachnius; species Echinarachnius parma. The sequence goes on from JBAMJV010002149.1 coordinate 116,326, forward strand.
TGAGACAACTATATAATCCATTACAGGGCACATTCAAGAGTTTGGAACCAGATCAAAGCCCATGGTTATGAAACTATGTACATTTCACACATTACTTGTATACAGAAAGACGACGGAACACATAAGCAAAACAACTATTACAAACAACAATCATAATGGCCCAGATTCACAAAGCAGGTTTGTAGGAGGTTTGTACAAACCATGGTGCCATTTGTAAACTGATGGAGAAAGTATGTAAACTCCTTACTTGTTAACAATGTTGATGGTACACATTTACAAAATGCACCAAATAAATGTTGGTCTTCTCACATGGTGAAATTTGCTGGTTAGCAAGCACTAACAGTCATATCATTATACATTATAAATGGTTTTACTTGTATACGAGCAGCACTCCATAGATGTAGACCATGGATAAACCATGGTGTGTACAAACCTCCTACAAACCTGCTTTGTGAATCCGGGCCATTAAGTCTGTAAGTGATAGTTTCATATTCCTTTTTTGAAACGGTCATTGTCTGGAAGGCTGCTAAAAACTTAGAAACACACCACTTAAAGGGATACTTGAGTTTTGGTATGGAGGGCGCTACACAATTTGTTTGTTTGTGAGATAATGAAAATCTGAGTGTCAAATCTGAAAGAGCATACAATTTTAATGAAAGAATAAACTTTATTTGATCAAAATCGGTTCAGAAATGGCTGAAATATCCATGAACATAACAATTTGTAATAATTGTGGGGCCCCACAATTATTCGATAATTTTGAACCAGCCGTTAAAGGTGAATGACAGTAGTGGGAAACGCCCCACCCCCTAAAAATGAAATGTATACTACTATTATTACCAACCATGTGAAAGAATATAGTTTTACTAATATGGGATTATACAAATTTGGCAAAGAAACCGCCTACTAATTGATATAATTATTTGCAAAATTATAAATTGATCTGTTGCGGATTGATATCGCCAACGCGGAATCGCGCATACGCTACGTGCAAATGACAGCGTGCGTTCGCTATACGGGCTTGTCCCCAGCTTGTCGATATCTCCAGTCCAGCGCTAGCGGCGCGGACAGGTGCGAACGGGCGGTGGATTTATACATTTCACGGGCGGGTATTGGATTTCTTCCGATATTTCTGCATTTAACGCATCGTTAGGTTCGGATTTTACCACACAAGCCCTTTTTAGATACTTATTCAACAATATTGATCAATTATAAATGTTTTCTGTAACTTTCCCAAAACTGTTATTCATCTTAAATTTTTTTTTTTTAATGCTTCCTCTTTTCAAAAATTAACAAAAGAGGTTTTTAAATAGTTGTTGATTATTTCTCTATCTAATCACTATTTCAACAAAACATCACAGGCACAATATTTATATTTAAATGGTTGAAACCAATGAGTGTTTTAATAGAGAGCGCACTCTTTAGATTTAACGGCTCTTTTTTAATGATAACAGGCTTTTTACTTAGTCATTTGTAATTTTTCATTCCTTTCGAGCATGGTGGAGTTATAACTATTAGTTTGTAATGTAATTGTGCAGGTTTTGGTTACTAAAATTCAGTTTGACCCAAACTGTACTCTCTTTACCAAAACTCAACTATCCCTTTAAAGTGGTAGTTCAGTTTTGGTATAGAGGGCGCTGCACGAAATAATTTTTTTGAGAGATAATAAAAAAACTGAGTGGAAAATTTGAAAGAGCATACAATTTTAATGACAGAATAAACTTTATTTGATCAAAATCGGTTCAGACACGGATGAAATATCAATAGATATATCCGATCGGAATAAATCTGGGGTCCAGATTTATTCGATGATATAACAGAAAAAATGCTTACACTTTTTCAAAAGAGGTTTTTAACTAGTTGTGGATGATCTCTCTATTTAATCATTATTTCATGAAAACATCACATGCATATAATTTTGTATGAAAAATCGTTGAAACCAGTGCTTTTTTTAGAGAGCGCCCTCTTGTGTTTTAATGGCTCTTTTAGAATGATAACAGGCTTTTTACTTAGTCGTTTGTAAATTTCTATATCTTTCGAGCATGGTGGAGTTATAACTATTAGTTTGTAATGTTATTGTGCAGGTTTTGGTTACTAAAGCTCAGCCTTACCAAAATTGTACTATCCCTTTAATAACGATGTAATTTTGTGTGTGACAGAGAGAGAGAGAGAGAGAGGGGGGGGGGGGGGGGGGGGTATAGAAATAGCTTGTAAACTTACACCCCAACCGAGGACCTACTCGTGAATGTGCGTGTATGTGTTTACAGCGTTAAGTCATCAGCAATTCACAATACAGGGCCTAATGGCTTAAGAAACTTACATTCCTCGGACATGATCCATCTCTGAGATAGTCTATTGGATGAGCCGGAACAGCTAGATAGTTAGAGGCACATCCAAATATCGCATCAACAATCTTGGCTTGGATGCTTTCCATAGTGAAGATACAAAGACGGGAAGATACATCGTCTGAGAAGATTGCGTAAAGAACACCCTCTGTGTCAGTATGCGGTGTTAGGTCTACGGGGTCAGTAATGCCCAGATCAGCTGCTAGTCTTGCTCCTGCAGACCCAATGTGTGCTGCTTTGACCACATTCATGGAGCCGCATGTTATTGGAACCTGTGTATAGTGATCAAATCTATATTTATGACGACCAGTTGGACGGGGGCAAATCCTTCCAATTTTCGCCGAGCCACCAACATCAGAATAATCATTGTATGAATTTAATATGAAAAAGATATGTTCTTTCCACTTGAGGGCATGTGTGAATCCTACAGAGAAACCTGGTGTTATGGATATTAGTTCATCTTCAAGAAACACAAAATATTCCGGTGGCAATTGTCGTTTTGATAACGGATATATAGTACCTGGCAAAGGTTGACTCATAGAAGCAGCAACGTACAAGTAGAGATGGCCCCAAAAATTCCTATCAACGACACCCACTGCGGAAATATTGCCAGTGACTTTCCATTGATTATTACCATCGGGCTGCTGGGCAAGGGAAATGTTTCCAAGGAATCTCACTTCGCAGGTTGAATCTGATCCTCTGCAGAGCACGAGCCTGTCCAGAGGCGGCGGGGCGATGGTCAAGATCATGTTCTCATTGAGGCTCCCTTCAGGTTCTTCAGGGTCGGTGCTCTCCTCGCGCAGGAGGGTCAGGTCATCATCCAGCTGGTAGATCCTGGAGACACCTCCCACGTAGATGAACGTGGTGCCACTGGCATTGCTGACGACGAAGTGGTTGAACTCAAATCCAGGACGCGCGGTGAAGTTGAACGACGCTGGTCTGTTCCCTCCGGAGCCCTCCGCACATCCCACGAAGCCATTAGCAAGAAGGAACATTAATGTCACTATGTCAACCAGACCTGCAGTGACAGACTTGTCTACCATCTTGTCCGCGTTGATAGGGGTTTGCGTCTGTTAAAAAGAAATAGCGACGCATTGAATTAGTTGATCCCGTGCCGTGCAACAGTCGAAATAGGTTTATCGCAGCTCGTGTAGAGAATCTCCCAGCCATTATAGAGCCTTGACTAAAGGCTACATTGTATGAAACTTTGAAGGGGTATTATCTTTCATAGTTCATATAAAATGACCACAATATATTTTCATATGACCCACTTGACTTTAGTTAAGTGACATACACCTTCGTTTTAATATTTTCAGACTTGCCCCTTCTTTTAAGTAAAATTCTTCTATAAAGGGTTCATTTACCGCGAACATCTCAATCATCATGAAATTCATTTTTGAAAAGCCGCATAAACCAGTGCCCCTAGTCTGAGTTGCATCGTCGGGCAAGGCACTGATTCCAATAATATATCCATGTATATTTATTATAATTATTTTGTATACCATTCGGTAATTAACAGAATGGGTTAAAGGGATTAAAGTGATTCAGGTAAAGTGTCAGATATTGCACAAAATGACATTTGAGACTTCAATCCTATATCAATATCATTGTAAAATACAATTGAAAGATTTGTGAAAGTTTGAAAGAAAACAAACACTGTTTACCTAGTGAAAAAAACGAATATTGAATTCATATTTTATCACCGAATACTGATAGTCTTCCATACATTGTCATAGAAATATTTAGCCGTTTGAGATATTTGCACCCCTGTATGTTTACACACGTAGTACAGAATTCATGGAATTCACGCTCGCTGGGTTCAAAGTTCACTTTCCGGTATGTTCCCACGCATGCTGCAATGGGCTGCAATGCGGACGCAATTAGCTGCGACTATTCAATACCGTTGGGCAACGGTATTGAAATAATGATTTTCAATGATAATTATCTTCATACCAAAGGGACATTTGAAAAAATCTAACCCTATTTTATTCTTCTCTCACCATAAGCTAAACAACACGGCAGAAAAGAAACGAGGAAGCTCCAAGTATTTTTTCGTGGATTTAGACACTTTACAGGCATCACTTTAAGTAACATTGTCCAAATCCTCAAAATCCAATTGGAATTTTAGCAGTTCCCCCATACCTTGTTGTATTTGTATTAACAATAGAAGCATGGGACAGGTTTCGTTTTTTCGAACTTCCCTTTCGTTAAAAAAAATATTTATGATTAGTGTTCAGATGTTAAACTTTCCAGTATCCGCTTGTTAGTCGTAACCGTGTACAAAGTCAGTGCAATGAGTTAGTGCTGTCACTTTGCATTTTTGCTCATTACTCTGCCATATAATGTATATTTAACTTGAAATTTGCATACAGTGGGCATATCAGATAACAACAATATAAATTGTATCAACCATTCATCACTTTTTGCAAATGTCAACAAAGTAACTAGATCCTTTTAAAGAGATCTTTGAAGTACATCGCCTTGAAGGAAATGTATATAGACCACTGTGCAAATCATACTTTTACCATTATTTATTTTAGTCACACAAATACACACCTCAAATTGGTTATACTTACATATTTCGTTATACAATGTTGCTTATAAACTATATTCTGATACAGAAAGTAAACTGCTACGTTCAAGTAAAAGCGTTCCCACGTATTGAATATAATTTTTTAACAGTTACTTCCTCTAGTTTCAAAGTTGTTTTAAAAACGGCTAAACGATAGTTCTAACATAATTCATGAGGCGCAACGTCATGTTGAGTTGAGGCAGTCATGCGATGCATCATTTCATAATCATAAAGAATATAGTACGCTCTAATAGCCGTCCATACTAACGACAACTGGAATGGTTTCAATTGCATAGGCGTTGATTTCGTATCGCCATTGTGTGGATAATACGTCATGTAGACCATCTTAGGCGAGGGAGCCTATAAAGCAAAGCAAAGGGAGGGGGGGGGGGGGGGGTTGCACAAAATATATATATATTTTTATACGAATAACACATATTGTCAACGGACATTGTGAGCTTTGGCAAGGAGCCCCTGAATGGGTCACAGGGGGCGGGGGATAAATAATGCAGACGATCCCACCACCTCAAATATTCGAGGGGGTATATATCCCAAATCCCCCTTCTCCCTGTGATCGACACCCTATATGTTCCCTTAAAGTTCATGGGCTGTGGCTGTAACGATACAGAAAAGCCTGGAATTATGTTTTATTGCAATGGCCCGTGAACAGGGATGGATAAAGTACTGTATATATATGTAGTATGTATCTTGTACCAGTTGTTTCTGACGTACAGACGTAAGGCCTTGTCAGAGGCTGCAATTATCATTATATTAAAGGGGACCACCAGGCAAAGAACAACACATAGTTTTATGATTTGGTATCGTTTTGTGATATCAAATAGATACCCAACAGTTTGCAAAGGGTTGTGTAATTCATAAACAACGCAATTAATTACCACCACTTACGGAACCACTATTATTTCCTGGTTCCGTACGGGCCAAACATTTGCAAGTGCGCCAATGCAATTCACGCGTACGTTTGGAGACAATAGAATCCCGGACGATTCGTTCGCTCTGGACAAATTAGTCTTTGTAATTCAGACCCATAAACTTTAGAATGGTGATGCGTTTTCCAATTATATATTTTTTTCTTGAAACATATTTTGGTGAACTTGTTGATGGAATGGACTACCAAGGTGTTACCTTTCATTTATAAGAATATTATTTTTGGATGATGATACCCTTTAATGTAATGATTCTGTTATTCATTTCATGTAACATAGCAGTTGTAATCTATGGATTTTTGTTACGATTTGTAATTTGCAAATAAACCGAAATGTAATTTGATCAAACAATTGCTATTATTATTCTTATTATACTGTATTCTTTGAGCAGTCGTTTATGACATTGATACATGAGGCCTTGTCAAAGGCTATAATATGTCAAGATGCTTGTGAAGAGGAGTTCTGGTCTAGTGGTCAGAGCTCCGCTATTCGCACTAATCGGCCCGGGTTCGAATATTGGTGGCGTCTATCGGATGGTGACGATAAAGGGCGGCCCCAGACGTAAACAATCATAACTGATTGAACGAGTCTGCAAAAACCTAAACATACAACCTACCATCGCACTTCCATGTCCGACTGCATCTTCAGACGTTGGTGGCGTGAATTTATTATTTTGGGGGGACCGATTGAGTAGATCTGAGATTCATCATGTTCATAGAAGTAGGATTTTCCCCTTTCCCCTGTATAACAGAATTTAAGTGGTTGAGTATTATAGGCGTTTAGGGTATTGGTAAATTGCCACTTGGTCTACAACCATTAGGTCCATTCCCATTTGGTCTACTAGAAAATTATGGATCTGGCGGCTTAATTATGATTATGATTATGGATTAGGATTAGGATTAGGGTTGTGGATTAGGGTTAGGGTTAGGGTAAGGGTTAGGGTTAGGGTTAGGGTTTTGGAGGCATCAGGTAGTAGACCAAATGGGAAGTAGACCAACTGAGATTAGACCAAGTGAACATAAACCACTAAACCGATTGCTTGCAGCGTTTATAGGAACCTATAGCTGATCCTGTATCAACGGCATATAGATTGCAAAACTGTTGGGAACATGTTACATTTTTTCCAGTCTGTTCAGTATTAGTGAGATCGTTTGCCCCAGTAGAGTTTGTGTCCACAACATTAACTGATTTTGGATTAAGACCCATAATGCAAATGGCTCCAATATGTTATGAATTTGCTCGGATATCAAGTAAGTTAGTTGAATATCGTCACAACACTGATGGTTTTTAAAGTTGTTTTAAGGGGTGCTATCATGTTTATAATAGGTATACACGTGTCCATGGTAAATTCCTCAATCGTCTGTATAAACACGAATAGAACAACCCGAGGTATCTAAATTAAAATGGAAAAGCGTTCCAGGAACTCTTTTCAATTTAATCGTAAATAATTATGATCTATATATAATAAGGGAGAGGAAAAGGAAAAACGAAGAAAAGAGCGTTTTCATATTTATTCACTGCCCATATCAAGTTAATCTCGTACAGGAATTTCGAAATAAATTATTAATTGTTTGTTAATAATAAAATGTGTTTTTACATGATATGCCGCTTATTGTAGTTAGGTCCTGCGCGTAGCGTGATCAGACAATATTATTGTGTTTTTATTTGTTTTAATTTTGTTTTGTTTTGTTTTGGTGTTTGTTAGTTTGTAGCTGTTGTTGTTGTGATTGTTTTGTTTGTTTGTTTGTTTGTTTGTTTTACTTTTATTTATTTATTTGTATTTATTTTATTTTGGGGGGGGGGGGGGGGGGGTGATGCACGCGATTTGTTAGGGGCACACTAATTAGTTTATTTTATACAGGATTTCCCCGTATGTTTCGAGGTGACCTTTGCCCAAATATTGCCGTTCTCTAAACACTTGTCAGGGGGGAGGGGGGGGGGGGGGGTACTGCAGCCCCAGCACCCCCTCACGCATACGCCAATACGTGTAACTGCATCTTTAAACCTACATGAGTTAAAGGGATAGTTGAGTTTTGGTAGAGAGGGCGCTAGACTACTTATTCTTTTTGTGAGGTAATGACAAACTGAGTGTAAAATTTGAAAGAGCATAATATTTAAATAATACAATCATCTTTGTTTGATCAAAATCGGTTCAGAGACGGCTGAAATATCCATAAATATAACAATTTGTAATAAAGCTGGGGCCCCAGGTTTATTAGAGAATTTTGAACCAGCCGTTAAAAATTTTTAAAAATGCTTCCTCTTTTCAAAAAGTTACAAAATAGGTATTTAAATAGTTCTTGGTTGTTTCTCTATCTAATCACTATTTCAACAAAACATCACATGCACAATATTTTATTCAAAATGGTTGAAACCGATGAGTGTTTAGAGAGCGCCCTCTTAAGTTTTAACGGCTCTTTTTGAATGATAACATGATCTTTCTTACGTCATTTGTAATTTTGTGTTCCTTTCTAGTTATAACTATTAGTTTGTAATGTATGATGCAGGTTTTGGTTACTAAAATTCAGTTTCCCCAAAACTGTACTCTCCTTACCAGAACTCAACTATCCCTTTAAACCAGACATAACATATTCAACTCCATACACACCAATGTAAACACTATGGCCCGGATTCACAAAGGAGGTTTATAGGAGGTTTGACCATGGTTTACATCTATGGAGTGCCATTTGTAAATTGATGGAGAAATAATGTAGTATCCTTTACTTGTTAACAATGTTGATGGCACACATTTACTAAATGCACCAAATAAATGTTTGTCTTCTCACATGGTGAAATTTGCTGGTTAGCAAGCTATAACAGCCGTTTCATTAGAAATTATTAATGGTTTTACTTGTATACGAGCAACACTACATAGATGTAGACCATGGTCAAACCATAGTTTGTACAAACCTCCTACAAACCTCCTTTTTAAATTCGGGCCATTCTGTTTGCATTACAGGTGTGCATTTGCACCTCATTCTAATTGACACCTCGGGACGTAACACACTTGGCTCAGAAGTACGAAAGTGACGCCATAATAGACGACTAATATTGGAGCATGTACTATACAGTGTGCGAAGTCCGGCGAATAGCGAACAGTGAGTGGACAGACGCGACGGATGGGTGAGGTTATACATTAATTCTTGAGAGTAGACAGGAAGACGGGGGAGAGAGATTGAGAGATGATAGGGAAAGATAGAACAAGAGAGTAGGAGATGGGTCATGATTTATAAGGAGAAATGTGAGAGGGTGGGAGACGGGGTGGGAGGAGGGTAAAGAGGGGGAAACGGGAAGACATGGAAGAGAGAGAGGCGACTTAATAACCATTTGAGAAAAAGCATAATTAAATAGATGGAGAGAGAATGAAAGAGAGATAATAAGAAGGACATAGAGTGAGAGGCGTGTGAGAGAAGAAAGAGGAAGACAGAGAGGAGAGAGAGAGTGGAAGAAGGAGAGGGAGGGGGAATGAGAAGGAGAGGAGTAGAGGAAGGAGGAAGGGTAGAAAGAGAGTGAACAGCGAGAGGAGACAGGGGAAGAAGGAGGCACTCTGGGAATATGAGAGGTAACTTCACAGAGGGAGAACTTGTTGAAGAAATTAATACAAGAAACAGGAGAGTGAGAAAGGGGTGAATGACAGAAGTGAAGTACGAGAGAGTCAGTCAGAAAATGTGAGGCAGAGAGAAAAAAAACTCGAGTATTTGTTTCTCCCTCGCATGTCGACCACTTTACACAGTGGGGCAAAATCGGAGAGAGCGAGCGGGCTGGGCCTATTATATACGCAATGATGTAAAACGACAAAACCGGAACATATACCATCATTATACGCTCGCGCGAAGATGAAATCACTTTACGGGAACTAGCGCACTGCATGCCATATTGACCAGGTAAGAACATTATTTTGCTTCCTTTTGATATTCATGATTGTGTTTCTTACTTTTTAAACCTTCAGTATTTGTATTTTGTCTATTGAAGCGATTTAAACAGTGAAACAACGAAATATGATATATTGTGTAGCGGACAGTCGTGCGCGAAGGGTAGGTACGAGTATCGATGCGTAACAGCTGTTTATTTCTGCACCTATATTTTCTCGCCCGATCGTTCTAAAATAATTTTATTTCACAACTTCATCTTAATTTTATATTTTGTAATATTCTTATGCTCTCATACAGCACAATTGTTTCATAACTATTTTCATGAATGTAAATGAATGTGTTATCAATTCATACAAGATTATTTAAGTTATCATCATAACTGTGAGAAACATTATTTTGAGCTGTGACGGTAATGGTTATGATTATTGAGAAAAAATAATTATAAATCATAATACAATGAAATGTTAGCTATGAGTATACTGTACATATAGCTTGTGTCAATCAGAATATAATGTAGTTCAACAAGATTGTAATGAATGCACTAACAATTAAATTTCACTTTTATTTGTAATTAATATCTATTACGCCCATGCGTCAGGGTGAATAATTTTCCATAAAGAGATGTGTAATATATCTAACTTGTGTTGAAAAACAAGACAATTCACTTTTGTACCACAGGCATGTCATAGCAAACACGTTTCTGAATTGAATTTACCAGCTTCCATGTTCTTTTGTATACCCCATCTATTCTAAATTGAATTTAACCAGCTTCCATGTTCTTTTGTATACCCCATCTATACCAAATTAAAAAGCTTTCATCGTCCATCAATCGATTTTCATGAAAGTGATTATCATATTTCCGTTTAACCTAAACAAACGGCGGTATAGTAGCTATATGTGCGTTTTGTCGTGTGTCATGGTGTACATTTTAACCATCGTTATATGGTTAGGGTTAATTATTTATTGATGTGTTTGTGGTACGGCGCAGTATTAAATATTCAAAGGTCTCCATCATTATTATGCTTCGTCGTTTTAATGACCGACTAACTGCTTTACTACCGCCGTACACCGTCTGTATCTGAAGTCATGTGACCAGGTCCACACCTGTCTACATGGGGGAGGGGGGGGGGGGGGTGGGGGAGGGGGGTTGTTTGATGAGTTACTTATTTTTAAGGGGGATGGGCCCACCTCTCAAACATGTGTGCCCATCTCCACAAAATTGCTCTCTCGTCACCTTTTAAAACTTTTTAACATTTGCCATTGGTATTAGCGTGTACTTTTCAATGTTTGTTTGTATGTATCGGATTTTCATAATTTATCTTGTAAATGGATTATATATTATGTAACAAAATGTAATTCAGCCTTTGGCTGCTAGTCATTTGACTGATTACACTCTGTTGTTAACAATGTTGATGTTACACTGTGAGCCATGGCTAGTGTAAGCGCATTGTGCGTTACAATGTGGACCACAGTGTGAACACACTGTGTTCACTAGTTTATCACAATATGAACACACATGCGTTTTTAATATGTGGACCACAGTGTGAACATCAATATTTCAACATAAAAAGTGTTCATACCACTGTTAGACCCCAGCGTATACACCACAATAGCCACCAGGGGTGAACACACTGGTTTTCAATATGATTTAAAAACGTCCCCTACGCCCATGGCTGCCTTTATTAAGTAGGCTCATCAAGTCTTATCGATGGCTTTATTCCAGCTACATACCCATTTACCATACATAGGTCGTGAAGGAGAAAAACATAATGTGGGTTAAAGATTGTCATACGTGGCGATGTACACCGCGACGGTAAGCCATTTTATATGAGGCTACTTTGTGCGCACTACATAGCACTGATCGAGCCAGTGTGTATTTCGCACCGTGCGCAAGGCGTTCGTAAGATGGCACGGCGTGTCTGTTTTACGGTTCTGAACCACCCTTAAAAGTGCCTTGTCACAGATCAAAGTGCATTCCTGCCAGCATTCGAAAACATAACAAACCCCGAAACCCCGAATACAGTCATGTACAATGTGCTCCTACGATCTATGGTAGATGTAAACGTATTGTACATTGGAGTTTTCATTTTGTTGTGTGCCGTAGACAATGCATAGACAATGCATGGCTGGTGCTCGATCATCGACTGCCAACGCATGCGTTGTATATGTACACTGCAGTTGCCAGGAAATTGTGCATAATTAATAAGCGTGTAAATGGTCATACTGCCCTTTTTTAGTAAGTAAGGGCATTTACTTATTTTTTTCATGGCAGCGTTTTGAATATGTTTTTATTTAAGTTCCTTTAATATCGTGCAGACTAACTTTAATTATGATCTACCAAGAAGAGGCGTATCTTAGGAGGAAGGAGCAAGAGAAGAAATTGCCACCCTCCCTCCATAATTTGCATGGGAGTTTAGTTACCACCTAAGGTGGTCAAGAAAGGTGGCCACTGCAGACAGATGACCTCTCTAGACAGCTTCCATAACCATGATAACATTGATTTTCTCTGCGGGGGATCATCTAAATTGGTGGCCACCAAAGACAGGTTGGTTGCTATAGACATGATAGATAGGTGGCCGTTAAGACAGGTTTGACTGTACATTGCTCCGTAAAGACATCCATCACCATGATTACCATGAAGCACCTATACACTTGAAAGCGTGAGCGTGGAATAATGCATCATGGCGCCTAGCTCGGCTCTTGGTCGCAAACCAGCTGCAGACCGTTAGTATACTATAAGGGTATAATGGAAGGAATTGCGCCCACATACAGGCACCCATAGTGGCGTAGCAAGGGGGGGGGGGGGGGCTCCTGGGTCTGAGCCCCTCTCCCCCCCAGATCCGGCTATTTTTGGTTTATTCTTGCTTGCTTGCCTGTTCGGATATAATGGAAGAAATTGCTCCTACATACAGACACCCTCTATGGTGTAGCAAGGAGGAGGGATCCTGGGTCTGAGCCCTTGCTTGTTAACCGGTAGTAGGGAGGAAATGTATTTTGTCATTGTTGGAGAACCCCCCCCCCCCCCCCCCCCCCCCCCCCCCCCCACCCCCCCCCCCCCCCCCCCCCCTTCCTGGCAGAATTGAATTCGTGGCACTACAGGGCGACTGTTTGACCCCTCACTCTTCTCCTGTCTGAAATCTATTCATGAAGTGATGTATAGCGTATTGGGGGAGTAATTGCACCATATAGGTAGAGTATGGGGGTGTAATTGCAACCCGCTGGCGATTTGGGACCGTTGACTTAATTTGTGTATATGGCATTATGAATAATGAAGTCCATTCCAGTTCATTGTATAATTATTTTCTGATCAAATGAATCACGACGATAAAAAAAAGTATAATTTGTTGCATAATTGTACTACATTATTTTTTAATGATATGTTACTCTATTTATTTGGATTTATGTTGGCTATATACAGTCAAATCCGGGCATAGTGACATGCCCCTAAGGGGAGCAAGAAAAGTGGGCACTGTATAAAGCTGACATGTATAGACAACACCGCTTTTCTCTACATTATATGCAATAAATTAGAAGAATAATAAAACTAGAACTTGAACTGCAGCCCTATTTAACCCTTTTCACTATTAAAATATACGCGTATACATAACAATACATATCGATGCAAAAAGGGGCAACTTTAGCTAAATAAACATGATGTTGTGATTTCTTCATTCAAGTTCTATATAGTCCCCATGTGGTGGGACAGTGAGGCGGTAGAAATTGTAGTGTCGATTAATTCAAAATTGGGTGCAAGCATTCCAAGACGGAGGGGGGGGGGGGGGGGGGGGGGGCATTGCATTCATTAATAATATTCCTTTACCAAAAGTGGTAAAAATTACCAATATTAATGTTCGATTTATATATCGGCTTATTTTATACAATATCATCTCTAAGCGCTTTACATTATGATTACCCCGGACATAGGATACGATGGCAGCCCGCAAACATCATGTGCACACCATCTCCACTCCCCGGGGAGCATTCCTTTCAAGCGGCTCGTGGGTATTAAGAAGGTCATTCAGCTAAAGTGTATTACCTCCTTTACCGAGTCCCCATTTATACAACTGGGTAGAAAACAGCAGTAGTATATTACGCACCACGACTGTGTAATGGTCATGATGGTATAGTGTTCATTTCACTTATCAGGTTGTGACACTTCAGCAATCTCGCTGATTACTCCTCCCTTGGGCTATACTTCCGACCTTGGTATTCTCAAACGCCATTCAGCCGAAAGAGAGTAAGGCTCTAAATGCGACATATTGGAAGTAATTATTATCTATTACATTTTCGCACTTCACCAACTACAACGTGGAGATAATTATTATAAACCATTTCATGGCCATTGCAGTGAGAAAGTATGAACCGGTGCATTGGCGATTGACATGTACAGTATTGGATATATTTTAATTGCAAAAGGGGTTCGAAGATATTAATTAATTTTGCCCAACTTATTGACCCGACTTATTCGGCTCTAAAGCCCCTTTTATAGTATGCTTTTATTTTATATGAATGAAGAACAAAGCGTGTTTTTAAAGATTTCTTTCATTATTGATGTTTTTATAATGGAAGTCTCAAGTCTCCCCTCAACTACTCCAACCAATGAGTCATCAAATGGTAGTTTGCATGATCGCTCATTTCTTGGGCGTAGGACGTAATATTGTTGAGTATTAATAGCACAGTAATATGTTTCCCATAATATCAGTTGTGGAAAGTGACAGCAAAGTACCTGTTTTCCTTATTCGTGAAGGGATTGTCTTCAGAAAGTAAAATACAAATATTATGTTACAGTTTTACTCACGGTGTTACAAAAACTGCAATCTATTAAACAAGTTGTTGTGCCTATAATTCTGAAATTGTTGTTTATGAAATTCACACAATAATAATCACACAATAAAAAAAAAATCATTTTGATACGTCCTTAGTAATCATGTTGTGATTTGTGTCTCCTGCAAAAACTTTTCGTTTGCTTTAAGATTTTGTGTGTAGGTGCTGAAAATGTTGTAACGTAATTATCTAATTTAGTTATTTCGTCAGTCTGTCTGAAAGTCTGCGTTCAGTGGAATAATTGAGTTAGTATGCTAATTTTGCTACTGGGGGAGGAAAAATAATCCACCCGGAGATAAATCAAGAGTTAAATGATCTACAGCCTTGCAAGCAAGCCCAGGAGATTCAGTAACCTTTCGATAAAGATCTATAGGAAGATGATGTTCGCATGAAAATACGTCAAAGAAAAATGAGATCCGAGTTTGTTGGAAAATGTATAATGTTGCTCAGCGCGAGAAAAGGGTAATAAAAAGATACTCTAAATAATCTAACGGGCGTCACTGTAACCCATTCTCCTTTACATTAGCCCGTGAGATTCAGGAGAACCATTATATTTAAGGATTAATGATGATGTTTACATGGAAATAAATGTCAAAGGGAAATGGGTTCCACGTTTGTTGGGGGAAAATGTATGATGTTGAGCACTGAGCGCGAGAAAATGGTAATAAAAGATACTGCGAAAGCAAAAATAATCTAACTGACAATCATTTAGGAGTCACTAGCTGGATCTCAGCTCCTTGACCATGTTTACACGGGCCCGCTATTAATGATGATAATTATGATGTTCACATGAAAATACATGTCAAAGGAAATGAGATCCAAGTTTGTTAGAAATGAATATATGATGTTACTGAGCGCAAGAAAAGAGTAATAAAAGATATTGGGAATGCAAATTTAAAAAAAATACAAAATAATATCTGGCCTCACTGTATATATGTCACCCTCCTTTACACGGGCCCGAGAGATTTAGTAGGCCCACTACATTAAAAGATTATTGATGATGTTTACATGGAAATAAATGTCAAATGAAATGGTATCCAAGTTTGTTGAAAAGGCATATGTCGCGGTATAACAAGGGTATATACCCCAGGTATAAGAAGTAATAACGCTGATGATGTTCGCAGGATGGGTTCGAACTTTGCAGTTTGTCGAAGAAAATGTTACAGTAAACTATGTTCCTATAAGCGCGAGAAACGTGTAACAGTAATAAAACGGACACCTCTTTACACGAGTCCGTGAGATTCAGGAAATCCTCTGTGAGACAGATTTATGATGATGATGTTCGCAAGATAGGATGATACTGGTTAGAGAAAGATTAATCGAAGGATGCAGAGGGGAAGAAAGAGAGATAAGTACTGGAGGGGGAGAGCGGTTAGGAGGGGGGTGGGAAAGATATGTGAGAGACAGTGTTCGGACTGATTGGGGATGGGGTATACGCGAATTATGTTAGCGTTTACTGTAATGTATGTATTTCCGTATAAAGGATTTCTCTTCATGTTTTGAATGTTTTTTGTACAATTACTGAGGGCTACGCCACTGAACAGAGAGAGGGGGAAAGGAGAGAGTTAAAGGATACCCCTATATCCTTTACTGTGCATGTTTAAAAAAATGGATCAACAACACCTGCACATTTGAAATAAAATTAATCACAAATTCCCATGCCAAATTTACAAGCACTTTACCGCCAGATTATCAACAGACTGACTCATATAGCGCCATGAATATTTCAGCAATGTTTCATTATTATGATTGATTCAATATGCATTTATGTGAAAATGAAGTACTACATTTGCCGCCCGTATATGTTTAATTGCGGTTTTCATCACCTGCCCGCTCGCACAAAAATGAAATAAGTTTTGCTCCCAACTATATGATTTTGCCCAACAAAAATGAAGGAAAAAATGCGCAGGCTTGGCCAGAATGAAGACTTTGCTCAAATGTAGGCGTTTTCGAGATACGCCTGTGACAAATTGTCTTGTTAGACTACTATGTATACTTCAAATGAAGAGTGTGAAAAAAACGTTCCTACCCAAATTATCACAGTTTTTCACAAATGTCGGTGATGGTGTATAGGATGCCCAAATATTGGTGATTTTAACGATCTGGAGTGGAGGGGGGAGGGGGGGGGGGGGGGGTGGAAAGGGGGGAAGAGGCTGCAAACTCTAGCCCCTGCCTGGTACGCATTTTGGATGACTAATAATCACAATGGAGCAACCCCATACACAGTGTGTCACAGTGTGTTCACACTGTGCTTACAGTGTCTCCACAGTGTGATTAAAGTATTTTCACAGTGTGTTATTCACAGTCAGATAAGAGACGACACTATGCAAATTAACAAATCGTACATGACCCACACACTGCAGTGTGTTAACATACTGTAGTCCACATCGTGAAACAGAATGCATTAACAATGATCTTTCCGGTATGCAATCGCCCCTATCCCCTTACGCCTTTAGTTTCGCCGTTACCATAGCAACAACGATTGCAATTCCCGCATCACACATCAAGCATCTTGAGGAGGTCTCGCCACAAATACATTTCATATCTCCGACTAAAATGCAAATGTATGATTTATTTCCCCCCCACGAAATATGACATTTCCAATTCCTATTTCGCGGTGTGTGTGCGATTTGGTTTGCGTGGTATGCATGTGAAAAGGGGTATCAATCACAACTTGACATTCGATAGTGTGCATCAATTACAGTGATTAAACTTCATCAAAAGAAATAGAGCGAGAGAAAGAGAGTACGAGGGAGAGAGAGGAGGAGAGGAGCTTCGAGAGGGTGACAAATGAAAGAGAGGGAGGGGGAGAGAGGGGGAGAGAGTGGAGGGGGAGGGGGGGGGGGGGAGATTGATGAGGGATAGAATGTGGGTTGATATACACTGTTAAAACGCTGTGTAAACAAATTCAACAACTTGCTGAACATTTTCAACAAACGCTGTTTAATTATGAACCATCCAACTGTTGTTGAAAACATTCAACAACCCCAGTTGTTTAAAGTTTACACAACTGTTGTTTTAATTTTTTCAACAACTGTTGTTTAGAATAAATTTCAACAACCCTGTTGTTGAAATAGC
The DNA here is from genome assembly GCA_037951105.1 of Echinarachnius parma. Taxonomy (NCBI): domain Eukaryota; kingdom Metazoa; phylum Echinodermata; class Echinoidea; order Clypeasteroida; family Echinarachniidae; genus Echinarachnius; species Echinarachnius parma. Next base: position 133,961 of record JBAMJV010002149.1, read on the forward strand.
AAATACAAAAAGGATTGTACTAAAAAGCGGCAAGGTCGGAATCGAACCGGGGGTCTTTGGGTTATTAGTCTAACATGCTACTGACTGCGCTAACTCGGTTCACTTGGTCTGATGGGGGACAAAAGGGGTTTTGTCGCGGTGATTTCGCGGTCGAAACTATCACGTGATTAAACACTTGTCAACAACGCTTGAACAATGGCCGCTTTACACAACCCTTCTTTCTACAACTATTCATGCTACACCTAAAGTTGCATAAAAAGATTCAACAACCATTTGTACACAGCGTTTTTTTACACAGCGTTTTAACAGTGTAAAATAAAGATAAAGAGAGACAGAGGAAATAATTTAGAATAAGAACATCGAAGACACATTTTTAAAATGGAATGATAAATCGCAAACCATGCCTCAAGTATTGTTTATAGAAAATTATAGACGTAACTATAGACGCTCGTTTCTGATGCACTTAGCCTAGTTTCTAGATCTGTTGATTGAGTTCGATCGAAATATCACGTTAAAAAGTTTTAAAAATATGAAAATGATAAAACAGTTATTTTCCAAAAATACCTGCAACGAATCAAAGCAACCACCGTTCTTACACTCCTTTCAATACCTATTTATAATACAGGAATTGTTTTTAATGCAAAATTATAACTCTGAAAAGTGATCCTTCTTTATATCACTCACCGCACAGCAAAGATCGCAACATACAGACGCATTATCCAACCTAAATGCAAATGTATGATTATGTCCACGTATTATGACATTTCCAATTTTGGCAGTAAGCTTTGTGGGATTCGGTTGAATTTGTGGAAGTACCACTCTCATGTATTATTGACATGTCATCGGGTAACGATACTGATATAAAGAGGTGTATGTGTTTGTGTGTGTGTGTGCCTGTGAGTTTTTTGGGAGGGTGGTAAATGATATAGGCATACGAGGCGAGGGAGCTAGGGGCTGCAACCCCCCCCCCCCCCCCCCCCAACACACACACACCTACAACTCCACCTACACCTATACCTACACCACACACACACTCACACCAGAGAGTTTTTAAAACAATCTCATTTTCAGCCAAAATCTTCTAATTTCGAATTTCAACTAATCTTAGGGGAATTGTCTTATTTGGGCATAAACGTAGTTCATTTTTTGTATAACCGTAACTATATACTGTATAAGGGGAGAACGCGAAAAATTTGCCCAATATGCCCATGGGCGCAGGGTGGACTCAACATGCTCAATCAACCTGGAAATTTGATAAATTGGCAAAACCGTCTTTGTTCATTTTATCATAAATTATTTACCGAGAAGTAAAATCAAACGACGATTACATGCAGTCAAGCCTATGTATAGTTGCCACCCAAAACAAATGCTAAGAGTGGCCTTTAAAGACAGTTCGCTGCAATTGACAGGTTCTTTAACACATAATTTGTCTCTAAGGGAATCAAATTCAGTGAATAATGTGGTGACCGCGCTATAGAAAGGTGGCCGGTAAGACAGGTTTGAATGTCTGTAGATGTATTCAATAAAATGTAATTCAAACTATGAAGCCATCATTACAAATCCCGAGCATACATATAGTGCATGTGTAACTGTATAGTTTAGTGACAAGGTGTTAACAAAATCAGCTTCAATTCATATTCAGAACACGTTTTCTCCATTGATCGGCATGCATGCCATACACGCCCAGTTTGCACGGCAGACACTCAACAAGCACTCTACCTACTTAAAGTCAGGGGAGAATAACTGATGAAGAAGGGCTTCATATAACATGTAGAGGGGCACGTATTGGGGAGGTTACCGCCCTTCACAATTTTAAACTGGCAAAAATATAATTAATGTGAAATATGAAAGATGTTCCATTGTGATGGGCCCACATTTGTTCCAGATGTTCCAGCGGTCCTAAATATATAATGAGTAATAATTGAATTGTTATTATTACACATATGAATTGCACAGGGATAGCATCTTACATGACTGCCTAATATTGTCTTAGTAAGCCAAATGTGAAAGTGAAAGCTGTTTTCCCCAGCACCGTAGCTCTAGAAAAGAGGACCTCTTTATATGGACTGATTGGCTTCCTGAAAGATTGCCATGCGTGGGGATGCTACACCGCGGGTCGCCATTTTGAACTAGGCTTGTTTGTGCTCAATCCATATGATCGAGCCAGTCTGTATTCCGCACCGTGCGCAAAGCGTTTGTAAGATGGCACCGCGCATATGAATTACTAATCTAAACTACCTTTAAAGTGATTTACCAACTTTAAATTTCCCCAAAAAAGTAATGTTTGAGACTTCAATCATATACCAATTTCAATGTAATTCCTAAATGAGTGAAGTCTCAAACATTTCATTTGTAAGATTCTGAAGAATGTTATGTGAGAATTTCTTTAAAAAATGATAAGGTTTACCTAGTGAGAAAAAGACAATCAATGTCTGATTCAAACCCGATCGTTCGCGTGAAGTATCCGAATTCGTATAAAATGGACGATTAAGTATCCGAATTCAGATACTTTGACTTCTGTCGGAAACCGTCTATAGACGCTCTCAAATTCAATCTTAAATATATCCATGATCATCGAGACATTTGAACAATCAAAACCCATTTCATTCTTCTGTTATACCATAGGCCAAACAACAAGGTACGAGGGAAGTGGGAAAGCTCCAAGTGATTTTGGTTGAACTTGTACAAAGTTAATAGATCACTTTAATGTCGACTTAACGTAAATTCTCTCTCTTTCCAATCTCGATCGGTCACCACACGGGCTATAAACTAAAGTAGAAAGTAGAGTCTATTATACTTCGTACTTATATAAGGCGGTTCATGTCAACTATGCATGTTTAAAACCAAGTATTGTATGGTTTAAAACTAGGAAGTGCCGCTGGTAGAAATAAAAGGCAGACATCACAATACAATGTCTAATGATATGGCCGGCGGGGCTCCTAACCAGAGGCAACTTATGAAATTCACCATCATAGAACGTAGACCTTTATTTCATGTATTTCGCAAATTGTTTATCTTTATCATTGATCCAAAATAGTGGATGGCGCTCCATAATTTTAGTTTAAAAGATTGGTTTACATCATGGTTTACATAAACCTTTTGGTATTGTCCAACCTTCCATTTTGTGTTTTTAAGTATCAGGATTGTTTTTTGGATTGTTTATTCCACCAGACCAGCGTAAACATCGTAAATAATGTACTCCATTTATAATACTCCATAATAAACATTATGCATCCTTAGTATTTGACAGCAATATACAACTTAATCGAGCCCCGTTGTTTTCCCCAGTACAAGATGTCGCCGCACTCTATATAACGAGCGAACCATCGCGCTGTTTGTATTAACACTCTCCGTACATTATGCCAAGAAAGGGCATTGCTTTACTATGTAATTTATATGTGCCCGTGGTGTTATGGGGCTTGAAGGGTGTATGAAAGACTTCACACCTTTTACACCTGACGTCTGACGGTGAATAATTCAACAGACACGGTCAAGTGTTTTCCCCTGTGCGTAGGAGGGAATCTAGGCTGGTAATAATACAAATGGCGTACTTAGTCAGAAATAACCAACTATAATGGGGTTTTAATTGTGACTTCCTACTACTTCCATGACTACTGACGTACGGTTTTTTACCTCTATGGTGCGCCTTTGAACTAGACCTCGATCTCCTTAAGAGGGGATTAGCCAGTTCTTAATGTTGTCAGCCTGCCATGTAAGATAACCATTAAAGGGACAGACCCTCTTTTGCAAGCCAAATTTCAAAAGTTGCGAGGTAATTGTCTTATATGAAAGAAAATGTCATTTAATAGCATGCCTGAACAAATTAAAGGGACTTAGTAACATTGTCCAAATCCTCAAAATAAAATTGTAATTCTAGCGGTTCCTTTATACCTTGTTGTATTCGTATTAACAATAAAATCATGGGACAGCTTTCGGTTTTTCAAATTTCCCTTTCATTACAAAGATATGTATGATTGAAGTATTTAGATAAGAAAATCTCCGGGCGAGATTTTCATCCCTGTACAAAGTGAATGCAGTGAGTTGGTGAATATCACCCAATATCACTTTGCATTTTCGCTCATTACTTGGCCATACATTGTCCATTTGACCTGAAATTTTCACACAATACCCTGAGGACATATGAGATAACAACAGTATACATTGCATCAACCATTCATCAGTTTTTGCACATCTCAACAAAGTTACTAGATCCCTTTAAGACTTGAAATCTCTTTTTCGTGGAGTTATAGACCTAAAACTAATAAACCGTCGTCCAACATTTCATTGTGCATTATACGTGTATTCAACAAGTGAGAAAGTTCGCACACGGATTCCACGGAGTACTACATCGCTATGCGTGACCCATACGTGACCCGCGCTAGCTACGTGACCCGCGCATAAATAACAACGGCATAAGCGGATACTAAACAAAATAAGCAATACTCGCTTAAACTGACTACATGTAATTAGATCAGTCACTGATGAGCCGTGAGGACGGTGAAACAGTCTGTATGACGACTTAACTAAGTTACTCTATTTTATTCTACATGTAATTACATTTTCTTCATTTTTTAGATCTTTTTCCGTGACATACCTTTACAAATGTCGGCTTCACAATACCTATACCAGAATAAGTACAATATTGTTGTAATATTATGCTAAATCAGTTAAACTCCTTTATTGACCGATATATAGTTTGATGGAGGGACGCATTCGTTTTTCATTCGTAGAATCCAAATTACAGGGCTGTTCGATCTGATTTTGTTTTGTGTGTTACATCCATCCCTATCCGTCAACTAGAAACTGTTCAGACGTTTTGTAAAAGAGGAACTGTCCCTTTAAATGTAGGTCAAACATACTGCTGAAAGCAGCAATAAGCTCATCATTATTCTCCCTTTCTTCTTCAGAGTGTCGGAGCAGTTACTAATCTTCCACCTCTTTTTTGCCAGTGCTGAAATAAATATATGACTAATGCATGGTTAATATTTATTTTCATTTATTAAATAATTCACCTAAGTTACATAATGACCAGGTTTTAAATAATGTTTATTATTGGTTTGTCATTATAGGTAACCATATAGGTAACCATTAAAGGGACCATGTACCTTCCAGAGGACAACACCCTACCCTTTGATGCGGGCACCGCTACCCCTCCCCTGCACGGTCCTCCTCCGCAGGTCGACGACGTCGAGGATCCGGAGTCGACGAAGAAGCGACGATGTCTCGCCCACGTCGACACCAACCTTCTCAAAAGCAAGGCGTTCTACTTTCTCTTCTACGGCGCCTACGGGAGTCTCTACCCACTCCTTGCGGTGTACTTCAAGCAGCTGGGCCTCAACGCGTCGCAGAGCGGACTCCTGATCGGTATACGACCCTTCATCGAGTTTTGCGCGGCTCCGCTGTGGGGAGGCCTGGCCGACTCGTGGCGTAAAGCGAAGGTGCTTTTCCTATTCTCTCTCTTCGGCTGGCTCGTCTTCACAGAGGCCATGGCCTTTATCCGGCCCGCGGGGTCCCGCTGCATCATCGTCAACCGAACCGGCGACGGCAGCCACATCGTTTTCATAGACCAGATTACACACGACGGCGACATGCATCGCTACATGACGAAGGACGACAACCAAATGATGCATGACGGTGGGCTAGTCGTCGGTCACCAATCAGATCTCGACCAGCCGTTCCCATTTGATGTCAACCTTGGGCACGCTGGGCCGGTCTACCAACGGACCAACGACACTTCCTTGCGCGAAGATCCCGTCCACCGCTCATCCGTCATCAAGTTCATGAACACCGACGTCCGAGGCGTCTTCCTACTCCTCCTCATCATTATCGTGGTCGGGGAGTTCTTCAGCTCGCCGACGATCACGCTGGCCGATTCGGCCACTCTCGGTTACCTGGGCAGCAACCGGCTAGAGTACTACGGACAGCAGCGCATGTTCGGGTCGCTCGGCTGGGGCGTCTTCATGATGATCCAGGGCATCTTGTTAGACCACACGGCCAGCCACGTCCACGGGTGTGGCGATCCGACCGATGTCGACGTCCACCGGAATTACTACATCTGCTTCGGCACCTACGCGGTCCTCATCACCTGCTCCTTCTTCGTCGCCACGCAGTTCACGTTCAAGTACCACTCCGACGACGACCATAAATCGGAGCTGTCCAAACTCACCTACAACAAGAAGGAAGGCCAAGTTAGCATCGGTGGTGAGTAACCAGTAGCTATCAAGAGTAAAGTGTCGGGACAGAGAGTCTGTGAGGATTGCTAAAATGGATGATGCTCTTAATATTGAAATAAGAGGTTTACAGTATAATTAAATTACTTTTAAAAGGTTGTGAAGTGGATGGGAGAGTTCGAAGATGAAGAAGGACAGTAATTACCCTCTCGGTCACAGGTGAAGATTATTTTATATTTGCAGTTAAGTGTTTGATAACATCATATTCCCTATTTGAAGTAAACCATGACATATGTCATGTATGTCACCGACTATACCAAGTATGATCGATTTGAAGTTCGAAACAAACAAAAAAGCAACTGTCAATTTAAAATGCCTAACGCCATAAATATACTCAGTCTCGATAATTGATACGTTTTGTTTACATTTTTGGTCAAAATCTTGAACAGGAAAACAAGGATTTTCTTACGGGAGCGTTGCTAGCCCCACGGGAGGAGAAGATGCCTCCGGGCCTCCTCCAGGAGCAGGGCCCGAGTCTCCTGGAGGAGCAGGAGGAGTTGGTGGTGACGGTGATGGTGATGCAAATACGGCGTCCGACCCAAAAGTCACTATTCCCATGTCACCGCCTCGGGGTGATCCGTCATCAAATGAAGGTGGGAAGGATATGAAGAAAGGAGGAGAGAAATCGAAGGAGGAGGAGGGAGAGAAAGAGAAAGGAGAGGTGGAAGAAGACCCCGCTAGCATCCGACAGGTGTTCCGGATGTACGCTTCTGTCCGCTACGGGTCGGTGCTGTGCGTCGCCTGGTTCGCTGGCTTTGGGATGGGTCTGCTCTTCACCTTCCTCTATTGGCACCTCCAGGATCTTGGCGGCCCTCCATCTCTCTTTGGTCTCGCATCCGTCGTCAACCACGTTTCCGAAATCCTCGCGTACTTCTTCAGTCACAAGGTAAGATGCTCTAAAATTTGACGACCTTCCCATTTCCGACCAAACCATGAACATATTTATTCGCAGGTTCTGATCTATCTATCGGCTTCTCTAGGATTTACCTGACCTCCCCTCTCTGTTTGGATTCGCTTCCATTGTCAACATGGTCAACCGAATCGATGGAGCACCAATAAGTATCTTTGCCTGCCAATTTACTTCAACTATCAACCTTTTTATTAATCGTGGACACGTCCCTTCTAACATACCTTCTATAAACATTACTCAAACAAACACAACATCAAGTCAAACCTTCGAATTGTTATAAACGAGTAATTATTATTATAAAACATTTCTAACCCACGCCTTCCTCTACCCAATCATCCATAACATAAGGATATGACGTAATTGTGCATCAACTTCTTTTCACTCTACATGAAGTTCATGGTCTAAACAATCGACATTACATTCCATGTTTTTGTAAGAAGGCTATGTATATACGTAAGTGTTGACCGTGCAGATTTGATTATATATACTTTCAATATCATCGATTTGTTTCTACCTATGGTGTAATCGATATGAGTGTTTGCGCATATGAATCTTGAAATCTCGCTCTTAAAAAACGGAACTGAACAATTATTTAAAAATAAGTTGCGTAGGACGATGATGCCTCGAGGTATTTTGTTTTTTAATGTATCCTTGCAATTCTTCTGTGAAAACAACATATATAAAGTTTCAGCAGCAACCATCAAGCACTGCGAAAACAACTGCAGACATGATATTTGATAAATACATTACGCACTTCCCAGCACAGGATTACTGTAATGCTTCTAGTATCTTAGGATTTTGATTTCTAATTTGACCGCGAGTTACCGGATTTAAAAGAAAACAGAATGAACTTGTTTTTCATCTTCCTTATACCACCTGTCCAATCAACATGTTACCTGCTAGATTTTACAATCATATAGAGTAAATACAGAACCCACCAGGTTCCCGTATAGGCAATGAGTTAATCTATTACATACTAGATTGTGCAATGCCAGGTTCCCGTATGCAGAAAGGTTAAAGGGGACCACCAGGCAAAGAACAACACATAATTATATGTTTTGGTACCGTTTTGTGATATCTAATAGATACCTAACATTTTGCAAAGGGTTGTGTAATTCGTAAACAAAGCAATTAATTTCCACCACTACTATTTCCTGGTTCGTACGGGCCAAACATTTGCGAGTGCGTCAATGCGATTGACGCGTACGTTTGTAGACAATAGAATCCCGGGCGATTCGTTCGCTCTGCACACATTAGCCTTCGCAATTCAGACCGCATGAACGCATGCTTTAGAATGGTGAGGCGTTTTCCAATTATATATTTTTTGTATGGCAACATATTTGTGTGAATTCGTTGATGGAATTGTATACTAAAGATATTACCTTTCTTTAATAAGAATATTATTTTTGGGTGATGGTACCCTTTAACCTGCTCCCTACTAGATTTTGCAATCCCATAGTAAGGTAACTACAGGACCCACCAGGTTCTCATAGGTAAAGGGTTCAGTGATAAAATAAAAACACCCGTATATACCTTGACCATAAGAAAACCTTTATCATTTCCAAGAATTACAGTTCTCCATGAGATTTTACCGATTATATATTATAGAATTATGTGATTATAAAAATCTCTATTAGATTATAGTTGTTTGTCTCAAACAATAATGCAATTATCATTAATATTAATATTTTGGCTGTCCTCGCAAAAATACAATTCTCTTTAGTAGACTTTGTCTGTTGACGTATGTTGACGTTTGCAGTTACCATCAAGCAAAATTTTGTTTTCGAATGTAATCTTTGAATTTTTAGATGATGACCATAAAACTCTTTATCATAAACAGTCTCTGATATATTTGTGTTCAAATTCCATTGTATCGTTTCCAGATATTTTAGACAATTAGACTTTTCCGATAGTCTGCCTGTATTTTTGGAGAACTCACAAACTTGTAACGCTTCGTCTATTTATTTTCCCGTGTTTACTCTTGTAGCTACTTCAAGACAAAGAACTGAAATGTATTTCCAAACCAGATAATTTTCAAGGAATGTAAAATATATTTTGTATGATTATTATACAGACTTTAATCACATCAATAATATATTTGATACTTCGTGTATTTATATTCGTTACTATTCAGATCGTCCAAGCCATTGGACATATTCCCGTCTTCTGTCTAGGACTCTTCTGTTACGCAATCAGATTTCTGGCGATCTCAGTCCTCGTCAACCCATGGTGGGTCCTAATCGTTGAGACGCTGCAAGGTATGTATGCTTTGTATTCTGTTCGTTCGTTTGTTTGTTTGTTTGTGTTAATATTCCGGTATTGTGTTTAAGCCTCTTCTGTATACACAATCAGATTTCTGGAAATCTCAGTCCTCGTCAACCCGTGGGTGGGTCCTTATCGTTGAGACGCTGCAAGGTATGTTTGCTTTGTTATTCTGGTCGTTCGTTCGTTTGTCCAGTGTTTGTACGTATGTTCGTTTGTTTGTCTGTATAATTGTTTGTGTTACCACCCCGGTATTATGCCTGGGTCTCTTCTGTTACACAATCATATTTCTGGTGATCTCTGTTTTCGTCAACCCATGGTGGGTCCTAATCGTTGAGATACTGCAAGGTATGTATGCTTTGTCATTCTGTTCGTTCGTTTGTTAATTTGGTATGATATTCTGGTATTGTGTCTATAAGCCTCTTCTTTTACGCAATCAGATTTCTGGCGATCTCAGTCCTCGTCAACTCGTGGTGGGTCCTAATCGTTGAGACACTACAAGGTATATGCTTTGTTATTCTGGTCGTTCGTTCGTTTGTGCAGTGTTTGTTCGTTTGTTTGTCTGTTTAACTGTTTGTGTTCAAACTCCGGTATTGTGGATGGGGCTTTTCTGTTACACAATCAGATTTCTGGCGATCTCAGTCTTCGTCACCAAATGTTGGGTCCTTTTCGCGGAGATGCTTTGTTATTCTGTTTGTTCGTTCGTGTGATTGTCTGTTTGTTTGCGGTTGTCCATTATGTGTTATATGCCGCAATAGGCCACCATGGCCGCGGTTAGCATGGTCAGGATGTAAACATTAATTATTAAATCTTTGCAAATATCAAAAGCAATATACCATATCGCATTCCGTGTATCCTTATGTCATGTTATGTATACGGAGTAAAATATCCATTATGTGAATGATGTTTACAATGTTACAATTTTGAAATTGTATTTTGATACAAATACGAACGGTTCTATAAAGAGGCATACACATTATATACTATATTGTTTAAAGAGATAGTTGAGTTTTGGTCAAACTTAATTTTAGTAGCCAAAACGTGCACCATTACATTGCAAACTAATAGTTATAATTCCACCATGGTCGAAATGTATACTTAATTACAAACGACTAAGTAAAAAGCCTATTATCATTCAAAAAGAGCCGTTAAAACTCAAGAGGGCGCTTTCTAAAAACTCATTGGTTTCAACCAGTTTTCATGCCAAATTGTGCATGTGATGTTTTGTTAAAATAATGATTAAATCGAGATATCATCAACAACTATTTTAAAACCTGTTTTGAAATTGATTGAAAGAAGTGTATAAGTATTTTATGCATTTTCTTAAGAGTCAAGATATCGTCTGGCTAGACGATATATAAATAAAATATTGAAATAACTATGAAAGCATTTGAAAGGGAATGATTCTCATTTCACATATTTTATTCAATTAACTTTCAAATGGAATGAAAACCAACCAAAACCCGTGCAATTTTTTTTCTTTCTCGGGAAGTACCAATACTCAACTGTACCTTTAAATGTATCTGCATGCATCCCTGTATACAGGAGCAAGAGCAAGAAAAAAGTGACCAGATTGGGTCAAAGTGACCTCTTGAAACCATCTAATGGGTGAAAGGGACGATAATATGAGTTTTATCGACGACACTTAAAAACAAGAGTGGGCTGGAAGATTTATATATAATTGCCAGTGACGAAAAGCGAAGGGGAACCAAGCACTGAATCGGAAATGGGAGTCGTATAAAGGGGCCGAGTATAGGGAATATGATAATGATTATATGAATAATGGTCATGTACGATAATAAACCGTTACTTAGATGTAATTTACGTGAATTCGTTCCAGTAGGTCTACACAAATATTTTTAGACGGCCGATTCGTGTAGTCCCTTTGTTGATTATACATGTATGTTGATATATATTTAGCTCGAAGCATCTAAGTTTAAATTCATTGTAGCTACATAATAGGCCTACCACTCCCCGTGCCTAATACCCTAATGTATATAATGCGTCCTTGTGTTTTAACTTCTTGAATAGGCTTTCTGGTATACCATAATGATACAAATAGTAGTAGAAGTACTGTTTACATGTTTTACATAATGGCCAAGTAGTGAGCGAAAGAGCAAAGTGATATTCGCTAACTCATTGCAATGCACACAGTTATAACTTTATAGTGGATAATCAAAATTCGAACACTTCAATCATAAATATCTTTTTAATGAAAGGGGGAAAAAACGAAAACTATTCAATGCTTCTACTGGTAATACGAATATAACAAGGTATGAGAGAATCGGGAGAGAATCACTAAAGTTGAAATGTGTGGCTTTGGACACTGTTACCATATCCCTTCAATGTATTACATAGAATCATAGATAAGTAAAACATCAAGGGCAGATCGTGGAAAGGGTTTGGTTGGGTTCGGCTGCATGGGCTCAGCTGCGATTGAGCTAGCTCCAGGGACAATCTACCTAATTGGAAGGTTACGGAGGGTTTTTTCTTCATATTATCATAAATTAGCTCGATTTCTTCTCCCTCCCACCATCCATCCTTATATAGGTTGTAGTATGTAAGAGTACAGAAATACAATTTGATACTTATAATAGATAAGAAGAAACAATGTAAATCTCGTTTGTCATGTTTTAATTACATGGAACCAACAGATCTCGCATGCAACATGTTTATTCTGAATAATTGTCATGGGCATTATTATGTATAAATCATGATTGCATGCTAATGGTGTGTTTTCTCAATGATATCAGAACCATGGGCGTGCGAGACTACGGAAGGGGGGTTTTGGAGCTGAATTCCCCCCCCCCCCCCCGGCCCCCCGGCCTCCCCCTAACAAAAATAACAAACAAGCAAAACAACAATAAAATATATATATATAAAAACATAAACTCATTCGACAAAATCATCTCATCTGTGTTAGAGACAAAGAAGATGCTATTCGAACGACACACGACATCTGCCCCTGAAAAAACCCAAATGCTCTGTAAAATACGAATTTTAATGCACACAGTGCTAAAACAGAAAAATTATGTGAAGAAAGAAAATAATTATAAAATGGTCTCCGCCATTTATATGCACAAGTTAGTCAATTTTGCCTAAAGCAACACGAACACAATCTGCATTTGCATTGACTTCGCAGTCTTCAAATGGAGCAGAGCCTGTAATTTACACCATGTTTATTTCCTCCGCGTTTGAATTGAAATGGCGCATCCTGCAGGGTCAACCCAGAAAGTGAAATCAACGAGGAGAAGGTTTGAGTTTGAGTTGAGGTTTTTTTTATATATTCACGGTAAAAAGCCTGCTATCAGATAAAAAGCTGTTTTTCAGCAATCAAGGCCGTGAGGACAATTTTTCTCGCCCAAATATGAGCTGGTTTTGCCGAATGGGATGTGATCTAGCCCAAGTAATACGAAATTTAGTGTTGAGGGGGGGGGGGGGGGGGGCAAAGAAAGGGGGGGGGGGGTTGCAGCCCATGTAAACCCGACTTTTATGACTGTTGTTGTGGGACAGTAGACAATTAGCGTAATAAAAAGTCATGTGTTTCTTTATTTTATGTTTATGTTCTCTTTCCCGGGTATACTGAGCAGTGAAGGTGATGTAATTAATACCCACACCACGCAGGGCCATAATATGCCCCAAGCACATCCTACAAGCTTCTCCGATTGGAGCAGATTTAGTAATCTACCGCCGTGTTTTTTCCTATCGTGTTTGTCAGGTTGATCGAGCGGAGCGTCTTGCCACAGTTTACCTTTCGACCATCAATCGATCCATCACGACTTCGGTTGCGTTTACCGTCTGTTCTCCAGTGTTTTGAACCGTGTTTCAGGCTATTTATTTCACTCGGTGTCCTTAAAGGGATCTAGTAACGTTGGTGTCTTTGGTGACATGTGCAAAAGTGATGAATGATTAACGAATGTGTATTTATGTGATCTGATATGTCCACTGAGTGATGTGGAAAAAATTCCAAGGTAAATGAATGTCATATGTTCGAGAAGTGAACAAAATTTTGCTAACATTTACTCATTGCACTGAATCTGTACACAGTTATATTATTATCCACTAGATAATTATAAATCTGAGCACTTCAATCATATCTTTATAACGAATGAGAAATGTGGAAAACCCAAACCTGTTCCTGACTTCTATTGGAAATACAAATACTACAAGGTTTTACGTAATAACCGCTAGAGTCCTAAGTATAGTTTTGTGGATTATGACAATGTTTCTAGATCACTTTAAATACATTATTTTCCAAACGCTGATTATTGGCTAGACGAGAGTAGATAAACGCACACACTGACATGACGAGAGGAACCAAATTAACGCAGAGTGTAAAGTGTGTAAACCGATATTAATGAAATTTCGGCTTTCTCTTCCTCTGTATATCTCTTCCTCTCTATCTCCTCTCCCTTATCCCTTTTATTCTTTATTTCGCTAACATACTTAATTCTTCGTCTCTCTATATCTCTATTGTATTTCTCTGTGACTCTCTATCTATTTCAATTTCGTTCCATTAATTTCAACTAAAAGATTTGACTAGAGAAATGACAAATTCAGATTTTCAAAGCCAATATCAGTGACTAGCCAGCTCTCTCTTACAGTTTATCGCTTCCCTTCTCCCCCTCTCCTAACTGTTTTCTACGTCCCCTCTCTTCTCTCAACCCCCCTCTCTCCCTTCTCCCCCTTCCTGTAGTATTTATTCTAGTTATCTTCACTCTGAACATCCTCTCATCCTCTCTCTCCCTCCCATTCCTTTTCTCTGATTTACTTTGTCATATTTGAATCCCAGCACGTATTGGTTAGATTGTTTCAGTCTCTCTCTCAGATATGCAATCCACACAATCCATACTCCACGGAGGGATATTTTGGATCCTTTCTGTCAATATTGCGTTGATGTGGACATGTAAAACTATCTTCCAGAGTCTGCTGGATATTTCAACGATCGATGCGATGCAAACCCAAGCCAAATACTGCATGAAATGACAAGTAAACAAACAAACATACAAATAAACAAACAAACACACAAACAAACAAGCATCAACCAACCATCCAAACAAACAAATCATAATGAATTAATTATGTCTACACACACAACGCCGAGAACTGTACGAGAATACGTAAGCTTTACACACACACAAAATATAGACATTAATGATGAATATTGTTGATGTCATTTTACTCATTTATCCTGCCAATCATCTGTTTTACTGGTGAATGGTCTCATTATCCCGGAACGCTGACATTAATGAGAGCGATAATGAGAGCACAAACATCCGAATTATTTTTAGCCGCGTCGTATAACACCAAAGGCAGTAACATCTATTAAAAGACCTAGTAACTTTGTTGACATGAGCAAAGACTGACAAGGGGGTTGATAAAATGTGCATTTTGTGTACAATGCTACTAGACCATAAACGTACCCAGGAATTGTTCAAGGGGGGGGGGGGGGGGTGTTTTAGCTTCATTCAGTGGCGTAGTTGGGGTGTGTTTGAATACCCAACACAGTGAAGACCCCCAAACGCCCCCTCGGTTCGCCTTTGTACTAGACCCTTTAAGCATCACTACTCAGTTCACATCTTCTAAAGATCATATTGCACGTTTGTGGAGCTATTTCTTTTTTCCCCCTTTTTTGTCAGTTCTTCAGACTCAGATTCAGATTAATCTTCATATAAACACATTAAAGATTTTAACATTTTAACAAATAAACACACACAAGTTAGATCCGACGTGTATACTCCACCCCTCCCCCCCCCCCCCCCTCCCCCACTCCGTTCTGAGGCAAAGATAAAGATCACTATACGAGCTTCACGCTACATGTTGATGCCTTTGGCTCCTAATCCTATGTACATTACGCCTCCGTTTCACATCCATTACGCCCCCATGCTGTTACATTTCTAGCTTAGCCATTTTATATTTCCATTTTTATAACTCGTGCCCTAAAGCTCCATTTTTCTTGACACTATATGCTTTCTCAAGATGAGGAACATAATTATGTTCTCAAAAGCTTGGCCCAGCCCTTGTCTATTTGTTTATCCGCTTGTTTATTTGACTGTTGGTTTGTGTGTTCGTTTGTTTGTATTTATTTCCAAACTCCCAAATACAGAAAAGTTCAAATACATACAAAGTGAATACCGAATATCCAATTATAGAATGCGTTTTTTGTTTTCAATACATGCAAACTATATAATAATGGTTGGGTACGAATATAATCATTCAGGACACTATTAAAATAGTCCTACTCTTCCAGGTCTTCCATATGGGGGGAAATGGCAAGAGTGAACGCGCTACAATGATTCAAAGGTCACTGAAAAGCAAACTGGCATTGCCTTCCACAACACAACCCCAAAATGGGGATAGTATTTATAATACCTGCTTTTGTGTAAAGAGTGAGCCATACTTACGTCGTGGGTCGCATTGTATTGGAGCATGCATCAATAACAACGTCTTCCAAATGATGGAAATGCAAATACATATTTACAAAATACTTGTATTAATTAAATTTGCATGCTAGCCTTCAGCTATATGCTTGTAACTTGTATGGACGTTTGACTTGACTTATCAAAAACACGATAATGGAACCATCGCATTTTTTGAAACGCAAGCGAAGTCTCACAGCTTCATCCTTATTATATCTTCACCCCTCGGGGTATCCCTGGCTATGCTGTGTCAGTCGCATTTCATTGGGCCATCAATATTTCATGTCAAAAGGGTTAACTAAAAACATCGACTAGTATATACACAAGTTAGTTAAGGGAGAGTCCAACAATAATTCCACTTCGTATATTCATGGTAATGTCGTAACTTGATATATAAATAAAATGCAAATAAAACGATTTGTTTCCATTTTGCTCTGGGCATACATCCCACACTAAGCATGCTAAGTCGTTCGCTGTTTTGTTTTGAAATATCAACGACCATGAAGATCTCCCTATAAAAGGGAAAATAGCAAACGAAAAACAAAAATAAAGGAAAGAAGAAAATGAACGCAAAAAGGGGAAAGGAGTGGTATTTGAAGCTAAAGCATTAACCAATGCATGTATTGTATTCATCAATCTAACTCGTTGACTACACAATTTTGACAACTCAATTTACTTTAGGCTTGACACACTAAGTTTCCCGTATACAATTGGTTAATGTAGAAACCCTGGCATTCCATCGGGAAATAAACGACTGTTGAAAAACTTAGGAATATACGAACATTTATTAGAAATGATTCAAGCTGAGAAGATGGCCACAAATAACTTGCTAGTTCAGATAATGACATCTATTTATGATTATTTACTTGCATCGTGCCTGTGTAAATAATAATGTCCAAAAATAACTTGCTAGTTCAGATAATGACATCTGTTTATGATTATTTACTCTAATAATGCTTGTGTAAATACTTAGAAACGATGTCCAAAATGCATTCTTAGATTTAAAGTTAAGTCTTTGTTTCGGTTTTCATCCTTCTAAGTGGATATTTTGCTTCGAGATATTGTTTGTTGCCTGTTGTTATCTGATCTATATATAACTGCGGTATACAAGGGGCAGTAAATAAGATCAAGTGGCAATCCCACCCACCCCCCCCCCCCCCCCCCCCCAATATGAGTTTTGGAACACACTAACACTCGGATAAAAAGCATGGCATATTTGAGCAAATCAATTAATACTGTATCAAATTCATCTAATTATTAACACGTGTTGGGCATAATGTATTATGGTAAAGACGGAAAGGGCCATAATTGGGACCGACTACATCAAAACCCACATGCACTTGTTGGCAAATATCAAATTTGAGATTTATATACCATTTGAAAGGGGTATACATCAACTTTAATTTGATACCTATTTCAATTAATTTGGATAATGCTAGTTATGTCCAAATGTTCTTTTGCCCCCTGGGACGATTTTCAACTTTGGAGGCCAATAACTGCAAAACATGATTACCGACAAGTGGTGGGTTTTTATATAGCTAGTCACAATTATTTGCAGCGAAAGCATGAATGTCCAAGGGTTGATGTTGATTCATTAATGAATTCAAGTATTCATTTATTTATTTATGTTTATGCTTATTTATTTATCAAATTATCTATTTTGTATTGTTTCATATTGTTAAAAACGGTAGTCAAATAATACTAGTTTTCATCGAATTTTTAAAACTGGCTTTTACAGTGCGGCTTGCAACTCATTACAAATTATGAATACGTGTTGCACGCATGGAGCAGATGTGCAGATCAGTGGCGTAGCGTGGTCTGACTGACTGGGGGAGGAGGGGGCGGGGCTAGCAAATTATTGGGCCACTCTCTATTCTCTAATAATGTATTTCTTTTTGTTCTCGGGATTTCCCTGTTATTATCATTTGTTATTCTTTTGTCAAACTATTGGCGACCATATTTTGGTGAGGATTTGTAATTGTTTGTAATTTTGTGTAACTCCTTTTGTCAAATTAATGGGGGCACGCCCCCACCCCATCCCCGTGTCCCCTCATCCGTACATATGCCACTGGTGCAGATGGAAACCGATATGGCTGCCTGAAGGATGAAGGTGATGCACGTTGTCATGGTTACCGGAAACATTTGCATAACCATCTTTGATTACAATGGATACATTTCACACATAGAGGACTACAAGCATGACAAGCATGACAAGAGGAAAATTAAAATCGCGACTTCCACGATATTTGGTTTTGACAGCCCCCCCCCCCCCCCCCCCCCCCCATTCTTTCTCTCTGTCTGGCTTCAGCGGTATAGGACATTATGAAAAGTATGAAAATCGAGATTTTTAAAAACAATATTCATTAAAATGAGGCCAAATTAAATAGTGTACATGATTATTTTACGTTTGTGATTCGAATCGTAGGAATGAATTTAGTCCTTTTTCATTTCACAAATACAAATTTATCCTTTCTATTCTTTGTCAAATCAAAACAATGTGTGATATTTTGTAAGTGTTTGCTTCTTTTTGTTACCACATTGAATACGTGTATGTGTGTGTATTTGTGTGTTTATATGTATGTCTGCCTATGTTATATGCATCTGTGTAAATATCACATATAATTACTACATAATGACATTTATTTAAGAGTCATTAGTATTACCAGGAAAATCTCCGACATAACAATGACATAGGACTCGGACTACTTAGTACATACGACTGTCTACTCATTAAAAAACATTATACACCTTTTAATGACATGCGGCAGCACAATTTTCTTGCCTTATCACACGTTCGCGAAATTCTTTTAATTATGAATTTGAAATGGGGGAAAACATATATCAGCCATTCATTGCACCGTGATGAAATATGCGGCAGTGAAGAAACAAACGGGAAAATGTTTATGTTCTTCATGGCTGATTTACGAAGACGCAATGGGTTGTATGATTAGAATATAATTATTAGCAGTAGCCTAGCTAGCTCGGTTAATTCAGGCGGATCAGACATGGGGGATAAGCTTTTATCGGGTGGGAGTATAGCCTAGATGACAACAAATTATAAATGCACAAAAGTCAAAATCGTCATGTATTTTCCTATTTTTTCATCTAGGTAGAGATGGGAGGCAGCGAAGGGAGATAATTCACACAGGGGCGGTGGCGTAACCCCGGGGGCATGGGAGGCACATGTCCCCTATACTTTAAATGTTAAAAAGGGGGGAAATTAGTAGATTGTGCCTCCAATATTTTGCATGCCCCCTCCCCCAATCAGTCAGACCACGCTACGCCACTGCTGATAGGGGTTGGGGTAAAAATCCTCACCCTTACCCTTGCATTGGTTAGAAAACTTAACATTACTTGTAATTCTAATGGGAACCATCGCCCCACGTTCATTATTGCCCCTATAAACTCCAATCAGTCCGACCTCGCTCCGCCACTGATTTCATAAAGAGTCGTAAAATGCGGTTCTGCTCTCCCATAATTATAAGCGAGTCGCAGGAAATTACTAATGGATGAGACTCGGCTGTACCATGTCAACATAGGCGAACAAGACGGGGGGGGGGGGGGGGTGGCTTGGGGCTACAGCCCCCCCCCCCCCCCTGAAAGTTTTAAAACGGCATATTCTGACAATGGGCAAACCATGTCATTATCGGGGGAAATGTCATAATTTGCGTGAGCTCATGACATATTCAGGCTGACTCATGTCATTATTGGTTTTTAAAACCCTGTCATTATGGGGCAATATCATGTCATTTTCAGAATATATCATCAAAATCATGTCATTTTCGGGCAACACAACAATGGGATAAATTTGTTGTTGTTGGCTTACTTCTCAGGTGTAACCGGAAAAGATGTTATTCGGGGAAATTACCTCAGCCGCTTCGCAAAAATGTGTTAGTACGCCCATGCTCGTAAAATAGAAACCGTTTTACTCTATAATATAAAGTCAAGTAAAAGACCATTTGTCTGCTGCATGTTTTTACTGTGTACTCAATTTGTGTTAATTGTCAAATCTATAATTTACCATTGTCATTTGTCATTTATCATAGTATTTAACTACTATTCTAAAACTCCTTTTAAAATTAATGTTCTTGACTTTTGTTGAATAAAATGTAGAAATAAATCTTCTATAAGAAAGCAAGATACGGGGAGGGGTTATTAACAAGTTTCAGCCCCAATAATTTTTAAAGCATCAATACTTGGCCAAAATCAGCTCATTATTGGGAAAAATATACTATTTTGCAGCTCGCTTTTGGGGGCAAAAACCAGTAATGTTATTTGGGCAAATCCATATCTATATAACTCTGAATGGGCAAATCACACTTCAGATCCCCCGCCCCCGGAGAAAATGCCTGGGCGTGCGAGGGGTGTTCACAAAGTTTATAGCCTGACCTTGAAGGAGTCAATGTGCAACATCGATTAATATAGACAGATAAGATGTTCATTCGTCCACATAATGATCCTCATCTACAACCACGCATTTTCGGCATTCTTCCTGAGGGCCTCCAGGAGCTCTGTGAAGAAGTCTCTTGAAAACCCCTCATAAACCGCATGCATATCGATATCTTTTCTCTCATTATTCTCCTGAAAAGCACAACCTTGGGAGTGTTTCTTCATCTATGGGAAGAGATCTAACGATGCCAGATTCTGGGAATAGAGAAGAAGCAGCAACAACCCCATCCCGCACTCAATGGCTTTTGCAGAGTCACCTAGCTCTTGTGAGCAGTCATAATGTCCTGGAGAAGCACATGCCTCTCATCAACTTACAATGCTTAATTTCCAAGTGATTTTAATGACCATTCCAAAATGGACGGCCAGTATGGAACAACGATAGAATACTACTGAACTGGCATTGCATAACTGACCATGTGAAGGATGCAACATTACATACACAACATTAGGAAACCCAACTACCTGCTCCTTCAAGGTCGGGCTATGAACTTATTGAATGCCACTCGTATATCTCACGCGCACTCGTGATGATGTTGGGAACTTCGTAGCTAGGTTTTTTTTCCAGGAGGGGCACCACCAAGGGCGCCTTGACATATCTAAAGGGCAAGTTTTTACCTTGCATGCATGGAAACCACAGCAATCAAATTATCTTGGAAAATCGAGAGAATAAAAGTGACCACTTTGACGTGGTAGAAGGTGTGCAGAATGTGTTATCATGTTTGCGTTTGGGAAATAACAATGGAATCAAAAGTATGTTACAACCGCCCCCTGACTGGAAATCGTCAACATATTACTTTTAATTTTTACTTAATTTGTTTCCCCCCTTTTACAGGCTTGACCCACGCCCTAATCTGGGCGGCATGCACGTCATTCATCGGGCTAGCCACCTCCCAGCGACTGCGCTCCTCTGCACAGGGCATCCTCCAGGGCACCCACCACGGGCTGGGCCGGGGCTGCGGGGCAATCTTTGGCGGGCTCCTGGTCAACGCATTCGGTGAGACAATTGTGTTTATGACGGTTCATCTTATTATACATTGAACAAAAAGATAATGTACTATGTCTAATTTGTACACTGTATTTTTCTTTTTCTCCCCGACTTCTAAATAAAGAATATTATTTTCCTGACTTCATTGTCTTTCTAAAGGAAGTTTTTCGGCCCCTAGAAAAAAAGGAAGAAATATGAATTGAACGAAAACTTCAAAACAACAAACATATTCCAAAGAGAAACGGAAATTAATAATTAAAAAATCCATTCCTTTTAATCGTTTGCAATCGATCAAGACGGTATCACACTGTTATGACTACCTGTAATATGTTCCTATTTCTGTTTGTTATATGAGCTATATGTGATATTGAAAGGGTCAAATCAAATAAGAAATTTCAGCGCATTGAACAGTTATTAACTGGAAATGCGCTATATAAGTGTCAATTATTATTATTATATAATATACACATTTTGTCATTATTTTTGTTTGTGCATTTCTATTTTCAGGCACGGAAGAGACGTTCCGTGGATTCGGCGTCGCCTCCCTGGTCATGCTCGTCATCTTCCTCGCCATGCAGTACCCGTCGTACGCCAGCGGCGACTACGCCAAGTCCGTCCCGCCACCGACCTCGACGACCTTCGAGCCCTCCACGACATCGATGATGTCCGCGGCGAAGAACGCCGACGATGACGAACCTACGGAACCCGGGATGACGACCGCGGACGATGTGGTGCCGATTCCGTATGATGATAACCACCAGCAGAGGGCGCAGTTGCAGAGAGAAGGAAGGGTTGATATTGAGGATGGGAGGCTGGGCGATGCAGAGTTGGGTGGAGCTGCTGCAGGAGGGGAGATGCCTCAAGAAACTGAAAAGGAATAATGTGTTCTCTTTTTTGTGAGGGTTACTATGATCAAGAGCTTTAATCCAAATGTTAGAATAATGTCTCAAGAGGTAGGGCGATGCAAAGTTGAATGGCCGGAGCTCATCAGGCTGCAAGCCAACAGGTCTGGAGGAAACGCGTCTCAAAAACCGAAGAGGGAGGGAGTAAAGTTCTCTTTTTTTGTGCGGGTTGGAATATAATGACTTGAAACATGAAAATGTAAACATTTATTTTGAGATTATAAACTATAATCAGAGTTTACAGTATTTTCACAAGAAAATGAAAGAGAATATTGCTTCTGTTGTGGCTTAAAATATAAACTATGCTAGGTCTAGGAGCTTTAATTAAAATTTCAGAAATATTTAACAGAAAAATGATAATTGATTGTCGTATTTGTGTGGCTTACAATATATACTTACTAATGCTAAGAGCTTCAATCAACAATTTGAATATGTCTCAATAATAATAATAATAATAATACAATTCTTGTATAGCGCATAATAATATAATAACAAGTAAATGAAAATGAATAATTGTCTTCTTTTTGTGGCTGCTTTTGTAACCTATGCTTAGAGTTGTAATCAAACTTCTACAATATCTCAATTAAAAAATTTTTTTAAAAAGTTGTCTTCTTGTGTGTGGCTTAGATTATATTGTCTTATGATAAAACTAGGTTGTCAGTAGGTATCAGATGGTATATTAAGTAATTCTGACTAATAGCATTACATATCGTGAAATACAAACAATCTTGACAGGTGTTTTTGGTTTATATAGGAAATTATTTAGATTGGATTCCTAAGGACATATGCGTAAAATTGTCATCAACTGCCTACTGCCAAGTTTTTTCTTTCCACGTTGTCATAAGCTGCATTTCCCCCACAGAGTTTGCTACATATGCTTGATACACTTACCTATCAAACTTTCAATGTAATCATTGTAAGACGGATTAAAATTGTCCATATTGTATAATTGTCCTTTTATGCTAATTGTTGTGGGGAATATAGTAGTTGGACTTGAAATAATAACATGACGATTTATTCATAACATGCATTAATATAGTTACACATACATTTATGAATCTTACTTCATTTTAATTCTTACAAAATATTAAATCTATTTTTAGTAGCAATGTAAATATTAGTGTGCATTTTGTTCTATATTGCCCGTGATTGCGCGTAAAGTCTGTACAAACGCTTTTTGTGTAAATTATTTAAGAGAATATAATGCAAGTTATGTATTTTCAAGTGAATAAATTATGATTATGTGCTATATATAATTTTTCACTGACTCATTTAGTATTGTAAATTAGAGAGAATGGATGACAAAAAAAGCACCAGTGGAACAATTTTGCAAGCAATCGCAAACATAACCATCCATCATCATCATCATCATCATCATCATCATCATCATCATCATCATCACCATCATCATCATCATCATCATCATCATCATCATCATCATCACCACCACCACCACCACCACCATCATCATCATCATCATCATCATCATCATCATCATCATCATCATCATCATCATCATCATCATCATCATCACCATCATCATCATCATCATACCACTACCACCATCATCGAAACATCACCAGAAAGATATACATCCTACAAATATATTATCCTCTATCTTCTGAACTAGTAGCAGTGCTGTACATGTAGTAAAAATAATAACCAAATACATGTATTGCCGGGTGAGAGTAAGAAGGGTGTTAAAGTTGATTCATGATAAAAATGAGGTAGGACTTCGCTATGTGATGATATATTTTCAGATAATAATAATTTCAAATTATTCAAGTATTTATCAAAAGTTAAGGAAAGTCAAATTTGGTTTCGAAAATGTTCTGAAACTGTGAACATGTCCATCTCCAAAGTGTCAAAATTTACTTTCTTCTGTTTTTCAATCTACAATAATATGGTATTACAGAAATATTAAGGTATCAAGGTTTTGTTACTCATGCTGATCTTCTTTACTCAAGAAAAAATGACACAAATATCTCATATTTCTTATCAAAATGTTTATTACGGACAGTTACTGAATTACATGAATTAATTGTTTTATTTTAAAACCAAACCAAATTTATAAGGAATGTGGTAACAAGTACCTGCATAAATTAAGCAAAAAGTTATTTAAAATGAACTTCCCAATAACGAGCATCTTTGGGCCTTTTACTTTACCATGTTATAACAGATATCTCTTATTATCAGGGCTTAAAAACAATTTAAAGAACATAGAACTTGGGTCTAAAAAATGACCTCTGTATATCATGTTTATAACAGAACTCGATATAAAGACGTTTCACTGTATTACAAATTGTTCATCACAGTGGAACCTCATAAAGAGCTCTGATATAACACAAAGCCCTCTGGTAACAAGGTAATTTTGCTAGACCTAGCTCTTTGCATTCTTTTTATACCCTGATATAACAAGGTCATTTTCATTGTCCCAAGGAGCATCATGATTTATGGTTCCACTGTTTGGAAATCTTGGAGCCTGGTACAGGTAAATCTCTTACTCATAAGTTCCACCCACGGATATGATCAAAGCACAGTTACAGTAAATTGAGTATGTTTGCCATTCATTCAGGAGATACAGTACAGATCTGACATTATGTGATTGACACCTGTGACGGCTATCCATAGCTAGAATTTCGGCTATGTGTAGCCCGTAACCATCACACAACAAAAAGAATACTTGGATCATACACAATTAGATCTGTACAATATCACCATTCTGTTGTTTTACATTTTTGGTGGAAATAGGATAAAATGACGAGTGACGTCTTTTTATCGCTGTCTCAAAATTATTTCACTGAGAAAATAAACCACTGTTGTTAAATAAATTAGCCTTGATATTCATTCACAGCAGAGATAATTGTAAATGCATTAGATTTAACATTGACTCTAATATGCTGTAGAACTAATTCATTATCCTTTCACTTAAAGTATCTCCGAGTCCTTTCTTTTAATTCTGCAACAAAATATTTCACACACTTCAACTTGTTTCCACTTTAGTTCAAGGCAGAGAACATTATCTTAAATGCAATTATTTAGTTTTTGAAGAAATTGTGTTACTTATTATACCATGTTGTCTAGAATGGATATACTTACAGGTTTAACATTTTCTTCATAATTATATTATGTTGATATTGAAAAACATTACAAAAGCTGTAACTTGCATTTAAATATTAACCATGAGCAGTTAAATGAAAATATAAAATCCTGTTACTTACAAAAGAAATTACTGAGACACAATTAACCTTACACAATTAAATCAAGGACAATGGTATGACTTTACAAACTATGAAATAATTGCATGATCAGTCCACCCTCTCACGCTATTCTACAACATGTATATACACCAATGAAGCTAATAATTAAATAATCATTTGCTCAGTAATCTTCCCATTTCCTTTGCGATCCTCCACCTCCCCTCGCTTGGCCCCCTCTGCCTCTATTCCCGCCCCATTGCTGTTGTTGCTGATACCCACCCCCGTAGCCTCCCCTTCCCCTTCCACCACCATATCCACCACCACCACCACCACCATAGCCGCCGCCGCCACCATAACCCCCGCCGCCGTATCCTCCTCCGCCCCCATACCTCTGGTTTCCATACCCCCCTTGGTTGCCATAACCACCATACCCTCCCTGGTTGTAGCCACCACCGCCATATCCGCCGCCACCCCTGTTGTAGCCACCACCACCCCAGCCTCCGCCTCCTCGTCTGTTGTAGTTCTCTTGCTGCCACCTATTTCTCCCGTCATTCCAGTCGTCGCGGCCATCGTAAGAGCGCTTCATCGCTCCTCCTCGCCCGCGGAATTGACCGCCGCGTCCGTACGGCCTGCACATTGTGAGATAAAATCATAAAATGGTGAACATAAAATTAAATGTCAACTTCCTATAGAACTACAAGTATATTTTCTTGTTCTACATCATACATGTTGATTAAACAACTGGCATAGATCTGTCACTGATACCACTGGATCACAACATCTGAAGGAAGTCAATTCCACATGTTAACTCTTGACAAAATACATGTAGCTCCATCCTTGTATTTTCTCAAATTAGCAAGAATACTTTGGTGGGGGTTGGATAACAATTAAAGGAGAAGTTTCCCCACATACCATGTATTTCTGATTATGTTCTCAACACATTAAAACATAATTTCATGCAAATATGTCCAACGTTTGACCTCTGAGCAAAGGAGTAGCATCATTCAAAGTCAATGGCTGTATGGGCTAACCCCATTCATTCGTACAGCATGGAGGGTGCCATTATATGTTTTAAAACCCGGATTTTTTATTGTTCGCACTAAAATGTTACGTCGTACCCGAACTAACAAGCTCGGGCTCTTTTTGTTAGCTCTCGCAGCTCGCAGGGATTGTGCACCAACACAAAAGAGTAGTTCGTGTTTGAGCGATCAGTTCTAAATCCGAGCTACAAAAAGATCAATGGCAGCCTCCATGCTGTATGCGATGAATGGGATTAGCCAGTACATCAAGTGACTTTGAATGATGCTCAGTCCTTGTTCAAAGGGTCAATGTTGGTCGTATTTACATGAAATTTGGTTTTAATGCGTAGGGAACTTAATAAAAAGTTTATATATGGTGGGGAAACTGTCCCTATAATGATTTAAATAAATATTCACAAAACGACTACTTAGTGTGTCACATGACTCACATCTGTACACGTTTAGGTACATGTACATAGCAACAACTAAGGTTCAAAGTAATTTTAGTTCAAAGGTTATAGCAAATTAGCAATAGATGACAATTTACAGATATACTATCAGTACAATAAAAAGAAACGTGTTTTTTAATACAAATTGCTCAGTTGGCCAATATGGTAATGCTGCATTAAATAAATTAAAATATATTACAAAATATATTCAGCCATGCTTACCTCGGTTGTCTGGGCTTGGCTTGCACATAGTGGTTGAGGATTGGTGGCACCCGGGCTCCCTGGCTCATGTACTCCTGGAACAGATCATCCGCATCGCCGAACCGACCGGAGAACATCTCCTCGTACTTTGCGAGAACCTCGTCATCGAAAGGCTCGGCTCCCTCAGGCACAGGTGTTGGCACGGGTGTTGCCTCTGGCTCAGCTGCCGGCGTCTCCTCCTCTGTTACCTGGGTGGTCTCGACTGTTGCCTCATCTTCTGCCATTTTGAACAAGTTGTCTATATAGTACGATACAAAAGGAAAGGAAGGTTGAAAAAAAAAGATTTTTCCTTGAATACATTTTGATTATAGATAGCATGCTAGTTAGTGCTGTTGACGAGTCACGGGTACCCGGGTCCCGCCGAAAAATGTTGAGCCCTGGGCGCAAAAATCAATCAATACTCGATATCCCGAAAAAAAAAGCAAAAGTCCCCTCATTGAACGCAAGAGTTATCAATTTCATTCAAGTGACAAAAATGTGCTGCATTTTTGTCACTTGAATGAACATGTTTTTCCAGCTGGCGTGACATGCCGATAGCGAAATCAACAAATGGGTAAATTTCGGGTACCCGTGACTCGCCCTCTAATGCTCTAATGCTAGTGTATTCTGATTTTTCTATTTTTATTTGTACATGTACAATGTAGATCTATGTCACAGTGACTACATCTTTAAATTTTGAGGGCATAAAACCAACACATACAAAGCAACGTCATTTACTATGTACACAGCTCCCTAGGGTCAAAATTAGCATTTACACTGTAGGCAACGCTCGAAATTAGCACAGGCCCGATGGCCCGGGGCCACCAAAAATTGTTGTCGGGCCAGTAAAAAAATCATTTTACCAATGTTTGCTGGCCCGATCGGGCCACCAAATATTGAAACCATGGTGCAGAAAATAATGGTCTATGTTTGCAAATTTAATACCATACAGAAAACACTTGAATTGTGATTTAAAAAGAAAGCAAAAAGAAGTAAAAAATTTTCAAATAAGAACGCTTTCCGACATTTGCCTCAAGAGTTCTCTTGAGGCAAATATCGCAAAGCGCACTTTTCACGTTCATAAACATAAACAAGGCATTGTTCTCCCCGCCCCCCCCCCCGCCCCCCCTCAGTTTTTTGCTGTTGCCTCATATGAACATCCTCCCTTCAACTTGCATAATAAATGAAATCAATTTTAAACTACTTTCAGAGGGTGTGTGATCGGTAAACTACAACTACTGTATTTCAGCTGTTTTGCCAACCACGTGTGTGCATACATGATACACCCAGCTTAGGCAGGAAGTATAATGTGCACCACTGCACAGTGCATGCATGCATGCAGTGCACTAGGCTTGCCCCTATACACAAGCATACTACTCATTCACTGTGCTTGCAATAAAACTCGTATGGCGTGATTTGTATCGGCAAGAATAGGGTTTAATTCCTCTTCCATATGATTTATAAAGTTTCACATGAATTATGAAGGAATAATCATAAGAAGGTATGATTTTGTTTGTTTCTAAATATTATATTACTCTAGATATGCAATAAAGTTTTCCGAATTTGTTTAAAAGAAAATGTTTTTAGCCCAGTCCCACACATGTATATTTGTGTTAGTACATTGTAAGTACTATCAAACTTCAAAATCGTACATTGAAACTTCCTAAATTCCATGATTTGGTGACCCCAAGATAAGTCCATTTCTTTCATATATAATTGTATCAGGGCTGTGATTTTAAGGATGATATTATCAATGATTCACATATGAATGACTTGGATTAAAGTCTACAAAAATCTATCACTCGGTATCAGATCCATACTTCATTTTACTTACATTTTTCTTTATTTTTTTTCCGGGCCAGCAGATTTTAGTTTCGGGCCAGTAAAATTAGAAAAACACTAATTCTACTGGCCCGACCGGGCCACCAGCAAAAAATGTTAATTTCGAGCGTTGCTGTAGGCATGGCCTGCTGGCCCATGGCCACAAATAAATTAGCTTTGGGAAACCAAAATTGATGGAAGAAAACTTAATTCCACTGGCCCGAAGGGGCAACTAAATATAACAGGATTTATTTGTTTTTCTTTGTTTAGGATCACCAGATTCAGGATTCAGGCCACTAGATTTAACCGGATAAAATTTGTACTTGCCCAACTGGGCCACAAGGCAAAAAAGTAAGTTTCTACTAGAAACTTAGCCCTGGAATAAGCCGCATAAGAACGTGTATCAGCATGGTGCTCCTCCTTGAGCCAGTGAAAAACTAGATGGATCTTCGACTGCGTGCAGTCGAAAATTATGCCTCCGCTATGACGCAATTTTTAATATCAAGCCCCAAATAACGTGTGCACTGAAAACAAATGTTCATATATATTTTGAGTTCTGTGACCTTGACCAAAGACTCCAAATGTTGATGGCTACATTGGCTCCCAAGAAATATTCAGGTACCAAGTTAGATTGAAATCTGACATTCAGTTCTTGAGATTTTGCCATAACAAGGCATTTTTGCATATATATTGAGTCATGTGACCTTGACCTTTGACCTCATGACCCCCCAAATCTAATCCAATCATTGCCACCCCGATGTGTATGTAACTCATCCCAAGTTTGAAATTGATCCGTCAAATGGTTCTTGAGATATCGCGAGGATGCTTTTTTGCACATATATTGAGTCCTGCGACCTTGACCTTTCACCTCATGAACCCCAAAATCTAATCAGATCATTGTGACCCCAATATGTACACTCATACCAAGTTTGAAATAGATCAATCAACCGCTTCTAGAGATATCGCGAGAACAAGGCATTTTTGCACATATATTGAGTCCTGTGACCTTGACCTTTGACCTCATGAACCCCAAAATCTAATCAGATCATTGTCACCCCAATATGTACACTCATACCAAGTTTGAAAGTGATCCGTCAACCGGTTCTTGAGATATCGCGAGAACGAAAACGGGACGTACGTACGGACGGACGGACGGACAACCCAAAAACATAATGCCTCCGGCCACTTCGTTGGCGGAGGCATAAACATACATGGGGGCCCCAGGGCGAATTTACCCCAAACATGCCAAAAAGAGCGGCATTCTCTAACACGTGCCCCAGACCCAAAGCGTGCCCAGACTTGGCATGCATTACTAAAAGAAACAATGTTCTATACAAAATGTAATGAGCATCAGTTCTTTAGTCATGCATGCGTACCATTCGTCGGCACGTGTTGGTAGAGAATGCCAAAAGAGCACCCGAAAATCATAACAGAGCCCCCATAACAAATAAGTTCATTGCACTAACTAATTTAAGAATGTTATTTCCTTTCTTGCATGCCAGCTCGAAAAGTAGCCACCGAAAAATAATTCTTAATTTTCCCCTGCCTTGAGGCTTGAGCTCTTAATTTGAGTTAGATAGAACATTTTGTTTATCATGTATACATTTTTTTTTTTTACTTTGACCTTGTTTGAGCCTGAGTTAAGAATTAAGATGGACTCTCTTGCAGTCTTGCCGTCATGGAGTTCACTCAGACTTGGCTAAAGGAAACGTTAGGAAGACACATTTTCATCATTGAACATGTCATTCCTAATGCTGTAGTGCAAAGCTATACATTTGCATAGGGACTATTTTTTACCGACAGAAAACATGACAAAAATCGTACCAGAATTTATTTCTTACCTAAACTTTTACACGACTAGGAATAATAGATCATTATCTTCATAATCCATGGTTGATTTAGTTCGGATGCCAGATGGGCAACAAATTTGGAAATATTGGCACTTATTTAGAGACAGCTGTGCGATAGTCAATAGTCTGAAATGGCCGATATACATTGTATGTAGTAACAGTGCGAGAGCGCACTTGCACTGTTACTACATGTATGTATATCAGCCATTTTGAACTCCGGATTATTGCACAGCTGTGGCTAAAAAAGTGCCAATATTTCTGAATATTTTTGTCCATCCGAAACATAATCGACCCTGGATTATGAAGATAATGATCTATTAATTCTGAGTCGTTTAAAAATGTAGGCCAATTACTTAGGTAAGAAATAATTTCTGGTACGACTTTTGTCTTGTTTTCTGTCTGCAAAAAATAGTCCTTTTTAGTTTTAAAGGCTTTGCAAAAGTATATTTAGTAGCTTTGCACTATAGCGTTACATGTAGGAATGACATGTTCAATGATGTCCAAAAGTGTATGAAAATGTGTCTTCCTAACGTTTTCTTTAGCAAAGTCCGAGTGAACTCCATGACGGCAAGACCGCAAGACTCGGTCCAACTTCCAAGAGAGTCCATCTATTCTTAATTCTTTTTTTATTATTTTGTTTTATGTTCTACGATCCTCTTTCACTTCACTCTACATTCCTCAAGACTTCAAGTTCAACACACAACACTACAGACATTCAAGTTTCAACTTCATCATCTGATCATCATGATCATATCATTCATGTTCAAACTTCAACTTACGTTTTTTTTATAATTTACAGATTTATAATTTATACGTTTATCTTTTACACAAAATTATAGATCAAGTTTTCAAGGTTTTCTTTGCTATGTTCTCTAGTCTGTGTAACTTATTTACTAATTTCTTGTCCACAATTCACCTCGTTTATAATTCAACTACAAACCAAACATATTTCAAGTTCAAGGAAATTGGCACGTGCACATGTGCATGTAACAAGATCGACATGTAATGTAATATACGTCCCAGTCCATAATAAACATTTTCGAAAAAGTCTGGCGGATGCATTTTAGATCGCTAAGAACTCTTTACTTTGGGCTTGTTCGTGCCGAGGTTATCTCCGCACCTAAAATGCGGAACAGCGAGATTGGTTTATTAGCGCCGCGTATCTGTATGTATCTACCGCAACGTCAGACAGTGATTTATTCGCGGTGCACCGGTGTACAGAAGCTTCAACTAGATCTATGTACTCAAAAGTCACCAGCGAACAGTAACAATTACATATCGTACTATCAGAACCATCGGAAGAGAAAGGAGCAGTTTGGGCAGCTTTATGTCCAGTCGATACATGAACAAAAGAAATTCAAACGTTAATCGTAGCAACACAAATCATGCAATATAATTCAAACAAAATGCAAAAATACAAACCTTTAGTCAATCTGGAAGAAGGTTACTACTTCTACGGCGTAGTTTGTCCCAATCCGAAGCTTTCTAGCGAGGACGAGGTATTTATTTCAGTTCACACGCGCCAGCACTCGCGGTCATGCACACGCAACTTTCACAACTCGACCAAAGGACGACTCGCGCGCAACGTACCATCATACACAAACGTAATGTGCGTGCAAATCAACTCGGATGCATGATCATTGCCACTGCACTTGACACCCACGGTGCCCACCACCGCGGTCCTACGCCACCGTACCGGTCCACCAGTACCAGGCCGCGCCAGAACTTCGGCGTAGTTTTTGCGCCAGTTCGCTCACTTAAAATCGGCCGGTATATCAGCGTCAAGAAGTGGCACCTTGTATTGAATGAAGTAAGAAAATGGATCATCAACGACCAAAGCTTACAGTTCGCATGAGAAAAATAGCAAGAAAGAAGGTGAGTCAATCTCCTTCTCCTTAGCTTATCTCTTCTTCTAGTTCTAACTATCTAACCTGCTAATTTCTAATCTAAGACTAAGTAAGTTACTTACTTAGTTCTACTACTACTATACTTCTACTTCTTCTAGCGCTAGCTTAGATCGACAAATCTATCGCTTTCATGGCCTTTTTGACATTATTATTGTTATTTTCACTGTCGGCATTCTAATGCCGACAGTGAAAATAACAATAATAATGTCAGAAAGGCCATGAAAGCGATAGATTTGTCGATCTAGCGCTAGCTCAGCTTCCTTTTCCTCCTCTTCGTTCGAGTTCGAGTTCGACTTCGTCCTTCATCTTTGACTTCAGTCTTGTTTCGACTTCGAGTCTTCTTCCTCCCCATCTGCAGGCTCTGGACTGGAGGATCTCCACAAAGAGGAGCAAAACCTCCCTTGTAAAAAAGTACTGCATTTTAAATTTACTCCGGTAAATTGGTCGGTAAATTATACGAGCAGCTGCATAAACTCATACTCATGGGAGTATTGATAGACGGTGAGCTGAATTTCCACAAACATATCTCCTCAGCAATACAAAAAGCGAACCAGATGCTAGGCCTCATCAAGCGTGCTTTTGTCAATATTGACCCGGACATCTTCATACCTCTCTACAAAGCACTTGTACGCCCACATCTAGAGTACTGCAGCGTATCATGGAGCCCAAGATTTGTTACAGACGACAAAAAGATTGAAGCAGTACAGCGAAGAGCAACAAGGCTGATTCCAGGAATGAGCTCCTTATCGTACCCAGAGAGACTGATAAAACTTGAGCTTTTCTCTCTTCACTACCGAAGGGAGAGGGGAGATATGATCCAAGTCTACAAAATCCTGCACGGTATTGACAGAATCGATCCAGAACATTTCTTTGTCAGATCTGATTGTCTACGTACTCGTGGAACACATTTGATGTAAAATATCTTCAAGAATTTACCAATTTTTCTCCAAATCAACTTTCTTGTAAACCCTTCCAAAAAAGAAGCCTCTTCCTGATGCAAAATTGTGGGTTGTATTAACCGAACGCACCGAACGTGAATGTTTTGCATGGGAATGTCATTGACATGCGCGCTGCCACTGGTGCGCGGCAAAACGCGCGTATAATGCCTCAGGACGCTTATTTTCTTCGGGAAATGGTGGAAAATGTTTGCTAAACATCCATTTATTATCCTCCGTTAATGCCGACTTTCAAATTCAACTTACAAAATTTGAACGTTTTTCCTATGGGAATTTGCATGTCCGGCAATACAACCCGTTCGGTAATGCAAACCCCTTCTATACTACTGCACTTCAGTAATACTGCTGTACCTCGGTACTACCACCATGACCACAGACAGTACTACCGCAGTACATAGTACTGCAGTACTACTACAGCACGAGTACCGCAAATTTTGCGATAGTACTGCCAGAAGTGCCAGTACTGCATTTGTACTGCGTTAGTACTGCAATACCGCAGTACTACTGCAGTGTACCACATGTACTACGAATAATGCAGTAGTACCGCAGTACTACTGCAGTTTTTCTGCAGTACTCGCAGTACTTTTTTACAAGGGCTCTCCTGCTTGATGTACACTATCCACTCCAGGATCTAGCACATATTTATATTTTTGCTGGCTGATTCCTTCCTCCGTTTACCACCACCTCCTCCTCCTCCTCCTCCATCCCCTCTTCCATCTCCTCTATGCTCATCCTCCTCCTTCTCTCCCTCCTCTCCTCCTCCTCCTCCTCCTCCATCCCCTCTTCCATCTCCTCTATGCTCTCTATGCTCATCCTCCTCCTTCTCTCCCTCCTCTCCTCCTCCTCCTCCTCCTCCATCCCCTCTTCCATCTCCTCTATGCTCTCTATGCTCATCCTCCTCCTTCTCTCCCTCCTCCCCTCCTCCTCCTCCTCCTCCTCCTCCTCCATCCCCTCTTCCATCTCCTCTATGCTCTCTATGCTCATCCTCCTCCTTCTCTCCCTCCTCCCCTCCTCTCCTCCTCCTCCTCCTCCTCCTCCTCCATCCCCTCTTCCATCTCCTCTATGCTCTCTATGCTCATCCTCCTCCTTCTCTCCCTCCTCCTCCTCCTCCTCCATCCCCTCTTCCATCTCCTCTATGCTCTCTATGCTCATCCTCCTCCTTCTCTCCCTCCTCCCCTCCTCCTCCATCCCCTCTTCCATCTCCTCTATGCTCATCCTCCTTCTCTCCCTCCTCTCCGCCTCCCCTCCTCCTCTCCTTGTCCTCCTCCTCCTCCATCCCCTCTTCCATCTCCTCTATGCTCATCCTCCTCCTTCTCTCCCTCCTCTCCTCCTCCTCTCCTCTAGATCGACAAATATATCGTTTCATGGCCTCTTTTACATACCGGTATTTACTGCACTGTCTTATAGTTATATACTACTGGAAAGGGCCAACAGTATATAAGACAGTGTGCAGTAAATCTGTAAATGTAAAAGAGGCCATGAAAATGTCATTGACATGCGCGCTGCCACTGGTGCGCGGCAAAACGCGCGTATAACGCCTCAGGACGCTTATTTTCTTTGGGAAATGGTGGAAAATGTTTGCTAAACATCCATTTATTATCCTCCGTTAATGCCGACTTTCAAATTCAACTTACAAAATTTGAACGTTTTTCCTATCCATGGGAATTTGCATGTCCGGCAATACAACCCGTTCGGTAATGCAACCCCCTGCTATACTACTGCAGTAATACTGCTGTACCTCGGTACTACCACCATGACCACAGACAGTACTACCGCAGTACATAGTACTGCAGTACTACTACAGCACGAGTACCGCAAATTTTGCGATAGTACTGCCAGAAGTGCCAGTACTGCATTTGTACTGCGTTAGTACTGCAATACCGCAGTAGTACTGCGGTAGTACTGCGGTATACTGCAGTAGTACTGCAGTGTACCACATGTACTACGAATAATGCAGTAGTACCGCAGTACTACTGCAGTTTTTCTGCAGTACTCGCAGTACTTTTTTACAAAGGCTCTCCTGCTTGATGTACACTATCCACTCCAGGATCTAGCACATATTTATATTTTTGCTGGCTGATTCCTTCCTCCGTTTACCACCACCTCCTCCTCCTCCTCCTCCATCCCCTCTTCCATCTCCTCTATGCTCTCTATGCTCATCCTCCTCCTTCTCTCCCTCCTCCCCTCCTCCTCCCCTCCTCCTCCTCCTCCTCCTCCTCCTCCTCCTCCTCCTCCTCCCCCTCCTCCTCCTCCTCCTCCCCCTCCTCCTCCTCCTCCTCCTCCTCCTCCTCCTCCTCCTCCTCCTCCTCCTCCTCCTCCTCCATCCCCTCTTCCATCTCCTCTATGCTCTCTATGCTCATCCTCCTCCTTCTCTCCCTCCTCCCCTCCTCCTCCTCCTCCTCCATCCCCTCTTCCATCTCCTCTATGCTCTCTATGCTCATCCTCCTCCTTCTCTCCCTCCTCCCCTCCTCCTCCCCTCCTCCTCCTCCTCCTCCTCCTCCTCCTCCTCCTCCTCCTCCTCCTCCTCCTCCTCCTCCTCCTCCTCCTCCTCCTCCTCCTCCTCCTCCTCCTCCTCCTCCTCCTCCATCCCCTCTTCCATCTCCTCTATGCTCTCTATGCTCATCCTCCTCCTTCTCTCCCTCCTCCCCTCCTCCTCCCCTCCTCCTCCTCCTCCTCCTCCTCCTCCTCCATCCCCTCTTCCATCTCCTCTATGCTCTCTATGCTCATCCTCCTCCTTCTCTCCCTCCTCCTCCCCTCCTCCTCCTCCTCCTCCTCCTCCTCCTCCTCCTCCTCCTCCTCCTCCTCCATCCCCTCTTCCATCTCCTCTATGCTCATCCTCCTTCTCTCCCTCCTCTCCGCCTCCCCTCCTCCTCTCCTCGTCCTCCTCCTCCTCCATCCCCTCTTCCATCTCCTCTATGCTCATCCTCCTCCTTCTCTCCCTCCTCTCCTCCTCCTCTCCTCTAGATCGTTAAATATATCGTTTCATGGCCTCTTTTACATACCGGTATTTACTGCACTGTCTTAAAGTTATATACTACTAGAAAGGGCCAACAATATATAAGACAGTGTGCAGTAAATCTGTAAATGTAAAAGAGGCCATGAAAATGATAGATTTTTCGATCTACTCCTCCTCATTCTTGACCATTAAAGCTGAACTTTCAGTTATACTTGTAACAGTAAGGCCTACCAAACCAGGTTCCCGTAAGCAATAGGTTAATCTGTTGAGTCTGAATCGCTAAGTTATAATATTGATTAATACTTTGTGATAGCCTATAAAAGCGTTAGTGTGTACATTTATTATTTTTAAAATAACATTTTCTTATTTCCATGCAGGTCTTTACAGAGTATGTTGCATCAAAGAAGCTGAGAGAAGTGGAAGCGGATGGCTCATCTCAAGGATGGAGATGCTGCAATCACACATTCAACGATTCCCTGACGATCTACAGGCACGTTTCATGTGAACATAGCGAAGAGGTCGACAAGAGGGTTCAATCAGCCCTCGAAAGTCAAAGCGAGAGGCATATTGGCAGAGAAGAGAAGACTTCAGATTCTCAGGCAGAACCCAAAATCGCGAAAGAGAGATGTTCTGAGACAGAAGAACGTATCTCTCAAGTCGAATGTGAACACAGTCAGTGTGGTGAGACTCAGCAATGTAATTGCAGTGTTTTTGCAAGGAGACGTGGGGTCAAGGGGTGTTCATACACAGCTGATGATGTGTTTCCATGGTTACCGGCAGTAGGAAAGGAAATAGTGGATTCTGAAACAGATTCAAGGGAGGATAGAACAGGAGGAGAGGAAGGAGGAGGAGAAACAGAAGAAGGAGGAAGAGGAGAAGTAGAGGGAGAAAGAAGAGAAGGACAAGGAGGACGAGGAAGTGAAAGAAGAGATGGAGGTGGAGGACAAGTTTTGCTCTTCTATAAATACACAGTTCTTGAGGATCCGGCTGACATCCAAGCTTGGCAGGAAGAGTTGTGCAGGAGACTGGAGCTTAATGGGAAGGTAGATTTACAATGTACATAAAATAAAGGGAAATGAACCTGGATGACAAAGCCAAATGCACACAGAGCCTCCACCTGAAGCGACTGATTTTCAGTTGGATCAAGGTGAATTGTCACACGACTCTGATGTTGGCAAGTGGAAGCCAGTCTGAAGTTAATCAGGGCTGATTCAACATGTTCAATCAGATCTGACTAATCGGGCCAGACTCTAGGTGGATAAAAAATCAGTCAGATTGGGTTGAGTTGGCTCTGTGTGCATTGGGCTTGGGTCTGGAAAAAATGGTCATACTACCATCTGCATATAGTCTCAGTATGCAAGGATTGAGACTCTTTCACTTCAGGCCAGCAATTTATGAATACATTCTAAATTCTATCAATTGACACACATAATATACCTCTAGCCTAATACATGAATGTTCAATTTTGATCAACAAATAGACCGCTTCTGTAATGTATGCAAATATTATGCGTAGGACGTCAGACTCCCCGTTGGCAAGCTTAACAATAGTAACTATGTCCGGCAAGCTCCGGCAAACCTAGCTTGCCGGACCTAGTTACTATTGTTCAGCTTGCCAACGGAGAGTCTTACGTCATACGCATATTATTTGCATACATTACAGAAGCGGTCTATTGAGTGAGATTTTGAAAAGTAGACAATTTGTAAGTGAATTGTGATTAGGGAGCTATTACCTTTTTCAGGCCACCCACCCAAATTGAGAGGAAATATTTTTCTTGGCCCGATTTGGCCACTAGCCCAAAAGTTAGTGTGAAACCTTGCACTATGAGTAAAAATCTGGAATAATTAACAAATCAGACTCGAAAACGCATTTTTTAGAAACTTCTCATTTATAAATTTATGAAGATAATAATTAATTATGGAGTGAAATAAATGATCATGTTCAAGCTAAGTAATTGTTTAAGATGTTCATCATATTATATTTAATTTCAACTGGAGATACAAAATATTGTAAAAAGTAATTGATACACGTTTCTTTTTTTATTACAGGTGAGAATAGCAAGAGAAGGTTTAAATGGCACGGTGGGAGGGGCTCTCCAGGCAACTCAGCAGTACATGGAAGCAGTATGCGCCCACCCATGCTTCACAGACATGAGCAGTCACGATTTCAAGGTACAGTTCTTCAGTTCAGCTTGAAAC
Organism: Echinarachnius parma; assembly: GCA_037951105.1. Classification (NCBI taxonomy): domain Eukaryota; kingdom Metazoa; phylum Echinodermata; class Echinoidea; order Clypeasteroida; family Echinarachniidae; genus Echinarachnius; species Echinarachnius parma. The sequence continues at coordinate 172,714 of JBAMJV010002149.1, forward strand.
CTGAATGGATGGGGTGGGAGTATTCTTTGATGGGAACTTTTCTAAACTCTAATTCTAAACCAGGTCTAAAATAGGATGGTTCTAGATAAAGAATGCATGGGATCCGGGGGGGTGGGGGGTCAATTTCATACAAAAGTGCTACCCACCCATGTCCATCAACCTCTGAAATGGACCCTAAATGGAATGGCGTATATCGCACCTTTTTAAAGTTTACAGCCCGAAATGACGTAATGCTTTGAAAACCTACCCTTAATGCCCCTTAATGGCACAATCTTGAAAACTTGTGCACCTGAAAAGGTACCCTTTTTGTGGGTATTTTCTAATGTGTGCTGGAAACCATCCCTCTTTTAAGGAAAACGTTGATGCATAGCTGAAAATGATACCCTTTAACCCTAATCCCATTAGGGGGGGGGGGGGGGGCCTTTTTGGCCCCCCCTGTCGTTTTTTTCGACGTGCATCTAGACCGATTGGAATTTCACGTTCAAACTTCATGACTTTTTTCTCTCAAGTCCCCCGCATGTTTTGATATATAATTCACCCCGGTCGGACTTGTAGAACTGATTTTAGAGGTGGATAATTGCTCAGCCGTCACAAAAAAATGCAATTTTTGTACAGGTTTCTATGTAATTCATATATCCGATGCCATGTAAACTCCAAATCTGTTATAATTGTTCCACTGAATCATAATTTTGATTATTGCTTTGTTATTAGTTTAATTCATACACTTCAGAGATAAATTCTACTTAAAAAACAAAACAAAAAAAACAATAAAACAATAAAATACATAAGAATAAAAACAACGAAATACAAAAGAAAATAAGGAAATATCCTTATTTCTCGAGCTTTTCTAAAAACATGATATATATGTTATCACCATATTAAACATGGATATGAGGTATAACATCATTTGGAAGTATTTTTTACAGAAAACCTGAAGAAATCCTGTAATTTCTCTTGATTTTAGATGAAAATCCAAATTTTCCCCAAATTCGTCAAAAATTTGCATATTCAAAATTTTAATTAATTATAAAAAAAAAAAAAGAATGCTCAATTTTTTTTTTTTTTTAAATTCTTATTCTACTCGACTTGTTTTACGTATGTGCCAATTTTCAAGTCAATCGGTCCATTCGTTGCCGAGATTTGAGGGGGGGCCAAAAAGGCCCCCCCCCCCTAATGGACTCAAGTGATCAAAATAACCCAATGGGATTAGGGTTAATGCCTTTTTTGGACACGGGTGCGTAGCCAGTAATGTTGGAAGTGACCCCCCCCCCCCCTCCCGGGTTATGGGAGGGTCTCTACCAGCAGTATCAAATCATTAAGCGCCCACCCATGCTTCTCTTACATGAGTAGTCACTATTACAGTGTATATAATGTAGCAACTCTGTATATAGTGGCCACCTCCCTATAGCAGCCACCTGTCTATAGTGACCACTCATTTTTGTATCCTATGTAGTCAGTATCAATCTATACATGTATCAAACTGTCTGTAGAGGCTACTTCTCTGCAGTTGTGACGTGGTCACTCTTTCTGTAACCCTTATGTAGGACCGGAGGATGGGATGCATGGGAGTATATTTTTGATGGGTGCATTTATCGCCAAGTTGCCATTAAACGCAACTCTCATTAATATGGAACACCCCCCTGGTCAGCAAAAATTAAGACTAATCATTGATCAATTATTTTGCCCATTAGCCTTAAAGCTTCCAAGGATATAATATTAATCCCCCAGTGCAAGCTGAAGGCTGAACTTAAATGCAATTCGGAGATAAACAATAAGATATATTGAAAGGCAAGCTTGATTATAATGCTGATGTGTATTTCAATTTTTAACAAAATAACTCCTTATGTACCTGATGCTTCTGCACAATAAACAATTAGGCATGGTCAATTACTTGACCAATAATCATTACAAATAGATAATGTGTGCATAAAGTAGTGTAGTGGAAGCGTACAGTCATGTACTTGCCACTATATGAATTGGCACTACTACCTTCATGTAACCATACACGCTTGACAACATGCATATATGTTACACCTCATGGTACAAATTTGAGCTGCCTGCTAATTTTGATTTTGTCCTATTTTCTTTCTCCAGATGAGTAAGGGAGGCAAGGAGAGTTTTCCTGAAGGGCTTGTTGTTTCCGTTCATCAGGAGATTGTCCCAATGGGGGTTGACCCCACTCGGGTCAGCTTCAAAAGTGCAGGTGAGATTAGTATTTTACTGTTTTAGCTATTGGAAACAAAATCATTAATTAACTTATGTGAGTTTGATGTAGGCAAGTTTGAATAAAGAAATGTAAACAAAAATCACTGTCATGAGAAATTGTGAGTTTGACATCTTCTTTCATATTCAGCAGTGCAACTTCTATGCAATATCACACAATTTTTGCAGCCAGTGGGCTTTACTGCTTGATATACTACGTCAAGATTCAAATGACTCTGAACAAGAGGCCCTCACATATAAGCAAACCTCCCTTTCGTCAGATGAGTGAGGGGGGGGGGGGGGGGCAGGGAGAGTTTTCCTGCCAGGCTTGTTGTTTCCGTTCACCAGGAGATTGTTCCCATTGGGGTTGACCCACCTCTGGTCAGCTTCAAACATGCAGGGGGTGTATTCTGAAAACAATTTTCAATACATTTTAACTTAAAATCGTTTTCAGAATACACCCCCAGGTGAGATTATTTATTATAATACTGGCACTAATGTAGCTCATTAATTATGTTCTCCCTTTGATTTAAAGGTGATCTTGAGTCTCAAGTATCCTCATTCAAGATCCTTGCTTGAATTATGAATTTACATCTCATAATCATATGCCAGTTTGATCTTATATTAGCCATTCATGTAATTGGACATCCCACGCCCTCACATCTCATACATGGAAAGGGATTATCATTATTAATCCTTTCCCTTTCAAGATTCTGAAATCTCTGTAGACTAAGTACATAGCTTACCAGGTGCCTGTACGCAGAAGGTTAGAGTAATAACGTTATGGATATCTTTTGTTTTCTTTCATTGTAGGAAGTCACCTTAGCCCAGCTGAGTTCCACAAGGAAGTTGAGAGGTACAGCAAGGCCAAGGAGCTGGGACAAGAAACAGACAGAGTCCTGATCGATTGCAGAAACTTCTACGAGAGCAAAATAGTGAGTCAGGTTTGAAATGAATGTCATCTGGAAAAAGAAGGAATTTGGAAAGGCATACTCGTCAGGTGATGACCATGTATCACAAGTTTATTTAATTAATTTCCACTAATAGGTGTGATAGCCCTTTCAGCAAAATCTGATATACAAAGGAGTCTCCAGTTTCTTATTTTGATTTTATTTTGTGGTTAGCTTAATTATTACTTACCCGCAACCAATAATTAAACAAATGTATTATCATCCGTATTATTAATCAAAACTGCAATGCAATATAATGTTTATTGCAGATCTAATGACTCTATGTTTACAAATAGTATTGCGTGACAAAATAATGATCAAATAAGGCAATTATTTAATTTTAAAAAATATTTTCTATTATCATTTTCTTCTCTCCAGGGCACATTCACAGATGCCATCAAGCCTGATATACGCAAGTTCAGCTACTGGCCAGAGTATGTCGACAAGAACCAAGAACTGTTTGAAGACAAGACGGTCCTGATGTATTGCACTGGGGGTATCCGGTGTGAAAGGGGCTCAGCTTATCTCAAGTCAAAGGTGAAGATGGTTTAATTTTTCCAATGTTCAATGTTTTCTTTCCCATCCCAATAGGTTTATGTTATCTTAGTTCTACTATTTTAATACTGCCAGACTACGTCAATAGGAATACAAGGAATGATAGGAACAAGATAGTCCCTTTGTTCTGCACAGGTAGCATGCAATTTGAAAGGGGTGAACTAATTCTCAAGTCAAAGGTGAATGGGTTTTTCTCTTGATTTTTAAAAAAATTTAAGCCTTAATTTCCGTCTCAACAGAATAACAGATGATGTTAGTATTTTACTAATTCGCGCGAGTAATTCAAATGAATATGGTTGATTGTTTAACTGAACTGGGAGCATCATTTGTTAGGGTCTCAGTTTATCTCAAGTCAACAGTGAAATAAGCATCGAGCCACCAAAATTCATCAATGCCTCATTTCACTTGCTTAACTGGGCAACCAAACATAACATAATTTTTTCTTTTTTCGTTGTTGGGCCACCCACATCTCATTTTGGGCAACCAAAATAACAAAATGCCTTGTTATTTTACTTACCCAACAGGAAGAAGGAACCAGTGAGGAATCAAGCCTTATAAGTCCCTAGTAGACTACTTACATAAGTTACAGTATGAGAGTTAATTTTCATGCATTGATTTCTTCATGTGTATATCAGGGTGTCTGCAAGGATGTTTTACAGCTAGAGGGCGGTATACATCGTTACCTGGAGGAATATCCAGAAGGACACTTCCGAGGCAAGCTCTTTGTGTTTGACAACCGCTACTCCATCCAGACAAACGAAGACGTTCTATCAGGTGAGTATTGTGGTTGGGGTTTTTTTTCTTTTCAGAATGATGCATCCAGTCCAAACTGCTTTCATCTGCATAGTTCTATCCAACCTATTTGTACCGAAAACTTTATAATTTGAAGCAGCTTTTCAATTTACCTTTATAATTCCTTGTGTAAAATGCTTCAAGCCCACAGATCAGTATGTCACAAGCCCTTTACATGTTTAAAATATCTTCCAGCTGGTTCTATCTTGCCTATAGTTAGATATACATGGAATACTACAACATTACTATGCAATTAGATCTTTGGTTAGCTTGGTTTTGTCACTTTTGCTATTCTTATAAAATGTATGCACTTGTCCAACAAGCATTAATATTACATAATTACATACTGATACATATATATTGAATTGTATTGCATTTAAGCCTGAGTCATGTCGGATATATTCAGAACCGGGTCCCGATAAACTTTTACCGGTCGGGAACCGGTATCCCGACATATTTTTACCGTCGAAACTCAGACGGGTAAAATCACGCAATCGTGCAAGCATCGGCAAAAATGCACTGTTTGGGGCTTATATTGCTCTTTTTATATGCAAATAACATAACAAATACTGAGGCTTTTATGAATTTACATATCAATCTTTACGGGAAAATAGTTACAGACTATCCAGAATTAACTCAGTTTTGCAAGAAAAGTATTTTTTCCGAAGTAAATTGGACCTAGAAATTGATCGTTGGTTCAGCATTACGCCACACGTTTCACAGAAACTTAGCCCCGCCAGTCGGGGGGGAACATCACATGTATGATCGCTTGTGACATGTGAGCCACTGCCCTCTGCTTACTTACCTCTGTCTACTTACATGATCCCATGGCATTTGAAAGCTAAACAGAATACAAAATCACCCCCAAAACAATGAAAAAACTGTGCTGAATTATCTATAAATTTCCAAGGAACATTCGTGACTAATCGTGAGGTTAAAGTCATACCTGTAAAGTGTCCAAATCCGAAAATTACTTGGAGCTTCCTCGTTTCTCTTCTACCATGTTGTTTAGCTTATGGTAAGAGAAGAATAAAATAGGGTTTGATTTGTTCAAATGTCCCTTTAGTATGAAGATAATTATCATTGAAAATCATTATTTCTAAAGCGTTAATCAACGCAATTGAAAAAAATACAATTGTCTTAGCTGAGAACGTCCGCATGCAGCACCCGTGAGAACATTCCGGAGAACTTTGCATGCAGGTTACGGGTCTTTTTTCTTACGCGAGATCCTTCCGCGACGGAGCTACATGTATGTTAATTCATCCACCATACGTTATACATGAAGCCGTTTTTTATCGATATTTTGCATAATTGTTTTCATTGTTTTGGGGCTCATTTTTGTTTCTGTTCAGCTATCAAACGCCATGAAATCCTGTAAGTAGAATATCAAAACATTTTAAAATGTTGCAAATGACCAAAATACGTATTTTGAGCCACTTTTGGAATGCACTGGCTCATCAGCTGGATCATACGAAGATCCATCAGACAACTCCCCTGGAGTATCGGACTAACTTTGTGTGCACATCCGCCAACAATATCGTTCAAATGACTAGCAATTTTGCGCTTCCTGTTCAATTTCTGACTGTCAAACGAAGTAAAGAACCAAGAATTTCTCGAAAATAACCACTCTTTAAAGTAAATGATATCAATTGCCCCGTTTTTACTTGAATTCCGCTACATTAAAGGGACTTGTAACATTGTCCAAATCCTCAAAATAAAATTCTAATTCTAGCGGTTCCCTTATACCTTGTTGTATTCGTATTAACAATAAAATCACGGGACAGGTTTCGGTTTTTAACATTTCTTTTTCGTTACAAAGATATGTATGATTGAAGTATTCAGATAAGAAAAACTCCGGGCGAGTTTTTCTTCTGTGTACAAAGTGAGTGCAGTGAGTTACTGAATATCACTTTGCATTTTCGCTCATTACTTGGCCATACAATGTCCATTTGACTTGAAATTTTCACACAATACCCTGTGGACATATGAAATAACAACAATATACATTGCATCAACCATTCATCACTTTTTGCACATGTCAACACAGTTACTAGATTCCTTTAAGTGATAATCTTAATTTATTTTTTTACATTTTATTTATTTATTTTTTTTTCGGGGCACCGTTACCGATATAACGAAACCGGGTCCCGATTGAAACGGACGGTAACCGGTGTGATCGACCGAACCGACTCAGCCTTAATTGCATTGAATTGTGCCAAAGATTGAAGTTGGTTTTATCCCAATATTTCACTTTTGCTGTTCTTATAGAATGTGTGCACTGCTCCAAGCCTTGGGACCAGTACCGGCCGTGCACCAGTCCAAACTGCTTCCAACTGGTTCTGTCCTGCCCAGCATGCAGAGAGTCAGGCCTCACCACCTGCTGCCTTAGATGTGGTGAGCTGGCAGACCGGGGTGTCTCGTCAACAGAGGGCGGCAAACAGAAAAAGAGGAGGGAGGAGTGTTTGTGCACCATGAATAGGGAACGAATACCAAAGGAGAAAACAGAGAAAAGTTGACGAGAATATATGGAGAGTTAGTCATTTGAAGAAAGCTGAAGCGATGTTTGAACTTTGTTGAGGGCGACAGCTTCAGTTACCATTTAGTACAATTTACCAGAAGAGATGTTCAGAGGGGTGTTACATGAAGAATTGCACGTCAGTCAATACATGCATTTTATCCAATCAGATTGCGCATTAAGGCACATTTTCTAACTTGTGATTAATCGCAACTCTCTATGCAACACCCCCCGGTCTAGTGGTTAGTGCTCCGTTCCTCGCACTAATCGGCCCGGGTTCAAACATAGGCTTTGTCCATCAGAGGGAAGATGGCAGTCCAAACTAAGCCAACTATAACAATATTTTAAAAACTTTCAACACATAACAATTTAACAAACTTCAAAAACGTCCCAAATAAGTTAAACAATAACAAAAGAGCTACTTCTAGTTTCTCATTAAACATCCTCAACAATTTGTGTAACTTAACCAACAGTCCAACTATTTAAAACACCAACCAATAATAAACTACCGAGCATCTCCTGGGTGCTCTTACAAACAACATAAATCATAACAATAATACTTTTACAACATCCATGCATTTAAACTAGAGTTCTTTGGCTAACTCCAGTGGCCTGTATTTCAGTGTCCGTAATCTGTACTGGTTAGTTGATTTGGCTCGTCCGGTGGTGTGAAGGGCATGGCGCTGGAGGATTGCCCGTAACCCTCGTGGGGGCCCTGGTTGAACCAGCTGGTTGACTTCTTGGCCGTCTTGCTCTAGGTGGTGGTTGTTCCCATGTCCCTCGACGTGCTGGTGTTGCTCCCAGACAATCGGGCAGTCTCGTTTATAGTGGTCCCGCGACTGGCACCGGTAGCAACGAGAGGCCAATCTCTGCCATTCTGTTCTCTAACTTCATGATGATCTGGTCGAGTTTGTCATTGAGCTCTTGCAGGGCTTCCTTGAGTTCTTTTAAAACAAATCTGTTTGTAATTGCCATTGTAGGAATGTGTAACTGGTTGGTGGCTCCAATGTCCTCGTTCTGGAAAAACAAAAGAGAACAGAACTATAATCATTTTTATCAAATGTTTGTTTTACGGTCTCCCCAGTGGACTACTGTGGGCAGCTACGAAAGGCACAAGTAGCTATTTGAAGCATCTGGTCCCACTCTCTTCCCTGCGTATCTTCATCTAGTAAAGCTGCTACCGTGTCGACTAATGTGCGGTTAAACCGTTCTACCTGTCCCAGGCCCAATCAGTTACCAGAACTAGACAACACTGTCAGTGACGCAAGGCCATATATTCATACTCAAAAGTGCATCAAGAACTTGAATCTTCCTTGATAATAGAAATTGTTTACATTATTTTTAAAGTTTAATTATTATGTTGCGTTTTCTTTCAGAAAATGAAATGATCAGCTACTGGTATAACAGTAAAACCAAGCAACCTGGGGCCAATTATCAATTATATCGGATATCTCATTATATCAGGGTCTGAAAGCAATTCAAATACAACTCTAGTCTCAAGAGGTTCCTGTAAGGAGTACCATTCTTTCATCAGTCCATGAGATGTAATTCAACATTACTTGTGATAGTTGACCTACTGGTACTATAGGGTGCTTACGATCCTGGACCGTAAACACGGTCGACCGTAAAATACGAGTGCGCATCTGTTCTGCGCATGTATGACGTAATGCCTTATGGTCGACTAATTTTTAGTGAACAGTTTTCCCGCGATGTATGGTCGGGTCACCTGTTGCGACCGTAAAAATGTTACTGTCCACTAACTCACGGTCCAGGATCGTAAGCACCCTACTTTCACTTCCTGACACACTATGTTTTGAATTAAATTATTAGGAACCCAGGACGAAATTCCAGTTAAAATTTTAATTGGTACCCATTGAATTCAATGGGTACCCATTAAATCCAATGGGTACCCATTGAATCCAATGGGTACCCATTGAGATTCTAATGGGTACCCATTGAAACTGAATTCAATTGGTACCCATTGGCATGGGTTTCAATGGGTACCCATTGATTTCAATTGGTAATCGTTCCATTTTCCATATACTTCGATTACCAATTGATTTCAATTGGTACCAATTGATTTCAATGGGTAATTTTTAATTGGTAATTTTCAATTGGTAATTCTGATTACCAATTGAATTCAATTGGTAATATAAGTCAATGGGAATTTCACCCTGGGAAGGCAGTATTTGGTATTTAATTCAATATTTGGTATTCTAGTTCTACTTGTTTGATAATTGACTGTTCATGTTATGGTTCTAAACCATTGCATTATATTGATTTATTGTGCATTGAATATAAAATAAATAAACAACAAAAATATCAAGGCTCAAATTAGCACTTATTATGTATGTGTGTATGTGTGTGCATATGCATGTGTGCATGTGTATGTGTGTGCACATGCGAGTATGTGTGTGTGTGTGTGTGTGTATGAATTGCCAGAGCTATGTGGTGATGTGGAGGGGGGACACATGTATCACTATCCCAGGTAGCAAGCCAACGTTGGTCCATCGTTGGACCAGCCATTCTTTTTTGCAATGTTGGTCCAACGTTGACCGCCATCGCTGGACCAGCGATGTGTGCTTACGCCCAAATGACGCTGGTCCAACTTTGGCAAATAACAATGGACATTCATTGATCCAACGTTGGTCCAACAAGTTTGTCCAACATCTAATGAGTTGCGAGTTTCTAACGTTGGAGTAACGTTGGCATCCAACCTGATTCCAACTTCCAACGAGTTGCGAGTTTTCAACGATGGACCAACGTTGGCTCGCTACCTGGGATTTTAAATATTTGGAATGGCCACAGATAAGAAATCCTGCCAGAATCCACCCCTTTTCAGTATCAAATGTGCTTTTATTATGCAAATCCATCAATGCCCCATTGGAGCCCGGCCCCCAAATATATAAAATTTTAGTTAAAAAGAACTATAGTGATGTTTGTCGGAATGAACTTTGTTTAAGTATTATAACAATCATAAATAATGATGGTGGATCAATGATGATGATGATTATGATGATAATGATAATTTTACTATTTCATCGTAAAAAGAATTTATATTTCAATAAAACTAAAAAATTATATATCAGCTTTTTTAAAATAACAGTCACTGGACCTGATACAAATTTTTACTAATTTCGAAAAAAAAATTATTATATCAATTATCAAATATTGTTTGCCGGTATATAAGTTTACAATTTTTTTTTTCCGTCAAATTGTTGCTGGGAAAGTAATAACAACAAAAATACACAACAACAACAAAATGACACGTGTTCGAACAGGAGTGGCCAGCGCTGCATTCTTGGATCGCTTCGATCGGCCGCGGCCCGCTGCCTGTCACCGGTCGATCGACGGCCGTGTCATCCGCCCGGCCGGCCCGGCTGCGCCGCGCGCCGCGGACGGCCTATTCCGAATTAATAATCGAAGCCGAAGGTCGATACCCGCAGCTTCCAGTTTTCTATGGTAAGATGACATTTGACATTGTTTTTCTTCTTAAAAGTAGTGTGAAACGGGAATGCGATTTCTCCTGCACCATGTCCACTAAATATTATATTTTTAGCACAACAATTGAATGTGAAAAAGAGAGATAAATGTGATCGAGTCGTAATAAAATAAATAATGCAATTTTTGCTATTGTTGGCGTAGTGCACATAGTATTTTGTATCACAGTGCATTTACTACAAAGTGCCGCACTATGTGTAGTGCGCTGTTACTTACATATAGTCCGAAACGGGAATATAATTTCTCCTGCATCATCTCTACTTAATATTATGTTTTTTAACATCATACTTGAATGTGAGAATGAGAGATAAATGTGACTGAGTCGTAGGGAAAAAAAGGCCAAATGTGTTACCTTTCAATCAATTATTTGCTAAATTGCCAGCGTAGACCTAAAAAGTATATTTGAACTAAAATAATGTTTAACTTTATTTTATAAGACCATAGTCCACTAGTAGTAGTAAGAGTCTATAAACTCTAAAGTCTAAGACAGTTTAAACAAGCTCAAAGCCAAAGAACAAGGATAAGGCCTAGGGGTGCACTATATATTTACAATGATGTTGTAACATTCAGTTTTCTACTTGATTCAATGTGCTGCATGAAGAATAAATGTCATGATTTTTTTTTTTTTTTTTTTTTTTGGTGGGGAGGGGGGGGGGGGGGGGGTGAAATCTCTGTATAAATATGTGACATGACAAGGAATTTATAATTCTAACCGAACGGGTTACAGTTTTCCCATGACGGTTACTGGTAGAAAATGTAGAAAAAAAAACAATTATTTCTAATTCTAAGTCTGTTTTCCGTAGCAAGGCTTCCAAAAACACAACATTCAACTGTTGAACAGGAATTGGATATTGCGCAATAGTAAACTATACAAAAGGCCGGTATGCTTTATAGCTACACCATATTTACGTAAATAGTGTGTAAATGTTCCAGCTGACTGGACCTTTTAGTTTACTTAAGTAGATGTGCCAAGAAACATGTTCTGGACACTACAAGGCATCGTTGCACTGTTCATCCTTCTAGCATTACCTGGTTGTTGTTGCAGGCAGACATCAACTTAACAACATTTCAATTTTTTTCATTTTCCAATAATATAAAAACATCAAAATTACAAAGTATTCGAGTACAAAATTAATATTGCATTGTAACATAGATCGACAAATCTATCGCTTTCATGGCCTTTTTTACATTATTATTGTTATTTTCACTGTCGGCATTCTAGCGATAGACGCAATCTATACACTGTGCCTTGCGCAGTAAGAACACCGTAACTCGAGAGTAAAAGTTAGTTACGGAAAATGATTTTTTTGTTCATATAAAACACCACATTCTCACACTTTGAGCGACATTTGTAGCCCTATCAATACATTTAGGGCTGCTATAATATTTTCACTCACCGATCTCGTGTGTCGCTATACATGTCATTCTATAATTATGGTGAATTGTGAGATTTTCCACAATTTTCCATGCCTCTTCTTCGGTCTTTCGCGGTACTTTTTGTTCAAACTGCAAAAAAAACTAGATGGATCTTCGATTGCGCGCAATCGAAAATTATGCCTCCGCTATCACGCGATTTTAATATGCCCAAATTAACATGCACTGATTTAATTTTTCTTATATTTTGAGTCCTGTGACCTTGACCATATGATCCCAATCTTTGATGGCTCCCTAAAAAACAGTCAGGTACCAAGTTTGATTGAAATCTGACATTTAGTTCTTGAGATTTTGGTATTACAAGCTTTTTTGCATGTATAATGAGTCCCGTGACCTTGACCTCAACCTCATGACCCCAACATTTTATGGCTACGTTGACTCTTTATGATACAGGTACCGAGTTTGATTGAAATCTGACATTCAGTTCTTGAAATTTTGCAATTACAAGCCATTTTCGCATACATATTGAGTCATGTGACCTTGACCTTTGACCTCATGACCCCCCAAATCTAATCAGATCAGTGGCACCCCGATATGTACACTCATACCTAGTATGTAATTGATCCGTCAACCGGTTCTTGAGATATCGCAAGAACGAGGCATTTTTGCACATACATTGATTCCTGTGACCTTGACCTTTGTCTTCATGAACCCCAAAATCTAATCAGATCATTGCCACCCCAATATCTACACTAATACCAAGTTTGAATTTGATCCGTCAACCAGTTCTTGAGATATCGCGAGAACGAGGCATTTTTGCATATATATTGAGTCCTGTGACCTTGACCTTTAACCTCATGAACCCCAAAATCTAATCAGATCATTGCCACCCCAATATCTACACTAATACCAAGTTTGAATTTGATCCGTCAACCAGTTCTTGAGATATCGCGAGAACGAGGCATTTTTGCATATATATCGAGTCCTGTGACCTTGACCTTTGACCTCATGACCCCTAAAATCTAATCAGATCATTGCCACCCCAATATCTACACTAATACCAAGTTTGAATTTGATCCGTCAACCAGTTCTTGAGATATCGCGAGAACGAGGCATTTTTGCATATATATTGAGTCCTGTGACCTTGACCTTTGACCTCATGACCCCTAAAATCTAATCAGATCATTGTCACCCCAATATGTACACTCATACCAAGTTTGAAATTGATCCGTCAACTGGTTCTTGAGATATCGCGAGAACGAAAACGGGACGTACGGACGGACGTACGGACGGACGGACGGACGTACGGACGGACGGACGGACGTACGGACGGACGGACGTACGGACGGACGGACAACCCGAAAACATAATGCCTCCGGCCACTTCGTTGGCGGAGGCATAAAAAATATAACGTGCATCCGTATGCGCGAACAGTTTTTCAGAAACTTAGGCAGCTAGGTACGGTACAGCGCGCGCGCCGCAAAGCTGCTATACAGAACTTGAGCGCGCCAAGTTATAGCAGCTTTGCGGCGCGCGCGCTGTACCGTACCTAGCTGCCTAAGTTTCTGAAAAAGTGTTCGCGCATACGGATGCACGTTATATTTTTTTTTTTTGCAGTTTGAACAAAAAGTACCGCGAAAGACCGAAGAAGAGGCATGGAAAATTGTGGAAAATCTCACAATTCACCATAATTATAGAATGACATGTATAGCGACACACGAGATCGGTGAGTGAAAATATTATAGCAGCCCTAAATGTATTGATAGGGCTACAAATGTCGCTCAAAGTCTGAGAATGTGGTGTTTTATATGAGGGCAATTCCACGCCAAATGAGCCAAAAGTGGAAAAATCCAATCAGGATTATTTCTGATCTTGTTTATTTTTTCTGGATTATTTTTTCATAAATCATGATCACATAATGTTATCTTTCAGTTTACATGATAAAAACAAATAGTGGGCATCTCCTGATAGGAGAAACAGACACCATACATGAACCTATACACATGGGACTACACAGTGCCTATTTCTAGATTTTCTTTATTTTTTGCATTCCTTTCTAGTATTTTTCTGTTTTAAGGTTCCAAATTGGATGATTGAATATCACATTATGTGTTCAGATTAAAAATTCAGTCTTTTGAGAGGCCTAAAGTATATTTTTAATGAGTAAAAAACTCTGTCCTTCCGTTACTGTCCTTCCGTTACCGAACAGTGAAGCAATTAACTTTTTGTAATTAATATACCAATTTACATATTTTTTTCAAATAAGTGTTGTAATACTCTTAGAACATTAGGGAATGGACTATGAGCCAATATAGCATGATAGTCTTCTTAACTTCACAGAGATTGGATCATAACTAAAGGACTTGAAAATCCATGTCCATTTTGCTGTCCTTCCGTTACCGGCCTCATTAGTGTCCATATCTAATAAACGTAATGTAAACAAAAATATTTAAAAAATAGGAAATCAAAGGTGTCCCACCAAGAGTCTCAGAAATGTAATTTACAATGATGAATCATAAGCAGGATTCTGGAATTATTTGATTGAATTTCAAAAATTGCGTCTGAATGTCCTTCCGTTACCGTGGAATTGCCCATGAACAAAAAAATCATTTTCCGTAACTAACTTTTACTCTCGAGTTACGGTGTTCTTACTGCGCAAGGCACAGTGTATGGATTGCGTCTATCGCTAGAATGCCGACAGTGAAAATAACAATAATAATGTAAAAAAGGCCATGAAAGCGATAGATTTGTCGATCTAATTGTAACATAGATATGACGGAGTAAAATCAAAAATATATATTGTAGAATGATCAATAAAACTGGAAATATGGGAAGTCCGCAAAGCAAAAGCTTGAAGGAAGGACAACCCGTTGTAAAAAGGCAAATATAGTTTTAATCAAAATAATACAATTAAGACTCCAATTAAGACTCCATATCACTAAAATTAACAAAAAATAAACAGGAAGGAGAAGCCGGTGCAACCCCTCCCCCCCCCCCCCCCCCCACCCCAACCCCACCCCTGTCTGTGAGTTATCACTATAAACATGATAAACAATAATATCCTTAACTACAAACATTCACATTTATATGATTCTACAGTATTGCAGTATTGCACATTCATTACTTTTTTATCTATGGATATTGACATTCTATTTCTCTAATATTTATTTTATCAGGAAAAGTATTTGATGGTGTAACAACTAACGGACCCAATCAAGCAACATGTTCTGGACACTTCAGCAAGGCATGTTTGTACTGTTCATCACCCTGCTGGCATTGTATCTGGGTGTTGATGCTGGTAGACAGATCGACTCAACGATATACTGTGGAGGTAGGGTGATTAGTAATAATGACTTTCTCTTTGACATGACAAAAAGAACTGATGCTCTATGCAAGCCTCCACACTAACTTTTTTCTGTACTGGCCCGTTCGGACCAGTAAAATCATAAATGTTGACATTTTACTTGCCCCAATATAAAATTTACTTGCCTTCTTACTTCTAGATGAGATTTACATGTATGAAATTACATTGTTCTCTCGTAGTTGAACAATTATTTAGTTGCCCGATCGGGGAAGCAAACTAGACAATTTATGAAATGTTACTTGCCTGACACCAATTTTTACTTGCCCTGGGCAAGCGGGCAAGTGTTAGTCCAGAGTCCTGCTTAGATGCAATATTGCATCTAGTTATAGAACTGAATTACATTAGAGTTTTCCTATATTTATCCTTCATGTAAGCAGGTCTCACCTTGTTTTATCTTTGGCCATCTGACATGTCAATTGATCCCAAGAAAATACAAAATGCACTTTATGTGCTACAATAATTAATCTGTGACTTGTGCAAGGTTCTGTGCATCCAATGATTGGGTAACTTTATGTGCTACAATAATTAATCTGTGACTTGTGCAAGGTTCTGTGCAAGCAATGATTGGGTAATAACTAATAACCTTGTTAAATACATTATTAGAGGTAGTATTGTTTCCTATTTGGGCAGGATAATGAAATATATACAATTACCAACCCCCAACATACTGTTTTTTTCACAAGGGCTATTTTGAAACTTTTGAGAAAGAAAAAAACGCCCTCATGCAAATGTTCACAAGGGCCATTTTGGGGCTTACATCATTCTCATTGCTCAGAGTCTAATAAATTATTATCAATATTTATCATGCTGTAACCTATCCGATTATATCTGGCACCTCTGATCATACAGAAATATTACAAATATACTTAAAAGATATACATGTAGATGCTAATTTTTTACCTGATTATGATTTGTTTCACAGCATGCCGAGCCTTGGTCAATGAGTTAAACTATGCCATTTCCAAGGAGGATCCTCGTCAGACGATCACCGTCGGTAGCTTTAGGATCGACCCTAATGGCAAATCAAAACATACCAAGGTAAGTATTTTCTTACTGTCAAACTTCTCTATAATTCTTGAATAAATTTGTTCTACAAAAAAGTTTTACAGTATTGTTTAAGCCTTAAAAAGGCCTAGGGATTATTAATTGCCTCTCTAATTTTTTTCTACTTTAGTCCATAGCAGCAGCAACAACAACAATAACGATTTACATGAAATCTTGTCTGTAATATTGCATTACAGTGTTAGCTAGTCATGGACATGTTATACCAAAATTAAATAACTTTTGTGAAGAGGAGATAGGACTCTGAACAAACTTTTTTTAGGTTTATTATTTTGCTTTGGGTATTAAAAAGGATTATAAAGGGCGGTCCAGGATGCAAATAATCATAATGGATGGAACACGCCTCTAAAAAACAAGTAACAAACCAACCATCCAGTCATCTTGGCAATGTGCCAATGATAGTATGATGACAGGGTCAGTGACATTGCCATATCATCTCATTGTCTTGGTCTACGTATTCTCTGTCTGTCTGCTGCCCTCTTGGCATCACACATGGGGAAAAGGGCTATATCAGGGTTGCAAAAGAAATAAACAGAATAGAAAAACAGGAAATGAAGACAAAAATACAACCAAAAAGAAGCGATTAAAATTTTTAAATTTTGTGTATGTTATTGTTTCCAATATATTTAGGGATAAGGTCTTTTAGGACTTATAACACAGTGACAGTAAAGCTTGTTTCGTAAAAGATCATCTTGCAGACTACATACAATTAGGGTTTAACAGTAATTTCATGTAAAGGAAAAGTTTTCACACACAAAAAAGAGAAAATGTTACCATATATTTCCACACAAATATTAATTTCATTTTGAAATTCCTGCCATGTTTTAGATACCATATGTCGGCTCACAAGTGCATTTACAGAGGTTATGGAGATATGACGAACAGTCAAACGCAAACGCCCATAAGAAGAGTGTTGAGAGTCGGTCACAAAGCATGACTTTCAGTCATACAAATGGCAAAGGGTTTACAATATATTTCCAACCAAAAATGAAATTTATTTTAACATTCCTGACATATTTTAGGTACCATATGCCGGATCAGAAGCCCATCTAACAGAGGTTATGGAGACCGTATGCGAAAAGATGACGGACTATGCCGAACAGAAGGACCCGGACACCAAGGAAAGGAGCTTTGTCAGATTTAACTCGCGGGACGGCGAAGACGTGGAACTGAATAACGTCTCTATCAACGTTCAGACGGGCAAGAGGCTACAAATTGCTGTAAGTACCACTTGCAAATCATAATTGTATCCCCCGAACCACTTCGGGGGATACTATGGATTTGGCCTCGTCGCGCCGCCGCGTCCGCCGCGTCCGCCGCGTCAGCCGCGTCCGCCGCGTCCGCCGCGTCCGCCGCAGAGATTTTCTTGTGAACGCTCTACAGGTCCGAGTTCTTGTCCGATCATTTTCTAATTTGGTATGAAGGTGTATTAAGGAAAGAGGATGAAGCCTATTGATTTTGGTGTGGGGCAGAGTCCTGGTTGCCATGGTAACCATGATATAAAGAAATAGTTAAGATTACCTTGTGAACGCTCTACAGGTCCGAGTTCTTGTCCGATCATTTTCTAATTTGGTATGAAGGTGTATTAAGGAAAGAGGATGAAGCCTATTGATTTTGGTGTGGGGCGGAGTCCTGGTTGCCATGGTAACCATGATATAAAGAAATAGTTAAGATTACCTTGTGAACGCTCTACAGGTCCGAGTTCTTGTCCGATCATTTTCTAATTTGGTATGAAGGTGTATTAAGGAAAGAGGATGAAGCCTATTGATTTTGGTGTGGGGCGGAGTCCTGGTTGCCATGGTAACCATGATATAAAGAAATAGTTAAGATTACCTTGTGAACGCTCTACAGGTCCGAGTTCTTGTCCGATCATTTTTTAATTTGGTATGAAGGTGTATTAAGGAAAGAGGATGAAGCCTATTGATTTTGGTGTGGGGCGGAGTCCTGGTTGCCATGGTAACCATGATATAAAGAAATAGTTAAGATTACCTTGTGAACGCTCTACAGCTTCGAGTTCTTGTCCGATCATTTTCTAATTTGGTATGAAGGTGTATTAAGGAAAGAGGATGAAGCCTATTGATTTTGGTGTGGGGCGGAGTCCTGGTTGCCATGGTAACCATGATATAAAGAAATAGTTAAGATTACCTTGTGAACGCTCTACAGGTCCGAGTTCTTGTCCGATCATTTTCTAATTTAGTATGAAGGTGTATTAAGGAAAGAGGATGAAGCCTATTGATTTTGGTGTGGGGCGGAGCCCTGGTTGCCATGGTAACCATGATATAAATAAATAGTTAATATTACCTTGTGAACGCTCTACAGGTCCGAGTTCTTGTCTGATCATTTTCTAATTTGGTATGAAGGTGTCTTAAGGAAAGAGGATGAAGCCTTTAGATTTTGGTGTGGGGCGGAGTCCTGGTTGTCATGGTAACCATGATATAAAGAAATAGTTAAGATTACCTTGTGAACGCTCTACAGGTCCGAGTTCTTGTCCGATCATTTTCTAATTTGTTATGAAGGTGTCTTAAGGAAAGAGGATGAAGCCTATTGATTTTGGTGTGGGGCGGAGTCCTGGTTGCCATGGTAACCATGATATAAAGAAATAGTTAAGATTACCTTGTGAACGCTCTACAGGTCCGAGTTCTTGTCCGATCATTTTCTAATTTGGTATGAAGGTGTATTAAGGAAAGAGGATGAAGCCTTTTGATTTTGGTGTGGGGCGGAGTCCTGGTTGCCATGGTAACCATGATATAAAGAAATAGTTAAGATTACCTTGTGAACGCTCTATAGATCCGAGTTCTTGTCTGATCATTTTCTAATTTGGTATGAAGGTGTATTAAGGAAAGAGGATGAAGCCTATTGATTTTGGTGTGGGGCGGAGTCCTGGTTGCCATGGTAACCATGATAACCATGATATAAAGAAATAGTTAAGATTACCATGTGAACGCTCTACAGGTCCGAGTTCTTGTCCGATCATTTTCTTATTTGGTATGAAGGTGTATTAAGGAAAGAGGATGAAGCCTATTGATTTTGGTGTGGGGCGGATTCATGGTTGCCATGGTAACCATGATATAAAGAAATAGTTAAGATTACCTTGTGACCGCTCTACAGGTCCGAGTTCTTGTCCGATTATTTTCTTATTTGGTATGAAGTAGGCTTGGGCGGTTCTGCCCCAGCTTGGAGTCGATTCTGATTCCATACCCATGTCTCGGTTCCGAGAAGAATCGGTTCTGAGATCGTATAGCGTACATGTACACATAACTCATACAATCACACAATCAGCTCTGTGTATGTGAGAAGGTAACTCGCCGGATCGCCTACCGCGCTGGCGATCCAGTTCTAACAAAAATTGTTAAAATGCAGTGCGTTTGTAATCGAGGTAAATCTGAACAGTTTGATATCATTTTTCCGTAGAAATCATTTTAGAAATGCAAAAAAGTAATTGATTTAGGAATCTGGTTTATTTAAGAGGATTTGGGGCCACAAATGCACTGCATTTTAACCATTTTTTTTTAGAACTGGATCGCTTGAATTGCGAATTGCATGCATGCGTACGTATATGCGCTGTACACGTACGAACGCCAGCGTTGTTTTCTTGAAATAAATAAGACGGGACCGGTGCGGGAGAGACCGGGAGAGACTGTGTCTGTGCGAGACACGGCAGTTCCATGCGTTTGCGCGAAATAGTTTGATTCTATTCTGATTAGAACCGAGGAGAGTCGGCATAAGAGATCGAATCTCTTGAAACCGACTCGTTCTTGCGCGCGATCTCCCTTCCCCGCGAGTCGATTATTCACAGAATGAGCTCCGCAAGTTAGCAAAGGCCTCGCCGCTGACGCGGCTCAGTCCAGCGATCACTGCTGTAAGCGCACATCGCCTTGTCTATTAATCAGACCCTGCTCGGAGGACAAACAGCGCGCGAGGCCTTGCCCAAAGGCTACTGCCAGCCTAGTAGAACAACGTACACCACCAAACTTGTTCAGTTCACAATATTACAACCCACAAAAGTGCAATGCAATTGGTTCGGGGGATACATGTGCTCGGCTGCGCGACCCGCCGAGCGCGCAATTTCTAGTTTAAAACAAGTTTGCATTTGTAAATCAAAAACATGGTACCATCTCGTAAGGAACAGAGCTTCATCGGATATCTCTACCATCGTTCTGACATGGGAGAAGAGGCCTCGAACTGCTGTAAGTTTACGCGGCAATGAACTTTACACAGTTTATTTCATCATCATGCATTGAATTTACAGCATAGCACAATGCAAATGGTACAGGATGTTTTGCGCTTGCTTGAAAATTCCTAATAGTTTGATAGACATGTTCATATTAAGTAGGTTATTTCAAATGATGAAACAATTTATTTTATTTTATTTTATTCTATTTATTTATTTTCCTCATTTTCATGTTCAACAGATATAAACAATACTGAAAATACATTTGATTGACATTTCTTGAAATTACAGATAATTTAAAGGAGTTTAAAGAACTGCTACGCACTTAATAAATTATTTGTTATTACATCCTATTGAAATTAATTGATTCTAATTACCTTGTTGATAGGGCTGGGGCTGGTTTTGAGTTACTCAGCCCAGAATCACAATTATTGAGGCCATGTTACTCCCTTTTTAGCTTATTTTGATCAATGTAATCATGAATTTATCAAGTAAAATAAGTTTCATAATTTGGAGAAAAAAATATCCTCTCAATATCTAATTAAGAATTAAATTATTCATACAGTTTCTGGGTCAACTGTCAACAGTAGTTGGGATTGGTAAATCAGACTTGCTTTGCCATCTTGGGCTTGGTACGAACAGTCACGTCACGTTCACGTTCTCGTCACGTGAAGGTTCTGTACCTTTTGTGAAACAGGTCACCCAAATCTACGAAGTGTAGGGTAAAGTGACCCAACAATTCGTGAAATAGGTCACCCAAGTCTACGAAGTGTTGGGTTACGTGACCCAACAGTTTGTTGATATACTATATGCAATTTATGAAAGCTCACGTAAATTGGCGCTTGCGTACAAAAAATGAATGTAAATTGTTGTTGAGAAGAGACTAATTCTCGGTATATTTAATCGTGAACGAACAAGTCCTACCTATACTGTTATACCAATTATAGGCGTACCCAGGCATGGGGGCAGGGGGATGGACACCCCCTACCCCCCCCCCCCCCCCCCCCGCCCCTTACATAATTCTCAAGAAATGTCTTGGTCTCGGCCTCGAAATGTGTGACCGGTCCTGGTCTCGGCCTCGGCTGCGATCATTTTCTACGGACACCCCCTACCCACACTCCCCCGCTGACTTCAATTTGTCTGACGAAATACCCCCCCCTACACCCACCCCTTGAAAAAATCATGGGTACGCCACTGCCTACAAGTAGCTAGTTCGGATGCCAAATACTTTAATTTATTTATTTAGTATTGATTGGTTGGTGTGATTAATTGTTTCATTGACTGATTAATTGATTGATTTATTGTTAAATTAAATGATTGATTTATAGATTGACTCGATTCAATCACCATAATTTAACACTATTAATCAAATCATTGTTTTATTACTTTTAAACTCATTGATCACTCACTCACTCACTCACTCACTCACTTTCACATGCAACGCCACTAACGCCCACGCGCTGACGTCCAGCACGGGAACTTCAGGCGTATGCGAACCGAAGGTCCGCTGTGTGTAGCATGCAGTTCAGCTGGAAATCAACATTTGCCAAAATCCACGCACGACACGTCTTTAGAAATACTCTAATAACAAGACAAATAATGCAAGTGGTATGGTTGTACATTACCTAAATGACAGAACTGCATATTATCGTCTCAGATTACTCTGAATTATGCACGTATATATTATAAACATAATGATTGAAATGATTGATAAGGCGGTTTCGGCATTTTCGTCGACATTTTTAAATGTCTTTGTGCGTGTATGTCTAGTCTTAGTAACAAGCGCTTGCAATTTTAAAAATCTTGATTAAACACTCACGTCACGTTTTGGTAGACGTGACGATTCGAGTTTTACTGGCATGGAAAACGACAAATTGTTGGGTCACTTTACCCTACACTTCGTAGATTTGGGTGACCTGTTTCACAAAAGGTACAGAACCGTTCACGTGACGTGATACGTGAACGTGACGTGACTGTTCGTACCAAGCCGCCATCTTGCGCACAGTATACAGTTGTTAACTGGTGGTGGAGGGAAAAGCACGGAATGTTCCACTCTTCCACTTTAAAGGGATTTTAAATGCTATTGTGACATAGTCGAGGTACTTATTTTCTTCACGAAATAGCATTTAAAATCCCGAGGGGAACATTCCATGATTTTCCTGACAGCAAAGCTAACAACTGTTTTATCATCTGAATTGCCATGTAACAATGCCATGTAACATCCAAAAATGTTACATGGCAGCTGATGTACTGTATTTACTAAGTCAGGTGATAATGCGTAATACACACTCGCTCAGTGTTTTGCAGTGCGTGCAAACTAGTCTAGTTCAAAATAGTGCTTTGTGATGTAGCATCACCATACATGGCAAAAGAAAAGATGGAGAGATGAACTAACATCATAAATGGGAATGGCCGCATGGACTAGGATAGCTAGAGACAGAAGAGAATGGAAATGTCATGAGGAGGGCTTTGTCCATCGTCTGGATGAACTATAGCCTGATATATAGATAGATAGATAGATAGATAGATCACCACACATGACAATCTCAGCCCAGAGACACAACTATTGAGGCTATGTTGCTCCCTTTTAGATTATTTTCATCCTGGACATAACCTAGACACTTGGTCTGTTTTTACTAATTGGGTATGATATTGAAATCTTGATTTTAGCCTGTCAATGTTCAAAATGTTTGTGTACACAGATTCTTTTACATCAATAATAAAATTAGGTCAGATGTCCTCCGCCTGATTGGATTTATGCAAATTCTGACCTAACTTCTGATTTCCAGTGAAATTTAGGTCAATATATTTATGAATTCATGAAGTAAGATAAATTTCTAAATTTGGAAATAAAGAATAATTTGGACAGTGGACCTGGGGTTTCCATGTTTTACATCTTTTATTATTCTTCTGACTGTAAATATAATAAAGATGATTATTTTTGTGGATTTCGTGGGTCAATCAGAGGGGGATTGAGGTGCAATTGCTAACCGAAAAGTTATTTTCAGTTCACTGATCAAAGCTAAAGAAATGAACAAAAGTATAGAGTATTCTCACCAGATGCGTCAAATGGTCACACATATCTTGTTTCAGGGAAATTATATTTCTCGAAGAGAAAACGAAATAAGAAATAACAGTGTCATTGTTGTCTGCTTTTGACATGTGGGAAGCATATTCACAACTACTGCAGTTTGCCAAGATGGTAAACTTGGTAATTTTTAGTAGGAAATTGCCTTCATTTGGTATTGCAAAACTTCAAATACATACTGCACAGCCTCCGACTCTCCGTACATGGGCACATTTTTGCTTGTGATCTGAGGTCTTTTGCCCAGATAATAAAAAACAAAACAATAAGCAGCCAGTAAATGATGATTTTGCTTGATTATGAAGTATTAGGTTTCCTAAATATGACATGTAGCATGCTTTTGCCTACAATACATATAACGTGAGTTTTCCCTAATATACGGCATGAGTTTGCCCAAATATGGCATGAGTTTGCCCGAATATGACACGACTATGCTGGTATATGACGAGTTTGCCAAACTATGGTATGGTTTTTGCTGAGTTTGAGATTGCCATTTTCCCAAATAATATTTAAGTTTATGATATTCTTCCCAGTTTTTCTTACATTTCATGGCCTCTTCTTTTTGCATGCCACATTGCCTATCTCTTCCTTGATCTGTTTGTATAATGTGTGAACTTATTTGTCAAAATATTTTATTCAAATATTAGTCATTATATCAGAAATCAAAGCTTATTGAACTTGTATAAAATGTTCACTGTTCTATTTAATGAAATTGTCATTCAATGGGGGTACTGTTATTCCCCAGTTAATTAGCGAATGAATCATCCGTACCATTAGCCAACTTGATACAATAGAGTCTCTTAAACCTTCAAAAACTAACTTTGTATGGTAACACAAGCAAACTTAATTCATTAGAGTCTCTTAAACCTTAAAAAATAACTTTGTTTATAGAGACCATAGAAGCGGCTCACCCGACCAAGTTTATTGTCTTTTTGGTGTCCTTGTGTAAGGTTCATGTTTTGTGCGTCTGGGCTCATATTTTCTATATTCTGTTGGGCAACTTAATCCAGCTTTGTTGTCACATGGGTACATGAATGCTAATTGTTTCCACTCCCCCTTACCCTCCCTCTTCCCCCCTTGGGGCCAATGTTGTTCCCCTATCTGTCACTTCTCATCTCTTCAAATGTTCCACTCTTTAATCGTTTAACCCATTGAGGGTGATTTTGGTATAACACACAATCTCTAGACCTTAGCTCCAGATAACCTTGGCACGGTCCCTAATCGATTAAAGAAAGTTTAACAAATTGTATACATTACAGCTCTCTTCTGTATTCTTGCTATGTTTAAATGTAGTCAGTATCAGTTTTCTTTTTGTTCTCTTTTACATCATGGATAAAACATTGCTCAAAATTAGCACAGGGTCGATGGCCAGGGCACTACAAATTAATTATGGGCAACCAAATTTTATTGATGCTTACTAAATATAAAATAATTTGTAATGTTCTTTTTTGTTTGGGGCCACCAGATTCAGCTATCGGGCCACTAGAATGTGAACAATCTTGTTTTTACTTGCCCAACTGGGCCACAAAGCAAAACAAATAAAAGAACATTATCCTAGAGTCTCCAACTGCACTGTTCCCCTCAAATCATCACTGATGACTGATGAGAAATCGGGCAATACTCTTGTCAATAATTGTTCTGGGGTTACAATTTTTATGCCTCCGCCAAAGAAGTGGCCGGAGGCATTATGTTTTCGGGTTGTCCGTCCTTCCTGTTTTCGTTCTCACGATATCTCAAGAACCGGTTGACGGATCAATTTCAAACTATGTATGAGTGTACATATTGGGGTGACAATGATCTGATTAAATTTTAGGGGTCATGAGGTCAAAGGTCAAGGTCAAAGGACTCAATATGTATGCAAAAATGCCTCGTTCTCGCGATATCTCAAGAACCGGTTGACGGATCAATTTCAGACTTGGTATGAGTGCACATATTGTGGTAGCAATGATCTGATCAGATTTGGGGGTCATGAGGTCAAAGGTCAAGGTCACAGGACTCAATATATATGCAAAAATGGCTTGTAATGGTAAAATTTCAAGAACTGAATGTCAGATTTCAATCAAACTCTGTACCTAAATGTATCATAAAGAGTCAATGAAGACATAAAATGTTGAGGTGATGAGGTTGAGGTCAAGGTCACAGGACTCATTATACATGCAAAAAAGATTGTAATGGAAAAATCTCAAGAACTAAATGTCAGATTTCATTCAAACTTGGTACCTGAATGTTTCTTAGGGAGTCAATGTAGCCATCAAAGTTTGAGGTCATATGGTCAAGGTCACAGGACTCAAAATATATGAAAAATATTAAAAAACATTAATTCAGTGCATGTTAATTTGGGCTTGATATTAAAATCGCGTGATAGCGGAGGCATTATTTTCGACTGCGCGCAGTCGAATATCCATCTTTTAATTTGCATTGTTTTCTCTAGAGCTCTTCCCGCACAGTGCAGCAATTCAATGCAGGAACATGTACATGGCACTTTGAGCTTCTATGTTCCGCACACACCATTTTTCAACCTCATTGGCCAATTGTTTTAGGATAATATCTGTATTTTCTGATTGTTAACACATTCCCTACGAGTTTTTGAAATCTCCATAGACTTTGTACACAACCCACTTGGTTCCCGTAGTCAAGGGGTTAATGTTTGTTTTATGTTTTTTCTTTTCTTCACAGTGTGAGAATATTATAGAAGAACACGAGGACGACATTCTGAGGATATACAGGGAGAGGTCATCTGGGTTGGAAATAAGACTTTGCACTCTAGCTACAAGTAAGTCCGGCTATTGTTTGGGTAATAGTAATTTTAAAATAAATACGAATAAGTTAGGCTGAGTCGGTTCGGTCGGTCACACCGGTTCCTGACTGTCGCCATCGGGTCCCGTTTTTTTTTTTTTTTTCGCAACCGCGGTGCCCCGAGGGAAAAACAAAAACAAAATTTTACTGCTCATGAATATACACGACTAGTTTTGTACCAACTCTTTTTTTAAATATGAGAAAATTATATATCTCAGTCTTGCTAAATGCTCCTTCAAGTAGTAAACACAAATGGGTGCGCGCCTAGGCCAGTGTGTTTCCGACGACATAACAGGGTGTCTCAAAAAACTTTTTGGGGCACCGGTTCCCGACTGGTGCAAGTCCATCGGGACCCGGTTTATAAAATAACCGTGATGACTCAGCCTTACTAATAAGCATTGCTCATTGATTAACTGTTGGTGAATATATGGCACAAATAGAAATAAGGTGATCACTGATGAAGGTGATGAATAAATAAATAATCATCGCTCATTGTTAATGAACTTGCTGGCTATTTCTCAAATTTGTTTGTGAATGTACCACACTAGTAAATAGAAATAAGGTGATGACTACAATCACACATTTCAATGTTTCTGCATGCATTTAGAACATCTTGACAATATTTCTTCTTTGATGTAGTCACAACAGATAGCTGAAGCCTAACTATCTTGATTAGAAATGGTAGATAACGAACAGTCGAGTGCACATTTGTTCTTAAGAGGGTAGACTTTATTAAATTAAATAACCTTTAATTTTTCTCACTTTGTCCCCTGACAGAATTCTGCGAGGATAATTCTTCCAAGCATCAAGAGTTATGACCCAGTTCCAGAGGGATATCATCTCGTATAGCCCAGCCTCACCACTGATCTCAGTCAAATCAATTCTGGATAAAGTATAGGATGAAAATTATGACGCCATGATCATCCACGATATCATAACCAACAAATTTAATTCCTTTTCAAATAAATAAATTCCTTCATTGCACGGTGAGTAACTTGTGCCCCCATACTCACAATGCAAAAAGGGATTCAATTTAAGAATTTGATTAGTAAGAATTTAGCTTGTATTCTATTAAATTCCTGATGAATTATTGGCTGAAAATAGTGATGCTGTGGACCCTCCATACTACCACAACCACAAATTTTGAATTCTTTATCGCAGTATGGCAAGTACTTTAGGGGCCCAATCCTGTTAACCCATTCAGGACTTGCCCCTAAAATATTCTGGCTGAGGTTTATTGCGTGTCATCGCAATCAAATCATCTTGAAAAGGTTAACCAATTAAGAACTGGGGGTGTTTTGCAAAGATCTTAAGTTGGACTTAAATTCTATGGAAAGCTGTTAGTTTCTTTGAAAAATAGTTTTAAAAGTTTTGTTAAAAGCCATACAATGTTGATTCAAATCCTAATAACATTGTCTATTATCAAGGAGATTTCATGTTCTTGATGTAAAATGTATTTAATTCTAAAATACTTACATTCTTGCTTTTTAATATGTTTATTCCAAGGCTACAATTAAGCTTTCCATAATTGTTAGGTCCAACTCAACTTTGAATCTTTGTGAAACACTCCCAGGTCCCTAACAAATATTGTGTGGATGTCTATGAAGATGCTTGATTCATATAGCACCTTATATGATTGATCATTATCTCTAAGCGCTTGAAATTAATTGAGTACATTAAAATGAGCAAAGAAAATATTTAGCACTCCATCAATCCACAAAGACCCTTGAATGATGGTACGCTGTACTTCCCATGAAACCCATTTCAATGCTTGTGTAAACTTGACACAAACCCAAAGGATATGAAATCACTCTTAAGAAATTATGTGAATGATTACAAGTATTAGGAGTAGATTCCTATAAAGACTCGCCATGTTCCATTTTTTGAGAGGCCTAACTAGAGCTGCTCTGCAAACTAAACAGATTTTAATATATTTGCCCAATTAAGGCCTTTAATAACTCCATTGAGTGTGTGAAAAGAATATGATAAAGTAATTTTAACGATGGTTTTTCAACTGTTTTTGCAAATTTTTTGTTTCTCTGCACTGATTGTTATTTGATGTTATAATATATATAGTCTTGTTCAATTATGGTGATGTGTTATGAATTCAATATGCTAGTGAAAAGCACTTAATCAAATTCACCTATTACTGTTTATTTGCAATTGGTAATGTAACTTCTCATTGTCAAATGTGATATTGAATTTTAGATGTGATTTAATTCCCAAATGAATGTCAATGAAGTAAATTATATAGTCTATCATTTGTCCTAAGCTGTACATATTCTTTTCAGAGATAACATTGTGCCTTTATTAGTTGAATTTTTATACTTAATGTTTTCATATTTTTTACAAGTGTATTTGTTAAAGAAGAATTTATTTTCATTCCAATAAGGAGATACTTATGACATAATCAATCTGATGTACATGTACCTTAAATTGAAATAACTAAACTGTGTCTGAACGAAACACCGTGTACAGTATTTCAAATTGTTAAAGATTTTCTCCCAAGATTTTATTCCCAAAGGATTAGTTAACATGAGTTTCTAGAAAGCTTAAAATCATAAACTAGCTTGCTGGCCAGTGGCCACCCAAAGTTTTTAATTTTTGACCCCTGATATTGAATCAAAATAATACATTTGCACTCTTTGACTTAGCTACAAAATATATAATAGCTTTTACATTAGTTGTTGCTATGGGGCTACCAGCATCAATGGCAGTTTGGTTTTGGCTTTTTTGATTATTTGTGATTTTACTTGCCCGATTATGCTCACAGGAAATGTGGGATTCAACTTTGGTGCTGCTTGAGTTGGGGAGAAAAGTTATTAGATAAATGTTACAATCTGCAGCATGTTCTTTGTGACAATAATGTAAAAAATGAAATAATTTTGTAAGTGCACTTTACTTGCTTTTCACATTCTTACTTCATGCAGTTCTTGTTGTAATTCTATGAACACAGTAATATCTATGTCATTGTAATTTATGTTGATATGGTCTTATGATTTCTTATCATTCTGTAGTATAGGATATTTTCCACTGTTTTTAATGATTTATACAACCATCTATTAGCCACATAGTGCCTCAAGGTGCCCCAGGGATAACATTGATTTATTTTAAACATTGTTGCAACAAAAAGAAGAAGATATTACTTCGTCGGGTGAAAGTGAGAAAGGCGTTAAGTCAGTTTTATTTTCTGCATACCATCTTGTAGAACAAAGACTTCTCTATGAGATGCCAAATTTTCAGATAACAATTGTTTCTAATTTGGGGAATATTTATCACAAATATAAGAAAGCTCAATTTGGTTTCTGCAAGGCTCCCAAACTGTTAAACCTGATTATCTCAGAAGTACGAAAGATGACTTAGCGCCCTTCTCAACCAACTGCATGTACCTCAAGTTGTAGAGTGCCCCACCACTTGCATTAAGGCAGTGTTATAAAGATCAATACTTCTAAGCAATATGAGGGTTTATAGTGTGATATAGCTTATAGCGTTAACAGTGGCATAGCTACAGGGAAGGGGGGGGGGTTATATGGGGGGAAAGGGGATAACAATTACTCCCTTGCTGGAATTAATGCTATAACATTCCCAGTTCATGGTGGGAAATGAACAGAGAATGAAGAAATAAAAGGCTGGAAATTATCATTGCCTACCACCTGGGGCCACTAGGTGTAGGCTACCAAAATGTTAATGAATGGGCCGCCAAATAATTGTTATAACAGACTTTTTATTTATGTTTTTTCTTTGGTGGGGGACAACAAACTTACATTGCGGGCAACTAAAATTTGAGAAGCATTTATTGTATTATTTTACTAGCCGCCCGCCTGGTAATATTTGAAATACATACTTTAAACAATTATTTTGTTTTACATAACTAGCCCTCATGACATTGGATACTCTTAAACCTTGCCCCCCCCCCCCCCCCCTCCCCTACCCAGATCCATTTGAACCATGGCTACACCACCGAGTGTTAGTAGCTGGGTTGATTGTGCCCGGGACCCCAAACTAATTGAAATCAATTGATCATATTCACACTCTGCTTAATGTTGAGTTTATGTTGGTTGAGCGATTTGCCCTCGGGCAGTATGTCTCATATAAATTCATTTTAGATTTCTTCTGCAATCATATGTTTATTTTCTGTTTTTAAATTTCTTCTGTTATCCATCATTTTCTTTGGTATGGTTTAATTGCTCAACTTTCTATGCTAAAGTTTTTTATTGTTTATATTTTTATTTTACTTATTTGAAGGGACATCTTGCTTTATATCCGTAATTTTTATGAGTGTATGTTTGAATGAAATCTTCAAATTCCTCTTTCTCTTTCATATAATTAAAGATATATTGAGAATCAATTATGGGTCTAAGCTTTCGATCACAGCAGAATCTGAAAAATGTCACAATTGTAAAGTATATTGCTGAAGTTTCAAAATCTTATTATGCTACATTTGTATCTTTATAACTATCTTTGTTTCTTGGAAATGGTTGCTTGTATTGTGCCTGCTTGATTCATTTGAAATACAGTATTTACCCTATGCCTTTTTCATCATTTTGTATTGTGTAATAGTTTTGTTCTTCTTTATTTTGTGTAATGAACACAGAAAGTATAACGAAACGTATCTCTTGACCTCTGATGTTATAGAGCATTTCCTAAACTGCAAGACATTCCAGCAGTGTAAACATTTGTAATCAAACGTATACAAGTATCAATATCAGAGTTAGGACCAGTCAATATTGATCAATTTTTGTACAATAAATTGTCTGACAGTAATTGTTCAATTCCCTTTTTTCTCCAATATGATTATCTTTCACCGTTATTGTACATCATTACATTCCAACTGTGGAAAAGACTTTGCCATGTCCATTTTTATGTTTAATTCACAGAAAAATCGTGAACACAATTGTCATATTTTGCCTTCGATG
Source organism: Echinarachnius parma (assembly GCA_037951105.1). Lineage (NCBI taxonomy): Eukaryota > Metazoa > Echinodermata > Echinoidea > Clypeasteroida > Echinarachniidae > Echinarachnius > Echinarachnius parma. The sequence continues at coordinate 203,997 of JBAMJV010002149.1, forward strand.
TGTTTTGTAACAGTCAAATGATATATTAAAAGAAAAAATTAAATAATTTGGGTTAAAGCTCATTTTCTTTTTACCATTGGTGTGTTTTGTAACATTCACATGATATATTTAATATTATAGTGAGATTATTTGTCTAGGAACTCATTTTGTTTTATATATCTTACATTGTTTGTTGGGAGTCACAAATAAGGAATTGTTTTTATGAAATTGTATTTTATTGTTATACCACAATATGTTTTTAACAACAGAACATACATATATATATTATCATTAATAAGTATATGTGTATTTCTTCAATGTAAACATGCTCATGCCATCGCATACACATAAACAAATTACATAACTGTATATCTCTTAGTCATTTGGAAAGCTAAGCTATATTTAAATTCCAAATTTAAGTTCCAAATTCCGAGGCTTATTTTCCGCACATGTTACAGCAATTAATTATTCATAAGCAGCGAAGTAAGACAAGCGATATTCATGAATATTCATAGCTAGGATAAGGTGTTTTTTGTGTGTGTGTGTGTGTGGGGGGGGGGGGGGGGGTAATTTTGAGGGTTATGAATACAACTGTCGATCAGCGGATCACGTGGCCTATTGGTCACGCTGTGGACTTCAGCACTTGGTATCAGGAGTTCGGATCCTCTCTTATGACTCTTCTTTTTTTGCCATACAAATACATGAAAAGAGGTTTATTTAGGAAATGTAACATGCACAGTGACATTGCTGCTAATAAGGATTTGCTGTAACAGGTGAGAAGACAAAGCCTTGGCCTGGGGGTGTTTCACAAACATACTAAATATACCTCTAAATTCTTTGACAAAACAACAATTAAAGTGAGGCCTGTAAAGTGTCAGATATTGCCCAAAATGACATTTGAGACTTCAATCCTGTACCAAAATCATTGTAAGATATGTCCGAATGATGTGTGAAAGTTTCATTGAAAAAGAACACTGCTTTCCTGGTTAAAAAAGCAAAAATATGCGTCAGCTTTTACAACGGACGTTTATGAGGTTTATGACCGTTTGTTAACGCTTTTGAGCGGAATGATAGATATCGTCATACTAAAGGGGCATGTGAACAAATCTAACCGTATTTTATTATTCTCTTACCATAAGCTAAACAACACGGTATACCGGTACATGTACACGGTATAGAAGAGAAACGAGGAAGCTCCAAGTAATTTTCGTGGAGTTAGACATAGGTGAATTTGAAAATACAGACATACATAGTGTGCCCCCAATCAGTCTAAACACGCTAAGTCACTGGTGCGCGCCAAAATATGAATATAATACTGCAACCTTATATTATTAGGCCATTTTTCTTTCTCAAGTGGATCCCGTTATTATAACGTTATACTTTTCTTACTTTAATAATCGATCATAACAAAACCAACGATTCACGTCAAAAAAATTTAAAATGAGAAAAGCAAGATTACACTCGAAATGAAAAACAAATGTAATTTTGGCCGAATAAATAATAATAATAATAAATGCAGCTGGTGTCGATATACATGTATCTAATCAAAATCATATTTACGTCAAAATCTGATTGCGAAAAGTTGTGGGCCTATTTTACCTTCATGCCTAACAAAAAAAGACTGGGTGGTGATCAATCAATGAATTGCGATTCACCTTCTGCAATATCGATCGTAACTCAAAATTGCTAGTACGTTTTTGGATATCACAATTACTAATGGGATTAATTGGATAATGACGAGTACGCGTTTTTATTGTATCCTCGAGTAGCTTGAAAGAATATAAAGACCCATCATGGCCGTAGGTGTTAATTCATGATACAGCGCATGTGCAAACTGCAGCCAATAGCTGATCAAATAGTCTGTATTTGCACACGCGACTGAAAGTGCTATTAACTCACAACGTGCGATACGAATTTTAATAATTATCTAGGCTTTATGGTGTATTGTGTATTAAGTGTGGTAAACGTTTTAAATTCGGAGACTAAGGGTTAAAAAGATTCCAGTGTTTGGTATAAAGTTTTTGCTCTCCTGGAAGCTATCATCAACATCTTTGAAACACACTCATCTTCATTGTGAAGGAGATCTTTGTAATTAAATATCTAGTTTTAATGTGTATAAAGCGAATAGGCAAATTTTATATCATAAATATGTTAATTGTTCCCATCAAAGTCAAATAAATAAAACAACCCTAAGAACTACAATTCCGAGTATTTATCGCAGCAGACGATATGCAACAATCAAGCGTGATCGAAGTGTCGAACGTATACAGTAATCGAATCGAACAGATTTCGGCATGCAGTGATTTCGTCATTCAATCACAATTGATAATCAGAATTAAATTTGATAATGACGAGTGCGCGTGTTGTTTGTAGGCGAGTGTTAATAGTTGGATGAATATAACATAAAGAAAGAAAGGGTGTTAATGCATGATACAGCGCATGTGCAAACTGCAACCAATAGCTGATCAAATAGTCTGTGTTTGCACACGCGACTGAAAGTGAAATTAACTCACAACGTGCTATTTGCGTTTCAGTAATTATCTAGGCTCTATTGTATATCGTGTGTAAAGTGTGGTAAACGTTTGAAATTCGGAGACGTATAGGGTTTATAATGATTCCAGTGTTTGGTATACAATTTTTGCTCTCCTGGAAGCTATCACGATAAACCTCTTAAAAACATAGCAATTAGGCTATCTTGTTTAGGCTATATTTATAATTAAACGATCACAGGCCTTTGGAATAAGAGAATGGGCGGATGATAAACTGCAAAGATGTTTATTCTCCATGTTCAAGTTTGCCAAATAAATGACACCAAAGTAACAACCATGATTATGATGTATCGCAACAGACGACACACAGCAATCGATCAGGCGTGATCGAACTGTCGAAGGTGTGATCGACCAGAATTCGGGATGCAGTATTATCGTCATTCGAGATTGTAGCTTTGTTATCACAATAGATACTCGGAATTAATCGGATAATTACCAGTACGCGTGCTGTTAGTAGTCATAGTTGAGTGTTATTATACAACTAACGAATGGGCTTCTTGTGATAGTCAAATCTATTACCGAGGTGGGCTCAAAATGATTATTACCCGAAGCGTAGCTGAGGGTAATAGTCATTTTGAGCCCACCGAGGTAATAGATTGCCTATCACAATCAAGCACATTCGTTAGTTGTTTTATATCACTCATCAATATCAGTGATTGTGTTCAGCTTATAGCAAAATAAGTGAAAATCTCTTGAATATTTCATAAAATCGCTTGTAAATTTTGATATAAAAATCAATCGACATTAATGAAGCCAGATGAGCCTCCAGAACCTGGGCGCATCTAATACGCTTAAAGTCATTGTTATTTTGCGCATACAATCACAAAGACGCAAAACCGAGTGCGCACCAACGCGCTGGCAGTTGCGCACATACGCAATGAATGCGTGCTAACGCTCCCATGGATGTGCTTATTGGCTGTCTTGGCGTTCTTCTTCCTAGGGTGTTAGTTTTTACCAGCAATGGCAATCACGTGACTAGAACGTGTGCGCCATAGAGCACTGCACAAATTTGATCGCGTGTGCATTTTGCTTAAACACATGATCTATGGGACGAACGCGTAACGAACTTTTAGTGTTAGTTTTTTGCTAACAGCCCGGTCAAGTGATTGCGCGGGGATTGCGCGTGTTGTCCAAAACTATCATTTGTCAAATACAATGGTAAAACGATCTTATGAGGGATTTATAGAATGGGTTGATAAATCCCTGCAATCTGATTGGTTGAGAGCAAAATTTGTGCAGACAATTAATTGTACTGGATGCATGAAAAGTCATGCGTCCGGTAAAAAAATCATGCGTCCGGTAAAAATGTCATGCGTCCGGTAAAAATTTCATGCGTCCGGTAAAAAATTTCATGCGTCCGGTAAAAAAATCATGCGTCCGTAAAAAATTTCATGCGTCCGGTAAAAAAATCATGCGTCCGGTAAAAAATTTCATGCGTCCGGTAATTTTTCTAATTTTTAATTTTTTGACTTTTTGGGGGGCGTAACAATGCCCATTCTATAAAACAGATGATGCGCAAGTTTATTTCGTGGGTCGGTGGAATTGTTTGCACGCGGTAACTATGGAAACTAGTCTAAACCCACTCGGCTTCGCCTCGTGGGTTTAACGGTTCCATAGTTACCTTGTGCAAACAATTCCTACCGACCCACTCATACCTGCGCATCATTTGTATAATAATAGTCGGAATGAATATTACATAAAGACGGATAAAGCTGTTAATTCATGATTCGACCACTATAATACTGGACGACGCGCAAGTGCAAACTCCCCCAGACGATAGCTGATCAAATAGGCCATGTTTGGCCACGCGAGCAAAAGCGCTATTAAATACAACATGCAATACACATTATTTAGACTTTATAGCATATTGTGCGTAAAGTGTGATTAGAATTCTCAGTTCGAAGACTAGAAGGGTTTAAATTATTTTAGTGTTTGGTTTGGGGATTTTGGTTTAGTATTCCCAATGCTTTTGAATAAAACAACTAATTGATTTGTGATGGCTATCATTTCAATTATTTTTCAACTAAAGTTAAGAGACTGGGGGTGATAAACTATACAAATGTCTTCACATTTAAGGCCACAAATAAATGACACAATAATTATGATTAAGTTTTTCTACTGATTATCTAGCAGACGACTGGACTTATGCATAGTGATCGAAGGAAACGATCTGCAGTATCGTGATTCAAGATTGTAGCTCTATCGCCATGATCGCCATCTCAATCACAATTAATAATCGGAACTAATTGGATAATGACGAGTACGCATAGGGATGTTAGTATTCGAGTGGTTGGAATGAATTTTACATAAAGACGAACAAAAGGTGTTAAATCATGATTCGACCACTTATATAATATATACGACGCGCATGTGCAAACTGCAGACGATAGCTGATCAAATAGGACCTGTTTGCCCACGCGACTGAAAGTGCTATTAAAACGATCTCATTCTCGTCGTTATCGGACATGTCGGAATCAGTGTTCGATAGCAATGGCGTAGCTTGGGCTCCACGAGGGCTCCGCGAGAAAAAAAGGGGGTGGGTATGGTGCAAAAATAGTCTTAGTGGCTGTCTATATAGCAGCAAATCTGCCTGCAGTGGCCACCAAAAATGACTAACTGCTGGGAAAAACAATGTAATGGAACCTGTTTATGGAGGTCACCTGTCTACAGTGGCCACTTTTTTTTTGCTTCCCTTGGGTGGTCACTATGCACAAGTTTGACAGAATATCTTTATTTGTATTCACGTAATAAAACTGCCTATAGGTACATAATTGAATAAATACAAATCATTACTTCCACTCATTGCTACTATTTATAAATCGGTTGAATCCAATAATGGAATAAATACATGGTCAAACAAACTTCCTTATTTAGATCTGGTCATTCAAATATACCACTGTGTTTATTTAAGTTTCAAGATTCATCAATAGTCTCATCTTGTTCTTCACCCAAAATAAAGAGGAGTTCAGTTTACCTCAAAATTGTTTCCACCAACGTTCTTAATCGATGAACAAGGTATATTGGAACCTAATGCCTTGTGGGGCACGTCTGGGCTACATGTAATATGGCCACTGCGGACCACCCTCACCCGGTTCGTTTCCCCCATAAAACTGCATTTTGCCCGATGGGTGAAAAGCAAGTCAGTATCCAAATCGTATTAGCGATCGATAAAACAATATTAACCGTGTTTTCTGACAGCTTGTTCCAAGATCTCTTATTTCTCTCCCCCGGTTTCGATTCCACATTTAATAATGATTTTGTTGCATTTCCCCGTAGCCATTACAAGTTAAAAGAAAAGGGAAATGATGTTGTTTGAATAAACATGTGTGATTTGGAATTAATAAATACGATGGTTATCAGAGATTATTATTTTTACGCAATCCATGCACCTCAACGTAATTATAAGACGTGGTATATACGATACCACTTTTGGAACGCCGAGGTATGTCCGAAGATGACCTCCCTGACCAATGTCAATCAAAATAATTTCTCTATTTGCGTAGTTCTCAATTAAAACTTTTGCAAAAGTAATTGCATATGGGTTAACGGTAGTAATGGTGATGGCGATGATATTATAATAGTGATGGTGGTAACGTTGATGATGATGATGATGATGATGATGATGATGATGTTGATGATGATGATGATGATGATGATGATGATGATGATAATGACGACAACGATGATGATGATGATGATGATGATGATGATGATGATGATGATGATCATGATCATGATGATGATGATGATGATGATGATGATGATGATGATGATGATGATGATGATGATGATGATGATGATGATGATTTTATGATGAATTCAGTGCCGAGACATCCCATCGCTAATAAATACGTAAGTAAATACTGTCCAGTGTCCATTAATAATGGTCGATGCGAATTATCAACTTTTCATTTACCACGACAAAACATTCAGATGTTTGAATATTGACTAAAAATTATCTTCTTTCAAAATGAAGACTACCAGCTTTAGGCAAATGGCATTTTCGGTAGGTTCTGTTTACAAAGTATAGTCACCTGTTTCAACATTCCGGTCATCTTCCTATTCAACCATCAACCATCACAAACTTTCGCTCCACTACACATTAAAAAAAAAAGAAAATAATCTTACAAAATTATTTGAAATGGTCATCAAAGCGCGTGTACGATGCTTACATAATCGATTCTTTATGCCAACAACTTCCCGCCAAAATTGTTGGCGCGCGCGCGTCGGCGTGTGCCCAAATAATCCTCTTTCGATCTAACACGTCTAAAATCCCCCTCATTCGAAAACGCTTAAGTCAATCAAACTGGGCTGTTGTAACTGAAGCAGCCCATTAGTGGACAGTGTTAGCTCAGGAGACCCTTTGCCGATTCCACACATTGCCCAAAGTGGTCTACACTCCCCGTCTCCCATCAAACTCGGAGAGGTAATGTAAATGTATACACACTTTGAAACGATGTGTCCGGTTTGGAAGGGGTGGGGGCACAGCGCCGTAGCGTGGTCGGACTGTGATTTGTTATTTTTTTTTTATTTATTTTTTTTTGGGGGGGGGGGGGGGGGGGGCACGCGAATTATTGAGGAGTGGGGGGGGGGGGCTCACTCTTTATATTTTCTTTATTTTGTAAATGATTTTCCCGTAACAATATTCCAAAATTGGTGTACCCTCCCCGGCTCCCATCAAACTAGGAGAGGTTAATGTAAATGTATACACATTTGGCAGTGGTGTATTTGTATTTTGAAAAGATGTGTCCATTTAGGACGGCTGGGATGGGGTACAGTGGCGTTTGGACTAATGGGGGGGGGGGGGGGGGCACACACTAATATGTATTTCTTTATTTTAAACAGAATATTCCCCTTTAGGTTTTACATTATTTTGTACTTCCCACCCCCCCCCCCCCCCCCCTCCCCCTTTGCCCATGCGCCCAGGTTATACGCCACTGGTATGGCAAAAATGAAGTTTTTAAGTGTACTTTCATGGATTTCTAATCCTCCCCCAGCATCCTTTTGATTTTTAATGCTTGATTTGAGTTAGAGGTAATGGTGATAGATTTTCAAATTATGATAACACTTTCTTTACACCTATTTTCTGAACTTGTTGGTAGAATGGACTTATAGAATTAAACAAATAGTATGGGGTGGTGGTTAAAGGGATAGTTGAGTTTTAGTATAGAGGGCGCTACACAAAATAATTTTTTTGTGAGATAATGAAAAACTAAGTGTCAAATTTGAAAGAGCAACATATTTTAATGACAGAATAAACTTTATTTGATCAAAATCGGTTCAGAAATGGCTGAAATATCCATAAACATAACCATTTGTAATAAATGTGGGCCCCACAATTATTAGAAAATTGTGAACCAGCCGTTAACATTAACACAAAATGCTTCCTCTTTTCAAAAATTTACAAAAGAGGTTTTTAAATAGTTGTTGATTATGTCTCTATCGAATCACTAATTCAACAAAACATCACATGCACGATATTTTATTTAAAATGGATGAAACCAATGAGTTTTTAGAGTGCGCCCTCTTCAGTTTTAACGGCTCTTTTAGAATGATAACATGCTTTTTACTTAGTCATTTGTATTTTTTGTTTGTTATTCCTTTCGAGCATGGTGGAGTTATAACTGTTAGTTTGTAATGTAATGGTGCATGTTTTGGTTACTACAATTCAGTTTGACCAAAACTGTACTCTCTTTTATACCAAAACTCAACTATCCCTTTAATATGAAGTTAAAATATTTAACTCTTCATAATTGATGCAATTGATATGCCTGTAACCATGGTTACACTGACATCTGGGTGTGCCACAAAGGCCTAATAATAATTCAATATGATATGCGTTAGTAAACGAATGGTTGGCAGAGCTTAATTATTATTATGACGATGGTATAAGTTGCCATGAAGTTGAGGTATTCAACTGGTATATAATATACTTCATACTGAGTTAGTTGTGAACGTGGATGTGGTGTTGCAATATTGGTATTGACATCCCGATTTCGAACCCTGTGTATGCTAACCGCGTTTGTCCTTCAACAAGACATCGTTATCGCAATTGCTGCTCTCAATCCACGTGTACAAATGGGGCCCGGTAGGAGGTGAAAGCCTTTATGTGAAGGATCTTCTCAATGCCCACAAGCCGATTGAATGGAATGCTCCCCAGGGAGTGGCTTTCATTGTTTTCAATGACCGGTGTAATAATGTTGTAAAACGATTAGAGATGAGATTTATCATAATAAGGCGCATACAATCGAACCTATATTCATGCATGTTGTACTTCCAATCGACTTGGATGTTGGATCGCTATTAGTTATATCGATATCAAGTAGAAATCTAAACTTATCAAGTATAATACCATTTATTTACCAGCAAATTGGTGATTTTATTTATCGTGGTAATATCGCCATATGTCAAGAGTTCTTCAGAATGTATTTGAAGTAGGCATTATGTTACATATTATAGCGCATTTAGTTCAAGGTGATTTGCCCCTATTTATTTCATTGTTTGTACAGGCATACGGACAACACTTTGAAAGGGGGTGGAGCATTGCTTGTTGGGAAAGGTAAATCAATTGAATTCAATGATAATGTCTAGTGCCTGTTGACGTGGCATAACTCTTCATGGAGGTGTATGTAAACCATAATTTAAACCGTGGTTTAAAACTATGAAGTGCCGCTTGTAATCAAGTAATATGTGGATATCACTTCTGCTAATTTATGTTGATATGGCCGTTTGTGCTTGCTAATTAGCGGCATCAAATAAACTTCACCATCTGATATCGTAGACCTTTATAGTTTTGGGTGTCTTAAGCAATTATTGTGCAGCTTTAACATTGATGAAAAAGTATAAGAAGTGTGCATTCTCTATTTATGCATCATTTTTACATATTATTGGTTTTAAACCATGGTTTATATAAACACACTTAGTAAGTTCAAGTCCAAAGGTTTCTCGCTACATTATCGGTTTAGTAAAATTGAAGGACACCAAAATCAAGGAAACAAGGGGGGAGGGGGCTCAGCCCCTAACTCCCCGCTTTGTATGTCTGCTTTTGAGAGCAAGAACGTGGCAATTTGTTAGAAATGCGCATGCGCATAATATAATTTGGAAGTGTAAAATACACGTTGACATAACTAATTTGACCTTATAATTAATAGCGCACATCATACGTGAAATCATTACTCTGATGTTCGACGTGGAAGCGATTTGGTGCATTAAATTTGTAGCGTCCGGGTATGTTTTTTATATTGATCTAATGAATGTTTACAGATTAATCGACGTTTTGTAAATATAATAATACATTTGTTAAAATAAGTATATTAGGCAGTGATTGTTTTTTTTTGTATCAGCCTGGTTGTTAAAATAATACAAAATGGAACGGGTTGAGAATGTGAAGTTTTCTTGTGAAATGTGAAATTTTATTTCATACAGTTCCTTATATTGTCGGATACTAACATCTTTTTGTCTAAAAAAAAAAAAAAAAAGTTATACAGGATTTATTCCTATCCTGCATTCATTCAGTAAATAATAAGTATTCGTGTGCCGAAATTTTGTTCATCAAATGTTGAGAATTAGATTGTAACTGGATCCAAAGCACTTGCATTTTTATAATTTTATTTTGATAATTATTCCCCATTTAGTTAAAAGGAGATCGTATAGAAGAAGCATGATGGCCAGGCACACTTTGTTCGTTTGGATTGCGACCGTGTTGCTTGCAAACAAGTGAGTACAAATTAGTAGATATTTTTCATCGTATTTCTATTTATTTCACTCAGTATGCAAATGCATGATATGAATACAATTGAAACATTAACAGTTGTAAACAAAATAATACAGAATAAACACGGACTAAAAGTAAGGTATGAAATATTCTAATACAAAAGGGACAAACTACTGTATTTTGAGTCATTCATAATTTGGTTACATATTAATGTATACATTTTAATTGTGTTTTATTGTGCATATTGCATGTTTGATTAAATAAAGTTGAATTGAATCATAATCATGTCCACAGGGTATTGTCGTGTGCACCACACGGAGAACCACCATGTTTCGCTCCGTGTGAAAACTGTTGGCTGTTCCCACCGGGCGACTCCTATCATGCCTATCGATGCCCCGATGGGGAACCGACCGAATGTGAAGCCGGGCGTAGTCTCCAGTACGCCCCGCCTTGTGGCTGCTGCAAAGTTTGTTCACAGGTATATACACGAAAAGGGCACCGGCACCCCCACAATAATTATTAATTGTTAAACGCTGTGATATAGTTTACTATTAATAGCGTAGCTAAATGCCTAATAATAATTATTAATTAGCAGTCGTTAATTGTTTGCTTATTTTCGCTTATTTTAGATGCGTGTGAATGGATGTAAAATTATTGTCTCATTACTGATATATTACGTATATAGACTTCATACTTTAATAGTAGTCATCTGTTTGGCCCTAGCTCCATAGAGATGCATATTTTTTACTATTTCGTTAATAAATATTGAAATTAATTTATACGTTGACATCCCATATTTAAGGGGCCTACACAGTAAAAAAAAATTAAACAACTTTTTAAACAACCAAAAACGCTGTTTAAGCCGGTCCCTCTAACAACGTTGTTTAAAATTTTGAACAACCAAGATCTGGTTGTTCAATATTTTAAACAATGTTGTTAGAGGGACCGGCTTAAAAAGCCAAACATGCTGTTTAAGACGGTCCCTCTAACAACATTGTTTAGAATTTGGAACAACCAACATCTTGGTTGTTCAAAATTTTAAACAACGTTGTTAGAGGGACCGGCTTAAACAGCGTTTTTGGTTGTTTAAAAAGTTGTTCAATTTTTTTTACTGTGTAGTGGGGTATTATTATATATTTTGGCGCACTTTTACTATAGCATGAATATCTTTCCAACCATTAAAGCTTCCCCTTACAAACCATACATTGTGGGAAAGTTTAGTATATGGGGAATCCAAAATAATTAAGCGAAAGACCATTGGACTTGAAATAAGAGTTTAAAAAGCAATCATATAGAGAAAAATAAAATGTTAACATTTTAGCAAGTCCACATTTCAAACGCATCTCCTCAGAGGTATAGGGGCCTATACATTCTACATTTTTAAAGACATATATATTATGTTGCTATACCAACAAATCAATGATAGTTTTTTACATTATTCAGCTATCTTCATAGGTAAATACATACTGTGAAGTTAGTTCCTTATTCGTTTTTCCTTATTCATTTACTTATTCAATGTGAAGTTAGTTCCTTATTAATGTTTTTATTCATTTCCTTATTCAATTATTACCCTAAAATGATGGCGGTTGATCGGCGGCCACTTTAAAGAAGCCATTGGCACTATGACCTTGACCTTGACCCCTCAAGGTCATATGGAAAAATTGGTCAAAAACGAGATTTTTTTTAAAAGTCCCCGATCGTCCGGATTTTGGGTCCCCTGCCTGGCGCCCACCCTTCCGAGTTCAAAAACATCTTGACCTTCATCTTGACCCCTCAAGGTCATAGGTCAAATTGGGGTCAAAAATGAATAGTACACTTTCAGGACTCTTAAAGGTCGCGAATCTGGAAAATGTTGGTACAATTGATCGGCGGTCACTTCAAAGAAGCCATTGACACTATTACTTGACCTTGACCCCTCAAGGTCATATGGAAAAATTGGTCAAAAACGAGATTTTTTTTTAAAAGTCCCCGATCGTCCGGATTTTGGGTCCCCTGCCTGGCGCCCACCCTTCCGAGTTCAAAAACATCTTGACCTTTATCTTGACCCCTCAAGGTCATAGGTCAAATTGGGGTCAAAAATGAATAGTACACTTTCAGGACTCTTAAAGGTCGCGAATCTGCTAAATGTTGGTACAATTGATCGGCGGTCACTTCAAAGAAGCCATTAACACTATGACTTTGACCATGACCCCTCAAGGTCATATGGAAAAATTGGTCAAAAACGAGATTTTTTTTTAAAGTCCCCGATCGTCCGGATTTTGGGTCCCCTGCCTGGCGCCCACCCTTCCGAGTTCAAAAACATCTTGACCTTCATCTTGACCCCTCAAGGTCATAGGTCAAATTGGGGTCAACAATGAATAGTACACTTTCAGGACTCTTAAAGGTCGCGAATCTGGAAAATGTTTGTACATTTGATCGGCGGTCACTTCAAAGAAGCCATTGACACTATTACTTGACCTTGACCCCTCAAGGTCATATGGAAAAATTGGTCAAAAACGAGATTTTTGTTAAAAAGGTCCCCGATCGTCCGGATTTTGGGTCCCCTGCCTGGCGCCCACCCTTCCGAGTTCAAAAACATCTTGACCTTTATCTTGACCTCTCAAGGTCATAGGTCAAATTGGGGTCAAAAATGAATAGTACACTTTCAGGACTCTTAAAGGTCGCGAATCTGGAAAATGTTGGTACAATTGATCGGCGGTCACTTCAAAGAAGCCATTGACACTATTACTTGACCTTGACCCCTCAAGGTCATATGGAAAAATTGGTCAAAAACGAGATTTTTTTTAAAGTCCCCGATCGTCCGGATTTTGGGTCCCCTGCCTGGCGCCCACCCTTCCGAGTTCAAAAACATCTTGACCTTCATCTTTACCCCTCAAGGTCATAGGTCAAATTGGGGTCAACAATGAATAGTACACTTTCAGGACTCTTAAAGGTCGCGAATCTGGAAAATGTTGGTACAATTGATCGGCGGTCACTTCAAAGAAGCCATTGACACTATTACTTGACCTTGACCCCTCAAGGTCATATGGAAAAATTGGTCAAAAACGAGATTTTTTGTTAAAAAGTCCCCGATCGTCCGGATTTTGGGTCCCCTGCCTGGCGCCCACCCTTCCGAGTTCAAAAACATCTTGACCTTTATCTTGACCCCTCAAGGTCATAGGTCAAATTGGGGTCAAAAATGAATAGTACACTTTCAGGACTCTTAAAGTTCGCGAATCTGGAAAATGTTGGTACAATTGATCGGCGGTCACTTCAAAGAAGCCATTGACACTATTACTTGACCTTGACCCCTCAAGGTCATATGGAAAAATTGGTAAAAAACGAGATTTTTAAAAAAAAAGTCCCCGATCGTCCGGATTTTGGGTCCCCTGCCTGGCGCCCACCCTTCCGAGTTCAAAAACATCTTGACCTTCATCTTGACCCCTCAAGGTCATAGGTCAAATTGGGGTCAAAAATGAATAGTACACTTTCAGGACTCTTAAAGGTCGCGAATCTGCTAAATGTTGGTACAATTGATCGGCGGTCACTTCAAAGAAGCCATTGACACTATGACTTTGACCATGACCCCTCAAGGTCATATGGAAAAATTGGTCAAAAACGAGATTAAAAAAAAAAAAGTCCCCGTTTGTCCGGATTTTGGGTCCCCTGCCTGGCGCCCACCCTTCCGAGTTCAACAACATCTTGACCTTCATCTTGACCCCTCAAGGTCATAGGTCAAATTGGGGTCAAAAATGAATAGTACACTTTCAGGACTCTTAAAGGTCGCGAATCTGGAAAATGTTGGTACAATTGATCGGCGGTCACTTCAAAGAAGCCATTGACACTATTACTTGACCTTGACCCCTCAAGGTCATATGGAAAAATTGGTCAAAAACGAGATTTTTTTTTTAAAGTCCCCGATCGTCCGGATTTTGGGTCCCCTGCCTGGCGCCCACCCTTCCGAGTTCAAAAACATCTTGACCCTCATCTTGACCCCTCAAGGTCATAGGTCAAATTGGGGTCAAAAATGAATAGTACACTTTCAGGACTCTTAAAGGTCGCGAATCTGCTAAATGTTGGTACGATTGATCGGCGGTCACTTCTAAGAAGCCATTGACACTATGACCTTGACCTTGACCCCTCAAGGTCATATGGAAAAATTGGTCAAAAACGAGATTTTTAAAAAAAAAGTCCCCGATCGTCCGGATTTTGGGTCCCCTGCCTGGCGCCCACCCTTCCGAGTTCAAAAACATCTTGACCTTCATCTTGACCCCTCAAGGTCATAGGTCAAATTGGGGTCAAAAATGAATTGTACACTTTCAGGACTCTTAAAGGTCGCGAATCTGCCAAATGTTGGTACGATTGATCGGCGGTCACTTCAAAGAAGCCATTGACACTATTACTTGACCTTGACCCCTCAAGGTCATATGGAAAAATTGGTCAAAAACGAGATTTTTTTTAAAAAAGTCCCCGTTCGTCCGGATTTTGGGTCCCCTGCCTGGCGCCCACGCTTCCGAGTTCGATCATCTATTAAAATCAATGGTCTTGGTCTCGTGCGCACATTTTGTGTCGACCGTCACCACCTCCCCCCCCCACCCCCCCCCCCCCCCCCCCCCACCCCCTCTAAAATTCTGACTAGTACGGGTCCGTGTAGACATATCATATCTCAACAATGCACATTACATTGGTATGAACATTCGTCACATTGTACACAAGTCATGTTAACCTTGTCACTCGATCCATGCGGTGATGAAGCTAAATAACACAGAACTAAATAGTTGTGGACAAATAAAATGGGACTACTTAGTTTCAGTTCAAAAATGAGTCAGAGGGTGGTCATCATGTTTTTGTAAATGCAAACATGGTTGTTTAATCTTGAATTTCATACGCATTGAACGTGTTCTCATGTAATATTTAACACGTGGTCACAAATAGCAGTGTTATGCATACTCGTAATATTGTCTTAATACGCCGCGCTATAAAGCACCACGTGGTCTATTTTAGTTTGCTCGATTCAGGCATAAACATGTGAACAATCATTACCCTCCATTTGACGTATCCATGTCCACATTGTAGTCTCACCATCCCACCTGGTACAAGCAACTGAGACTGGAAATATGCACACGGCGTAGGAACACAAGCTGCAACACTTCACCATATGGTTGGCGAACAAATTAACCTAGAAACAATTATCCGCGAACTTATAATTAGCCACACACAAATTACTATATGGACCTAGAGTAGATCTAAGTGAAGACGAAGCGTAACTTTTACAAACAGCTGAGACAGGAAATAGGCATACGGCGTAAGACTACACGTACTTATAATATATTCATGTAAGTGTGCATTGCGAGCACTAAGAACCGATAATTATGCGCGAACTGATAATTGATCTAGAGCCAGTTCTAGACCAAGTCTAAATATGCCTAGCACTGTCGCCGATGATCTCATAATGTGTGATCATGGTGATAGGGGAGGTTATTTAAATTCGTCAGCCAACATTTTCGAGGCCGAGATCGAGTCAACTGTAAACGGGGGTTGTCTACAATGAATAATTATGCTAATAAGGTCAACCGAGACTAGCTGCACCAGTGGTTAAGAGTCGTGTAAGGTTGAGTCCAAGACCAAAGTTGTGTCCTCGGGAGACAAGACCATGGGGGAGGGGGGGGGGGGGCTGGGGGTTCTGAACCACTTTAAACCAAGATCCTTCTAAGAGGCTGAGGCCGAGTCAGCTGGTTTAGAGTAGTGTAAGTATTTGGTCGCGGGCGGCGTGCTTAGAGCCCCAAAATTATCAACAAATTAAAGTGATAGAAGCGTTTTGGTCAAACCGTATAGGTATACCCAAAAGCTGCACCATAACATTACAAAGTAAGCCACAAGAGGGCGCACTACAGTGTGTCTCAAAAGATTGATACCAACGGAAACAATTATTTAAGGTATGACGGTAATTCGAAAAATATCAATATTTGGTGGCATATTAACGCCAAATAATCAGGCCTTATAATGGTCTTTATCTGAGCCTTATATGGCTTGTCAGTCGTGAGATATCCTCATTTCATTGCACACATTTTGTGCCAATTTACGTTTTGTGCATTTTTGACCCGTAATAACCCGTAATAATTATTTTTACCGCAAAAAGTGTAGCATATACTACGTATTTTTCAATTGGCTGGATGTGATGCTTAGATATATGTTATAACCAATGTCTGAATTACATTTCAGTAGATTTCATGCATTTTGTTGGATTAACAGAGGATCTACAAAATCTTCAAAGATCGTCTACTGGAGCATAGACTGTTTTGGAGGGTTTGAGCCAGTACTGGTTTGAGCCACCCCCCCCCCCCCCTTTTCAAATTTAAGCGGTAATAGGCTAATGTTGTTGGATCATACATAATGTGGCATATGGTTTATGGACCCAAAATACGGACGATCGGTTGAATAAAACATGGATTTCATGAATATTTGCATGGATATTTTCCATACAAAGGTATGGCTCGTATACACACGTTTTAATGAATAGTCAAACATCTAATAATATTTGTCTGTAAGTGATACTTATATCATAGAAATGCCTTTCCATCTATTTTCCATATGACCTTGAGGGGTCAAGGTCAAGGTCATAGTGCCAATGGCTTCTTTGAAGTGACCGCCGATCAATCGTACCAACATTTTACAGATTCGCGACCTTTAAGAGTCCTGAAAGTGTACTATTCATTTTTGACCCCAATTTGACCTATGACCTTGAGGGGTCAAGATGAAGGTCAATATGTTTTTGAACTCGGAAGGGTAGGCGCCAGGCAGGGGACCCAAAATCCGGACGATCGGGGACTTTTTAAAAAAAATCTCTTTTTTTAATTTTTTACATATGACCTTGAGGGGTCAAGGTCAAGGTCATAGTGTCAATGGCTTCTTTGAAGTGACCGCCGATCAATCGTACCAACATTTGGCAGATTCGCGACCTTTAAGAGTCCTGAAAGTGTACTATTCATTTTTTACCCCAATTTTACCTATGACCTTGAGGGGTCAAGATGAAGGTCAAGATGTTTTTGAACTCGGAAGGGTGGGCGCCAGGCAGGGGACCCAAAATCCGGACGATCGGGGACTTTTTTTTTAAAATCTCGTTTTTGACCAATTTTTCCATATGACCTTGAGGGGTCAAGGTCAAGTAATAGTGTCAATGGCTTCTTTGAAGTGACCGCCGATCAAATGTACCAACATTTTCCAGATTCGCGACCTTTAAGAGTCCTGAAAGTGTACTATTCATTTTTGACCCCAATTTGACCTATGACCTTGAGGGGTCAAGATGAAGGTCAATATGTTTTTGAACTCGGAAGGGTGGGCGCCAGGCAGGGGACCCAAAATCCGGACGATCGGGGACTTTTAAAAAAAAATCTCGTTTTTGACAAATTTTTCCATATGACCTTGAGGGGTCAAGGTCAAGGTCATAGTGTCAATGGCTTCTTTGAAGTGACCGCCGATCAATCGTACCAACATTTGGCAGATTCGCGACCTTTAAGAGTCCTGAAAGTGTACTATTCATTTTTGACCCCAATTTGACCTATGACCTTGAGGGGTCAAGATGAAGGTCAAGATGTTTTTGAACTCGGAAGGGTGGGCGCCAGGCAGGGGACCCAAAATCCGGACGATCGGGGACTTTTTAAAAAAAATCTTGTTTTTGACCAAATTTTCCATATGACCTTGAGGGGTCAAGGTCAAGGTCATAGTGTCAATGCCTTCTTTGAAGTAACCGCCGATCAATCGTACCAACATTTTACAAATTCGCTACCTTTAAGATGCCTGAAAGTGTACTATTCATTTTTGACCCCAATTTGACCTATGACCTTGATGGGTCAAGATGAAGGTCAAGATGTTTTTGAACTCGGAAGGTTGGGCGCCAGGCAGGGGACCCAAAATCCGGACGATCGGGGACTTTTAAAAACAAAATCTCGTTTTTGACCAATTTTTCCATATGACCTTGAGGGGTCAAGGTCAGGTAATAGTGTCAATGGCTTCTTTGAAGTGACCGCCGATCAATTGTACCAACATTTTCCAGATTCGCGACCTTTAAGAGTCCTGAAAGTGTACTATTCATTTTTGACCCCAATTTGACCTATGACCTTGAGGGGTCAAGGTCATAGTGCCAGTGGCTTCTTTAAAGTGGCCGCCGATCAACCGCCATCATTTTAGGGTAATAATTGAATAAGGAAATGAATAAGGAAATGAATAAGGAACTAACTTCACATTGAATAAGTAAATGAATAAGGAAAAACGAATAAGGAACTAACTTCACAGACCTATTTTAGGCTGGCGAAGCGAAATTATTTACGCCATGTTTATTTCGCTTGACAAACGAGTACGAGTTTACACTATGTAATAAACAATGTGTTTCAATTTAAACTCTTGATTCCCAATGTAACAAGTAAAACCAAGTTTTTCTTTTTTTATTCAACAACTTGAAATTATATTTTTCAGTTAGATTAAACAAACATTAATTTAACCTGATACTGAAGTAATTTCGCAATATAAACACTGTGAGGCGAAACACTCACGAAGACTGTAATAAGGCATGGCACGAGATTTATGAAGAGAAGCAAATAATTGATTGCCTCAATATTTTGAAACATAATCACGAAAAGCATTTTGGGCGACACCTAAAGGCTTGGGATTATAGGGTGAAATAGCGTCACACCTTCTAAAGCGCTGCCGCGGGTTCCGCGTGCTACATAATTATGGTGTGCTTTCAGTGTCACTTAACTTTGATCTTAAGTTCATCGATCGATAGGAGAGGGAAGATATCCCACAATCATTAGATTATGAACATCGCGATAATTATGAGCTATTCACCGATATGAACTTTCTGTAATATGAGTTGGATGCAAGTTGGACACAGTCCAATTAATTTTATGATTTCCTGAACACAATTTATCGTTTTTTGTTTTGGATAGTATTTTGTTTTCTTCATTCATCAAAATACATACTTTGATATCGACAATAAAGGTTGGAATATGAATTGATAATCACAATAACTATTTGAACGAGGAATAAAAACGATGCTCTCTCGGAAAGAAATTCCGCCTCGGGATGACACGAAGATACAACAATCGATCAATGTGATCGAAGTTGGAAGGATCTAATTTGACAATATTATTTTCGCTTTATCTACATTGATTTCTACTGGCAAGAATTACAATAATAAAGGCTTAGAATGTAGATGATATAGGTAATGGATGAGGGTTAGGTGTTGGGGTAATGATTGAGTTTGGTTTAAATTTAGGGGGTCAAGCTTGCAGTTTGGGAAATGAAGGCATCATGACGAAGACAAAATGAGACGAAGAACAAGTTAGTGCAATAAAACAAAGTGAACATCAGAATATAAAGGCTTAGGATAAGGGATTACAATTGTGGGATGTGATAAGGGTCGGTTTAGGGTTGGAGGTAAAGTTTGGTGTCGCGTAGTAGACCAAATTGGTGTAAACCAAGCAAACATCAACCCGGGCCCTGTTGCAGAAAGAGATGCAATCGATTGTAAATTTGCAATTAATTGTAAGTCAGATCATGTGAATAAAATGCGCAATTCTGATTGGTTGAAATGCGCAAATTTTCTGATTTGCAATTAATTGCAACTTAACAATCGATTGCATCGCTTTCAGCAACGGGGCCCAGATCTTCTACTAAAATCGATCGATATTATTGTATTACTCTATATTGAAGTTTATGAACACTGAATGCCTGCCATAAGCTTCATGCTTCAAAACGTGTACAAAATGAGGAGCAGGCTGAGTGCCTAAACCTCGTTACGTTAAAGGCACATTAAAGCCTTTGCCTCTTCTTTAAATTGAAAACAATTTTTTTTTAATTTTAGACATAAAAGTGTACGAATTGCAATGAAGTGTAAGCTTTTTTCTGTTTTAATTGCCCATGCATTACCACTTGAGGGCCATCAATGTAAAATAAAATATCTTTGATTGAAGGCAAAAATATTCACAAATCAATAAGATAAGCAGTGTATTGCCAACGTTGTTTTTGTCAAGTTCGATAGTGTTTACTTCAAAAGTTAGTTTGGGTAGCTTAATTTTATTAATCACTCCTTCGGACATTGTGGATAAAAATGATATTAGCTTCTACAAAGCTTTACAACAAACTTTAAAGTTGCGATGTGTTAACGTTTACTTCTTAGAATGGCATAAGGTGCGAAGTTGCGGAATCAAGAATGTATGGTGGAAAACTAATCTGTTACAAAACTTACATCTGTAAGCTATCAAATGAAATGTTGGAAAATCACGTTCCGTTTGTTATGACTAATTTGAGACGTGATGACAACAAAAATGTCATGTCTCTTATCTTTGTACATGTGATTTAAGGGATCATCAGGGATTTGAAAGCGTAAAGATCTGTGAAATTAGTGGGTTTGTTCATATAGCATATAGTAAGATGCGGCAGTTTATATCTAAATACTGTTTAAATCTTAACGCATAATCTTCACGATTACTCGGGGGAAAATGCCTTTTGAATTGAGTGCTACCACGTGTTATTCAATGCGTAGGCATATAGGGCCAAATTTTCATTCATTGAACCTAAAAGTATCCCCATCTTTGATTTGAAATTTGACACACAATATTCTGTATAACATTATCTAGTTACTGCAACAGTTGAGATGAATTGAGGGACATGCACTTCGCTGGATTGCCCTTTAAATCATGAAGGAATCGGAATCTGCAATTATTTTCTTTTAATCAGAATCGCGTTCGTGAGGTGTTAAAGGGTTAATCACATCTGAACCGAGTTGTTAAACTCTTGCTAGGAAAGTCTAGTCTCTTTTTACTCACTTATCCAGAACTCTGTCGCCCCAACACCATGACAACGCCACAAAAACGAGAAAGTTAGACGACTTTCTCATTATACGCGTCTGACTTTCATTATATCCACGAGACCATAAACTTATCAAGAAAAAACAAATTTGTACTAATGTCGTAACCAGATCCATTCGGATAGTTATATAAAACTTCCTCTGTATTATATTATACAGAATGAGAGAATGAACTTGTTTGAACTTGTTATTGCTGCCATGTTCACGTTTACATGGCCATCGTGTGAACGTACAATATTGCCCTCATAAACACACTTTTATTTTACACGATTTAATTTCCATGATGTAAAAACCTGCGTAATGCGACCACCTGAGTAACGCGACCAGCGACCACCCTATTTGGGTCCTTACGTACATATAAATATGTGTATAGCGACCACAAAATTAGCGCTTGAGCGACCAAGGCATCAACTCTGTCGCCTCTGGTCACTCAAGGCTCCAATCCTGAGAAGGTAAACAGTAAATGCATAAAACAAACTTGTATAATGACAATAAACTTCAGACAACTTATAGATTGACTTTGGCTGGTCACCTAGCTATCACATTTCGATTCAAGTATTTTAGTCTCTAATATATGGGATTGAATATTCCAGGGTCATTATTACATCAAGTATAAGGAATTCGACAGATTTTCGTATATATTTTTCAAACGTAGTTTCAATACATAATTATAAATGATAATTATATGTGTACAAAAGAGTGAACATTTATTAAAATAATTATAAGTATCATAAAATCGCGTCCTTTTTTATCTGATGTTTGAACAGCCGGTTAGTTTCTCAACATTTGCGCGGAGTACTATTTACTGAGTATTAATAATTTATTACGTGGACGTGGTTTGGCAAAATAGTCTCATTGGCACTTAACCAATTTCATCAATCAGTCCTAGGCTCCGTTGCAGAAAGAGATACACTGTATAATGACAATAAACTTCAGACAACTTATAGATTGACTTTGGCTGGTCACCTAGCTATCACATTTCGATTCAAGTATTTTAGTCTCTAATATATGGGATTGAATATTCCAGGGTCATTATTACATCAAGTATAAGGAATTCGACAGATTTTCGTATATATTTTTCAAACGTAGTTTCAATACATAATTATAAATGATAATTATATGTGTACAAAAGAGTGAACATTTATTAAAATAGTTATAAGTATCATAAAATCGCGTCCTTTTTTATCTGATGTTTGAACAGCCGGTTAGTTTCTCAACATTTGCGCGGAGTACTATTTACTGAGTATTAATAATTTATTACGTGGACGTGGTTTGGCAAAATATTCTCATTGGCACTTAACCAATTTCATCAATCAGTCCTAGGCTCCGCTGCAGAAAGAGATACAATCGATTGTAAGTTACAATTGATTGTAAGTCAGACAATTTACGCGTTTCAACCAATCAGATTTGCGCATCTAAAACACCTGATCTGACTTACCATTAATTGTATCTTACAATCGATTGTATCTCTTCCTGCAATGGGCCCCTGAACGGGTTTAAGAGTATTGTACGATTTTAATAGTTAGAAATGTGGTATTTTAAAGGGATCTAGTAACATTGTCCAAATCCTCACAATCAAATTGTAATGGTGATGGTTCCCTCATACCTTTCTGTATTCGTATTAACAATAGAAGCATGGGACAGGTTTCGGTTTTTCGAATTTCCCTTTCGTTAAAAAGATATTTAAGATTGAAGTGTTCAGATGTTAAACTGTCCACTGGACACGTGCGTGTACATATGCCAATTAATTACACATGTGCATATAGGCACAGTATGCGACCAGAAATTCAAAATGGCCGCCCACCTGTCTAATGAGACCACCTGTCTACACCGACCACTTTTCGCCGGTCCCTTGAGCGGTCGCTATAGACAGGTTTGACTGTATATTAGTTATGTATGGAGTTGATTGCATCGAAATGTGTGGATATGATAATGAGACCATTTCTTTGCATCTGCCCGTATGTACTACATACTCTTCGTACTTCACTGATAAGGAGATTACTTCCAAAAGAAGCTAAATCCACTTTGTCTTCTTCTCAAATAACCGCATATATCTGCTCGACTTCTCTTTGTACACATTCCAATTAGAAATTTGAATTGATATTCACGATAACCAATTATGTTGTTTTTAATGGCGTATATTAGTTTGATTGAAATTGATTTAAAGCATTTATCTAGGTATAGCTTACTAATTCACTAATACCATTTACTGAAAAGATTTAGCGCTGTTTGGAATAACAGCGCTTCGAATAATTATGCATACCTAGCCTTTATCAGGTATAGAATAATTATGCATACCTATAGCCTTTATCAGGTATAGCCGTGCAGTATTAATGTTCCTCCCATCAATCTCCCTTAGGAGAAAGGTACATGTTTGGCCCGTAGCGAGGGGTGCGTTGGGTACATACGCACCCCCCTCAACAAAAAGTCAGAAAGGTCCACTTGTCATCGGTCTCAGCCATTGCATACACAACTAAACCAGTGGTCTCGGTCATGTCGGTCTCGGCCACAATCGGACTTAGCGACGATCAACCCCCCCCCCCCCCTCCCCCACCTGCTTACAAAACCCAACAAGTGGTCTCGATCTCGGGCCAAGATTGATCTTGGCGCCGCCCCCCCCCCCCCCCCCCCCCCTCCTGCTTACAAGTCAGCCAGCGGTCTCTGGCCACGATCGATCACCATCACCGAGTGTGTACATTATTTTGCTCATCCCTTGATACATCCCGGCTAAAGGCCTGATTGTACACAATCATCTGTAATATTCTCCCAATAATGTCTGCTCTTTTGTATGCGAATTTGTATCGTCATCATCAAGTTCAGGTGTGCATTGCTGCACAAATTTCCCCCGGCGACAGAACGTCTTTGGTATACTGACCGGGCAAGGGAATCGACCCCATGGCCTCCTGTTCATGAGACGGACGCTCGATACCGCTATAAATGCCATGCATGCCCGGTGGTATTGTAAAAGGCTGGTAATACTGGCGTAGCGTGGTCTGACTGATCGAGAGGGGGGGGGGGGGGGGGGGGGTCATGCTTTTTGTACTTCTTTGGGGGACATTTTAACTTTATATTTTGTTTAGCGTTTTCTGTCAAATTATGCTAGGGAGCCAAGCAATAGAGCAAATAATTATGGAAGTATTTATGACTGAAGTCTGAACTGAAAAGCGTTCCGGAATGTTTTTCGATTGCAATCATCAAAACCAAGGAGCAGTAAGTGATCTGCTATCAATTTAATGTTTCACCTTTTTACTTTGTGAACATTGCTCTGTTTGTATGAAACTATCACGCAACATATTGGTACAAGATGATTGTATAGTCGCAAATATCACTTTTGTAAACACCTTATGAAGTGAATGGATCACTTTTAGTCGATTTGCCATAATTGAATTGAGGAGGGAGCTAGGGCGGG
Organism: Echinarachnius parma; assembly: GCA_037951105.1. Lineage (NCBI taxonomy): Eukaryota > Metazoa > Echinodermata > Echinoidea > Clypeasteroida > Echinarachniidae > Echinarachnius > Echinarachnius parma. The sequence goes on from JBAMJV010002149.1 coordinate 228,494, forward strand.
TTGCGTTGCCTCCTAGCTCCCAAGCTTGTCTCGCTTTTGAATAACATTTTGTCAAAAAAATGAAGGTTGATCTTCACGTTGCAAATGATCTGTCATTTCATTAAAGGATTAGCATTAGGCTTTAGGTGCATGTGGAGTGACTGATATTAAAGTGATCTAGTATTTTGTTTGACGTGTGCAAAAAGGTTGATAAAGTGTGTACGTTTGTGATCTGATATTTCCACTGAGTAATGTGTGAACATTATTTTCAGGTTATATGGTATATGGCCGAGTAATGAGCGAAAATGAAAAGTGATATTCAAAAACTCATTGCACTGACTTTGTACACAGCAATAACTTTCCATATTGGATAATTAAACAACCCGAACACTTCAATAGAAAATATCTTTTTAAATTAATCGATATTCGAAAAACAAAACCGGTTCCATGCTTCTATTTGCAATACGAATGCAACAAAATATGAGGAACCACTATAGTTCTTAGTAAGTTTTGAGGATTTGTTATAATTTTAATGAGCAGTTCAGGGAAAAATAATTCCCCGACGTATATGGAATAATATATAAAAAAAACGTTGAAAGTGCATTATATGTAAAATAATTAGTTGCTAATTAAACAAATATTATGTACGCACTATCAACTTGAAATTAACTATGTCAACAAATATATCACGTAACAAAAATAGACATCCCGTCAAATTTCAAAATAATAGCATGGAAGGTGTGGTAAAATTTAGTAATATAAGTTAACAATTGTGACTTGTTGCGTATTTAAAACAAAGTTTAAAAGCCCAACATAATTCATTGTGGATCATTATTAAATTTTTGTTTTGTTTTAGATTTTAGTCACTACTGCATCATCAAGATGAAATGCAAAACTGCTCATAACTGAAAGGAAAATACCTCAGGCATAACTGTGAATGTGCATTTGTTATACACATATTTTTGCGAAAATGGTGATGTTAATATATTAACAGTATAATTTTATATTTTGTTTTGTTTTATATTGAAGCGTTTGCTATAAAAGGTTCACCGGCTACTATATATTCTGCAAGGCAAAAATTAAACTGATGAATGAATCGGTCAAGCAAGTAATGACTTTTGCACATTAGAACAGAAGTGCATGACTAGTCTTTGATTTAAAATCGCAACAGCGCTGTCTTTTTAATGCCCGGCGCAGACAGAGCCGACTCGATCCGATCCGACTGGTTTTCAGCCTGATAAACTCAGTATGCTCTGCCTCTTGACTCCGGTTTTTCCAGTCAAGTGCCAGTCGGAGGTCAGTCGAGGCCGATTCAACATGTTAGATCGGCTCCGACTGAGCGAAACTGACTCTAGCCTGACTGAAAACCAGTCGGATCGGGTCGAGTCGGCTCTGTCTGCGCCGGGCGAGGAAAAGCGTCGAGCTGGAACGATGCATCATTTAGGTGCATGTTTAATACAGAGATTGGTCATTGGTGTGCGTACCGAATGCTAAGAGTGTAGCTTAGCTCATCAGGGGTGGTAAGGCTGTACACGGGCCAACGTGACCGTGTTCGGCATTAATTTGTTGTTTATATTTCTCCTTTATTTCAGTTTTGTTTTGCTTTATTTATTTCATTTTGTATACAGACGTTGTTTTACTTGTAAAAATATGGTCCGTTGGTTGGTTATTTGTCTTTTACAAACGCGAACAATTGATTCAATTGTGATATTTTACGAATGGGACCGCCCTGTATCGTCACCATTCGAGAGACGCAACATTGGTTCGTAGCCGGGCTGATGGTGCGAAGAACATGAGCTCTCACCATTACACCAGATGACCGCTTCACAATATTTCGCGGTCATCAATTAAAAATAATAATGGACAATCATCCTTCATTCTTATGATCGGGACAATAAGTTTGCTCAAACTTTTAAGACCACCGCTCGATGCCCAGGGAGAGAGTACGTAGATGATTGTGATGGATATGGTATGGGAAAACGTGAATTACTCTAGAGGAGATGGGGTTGGAAGGGGGAAATAGGTGGGAAATGGTGCACTTGTACGTACATCAGACAAAGTAGCGTGCGTCATCATATAAAACTGCCGCTGGTGTAGATGAAAATAAAATTTTCATATTGCAATACCGAACTGCTCATGCACAGCCGCCTAGCCACGCGCAAGTCATTTATGGTCAAATTAAAGGTACACACTCTCCTATTATATTGTAGATAATCTTGCTACATTAGAGGCGAGAGGGTAATTTCGCGCGCATAACTGCATAAGGTGCACGATCGTGCTATTTCGGGGTTAGCCAGTCATATCGAACGCAAGGCATATGGGTAGCCAATTAGGGGAAGAGAATAGGGCTGTGGGTTCGCAGCGTTTACGCGTTCAGAAGTTCGAAAAGCTCTAGGGTAGAACGTCGCGAGGGGCAGCGGTGAAGATTCATTGCGATTGGTCAGTGATCTGGCTAACACGTGTCATCCCTCCCTCTCTATCTCAACTTGGTAAAACCTCGTGGGACTTCAAACTTTATACCATTGGACCTTCGCATCGGCTTTTGGCGTTCCATCATTCAATTGCGCCATCTTCCGAGATATGTACTTATCCCGTTTACACTATAGGGGAAGACACCGGGAAGACACGTGTTATAAACAACCTATCGCTTCTTTTTAATCTTTGCTCAAGAAGTTTATCACTTGTTGATCAATTTTCATAAGTTTTGCAATAAATCATTTCGCCTCTGCATGTGTAGCAGCTGGTCCTTTTTCAGTTTTGGAAATAGAAACAATGTTATGTTACAACTATTGACAACGAGTTGCCTTCATTCAATCTCTCCTGATACAAAGCTATCGCCATTTATGGTTTCATCTCTGGAAAGTTTCTGGTTGTTTTACAGTTTGATGGTCATATTCTGTAACAATTAACCTCAGGTCTTTAACCGTCATTGAACCTCTGCTCGCTCACAACTATTTTCGTTTCTGGACAGAGCAACCGCAACTAAGGTGACAAGTATACATCGGCGAGGACATCTTAATATTAAAGGTAAGTACTAAATTAAACTTGCCCAAGTGACCACCTGTCTGTAACGACCTGCTCCTCGTAACGACCGAACCCGTTTCACCATCAAAAAGATTATGTATCAACCCTCTGAGTGCTATGATCGACCCACGGCATATAATACTCACACAATTTAATGGACTAATGTCTTTAATTAATTACCACGCAATTACTACCAAGTTTCTATTCATTGTAAACCGAACACAAAAAGTAACTACCCCCTAAACAACTGCTCGTAGTTTCATAACCAATACTTGTTTCAAGATGACTGTCATCTTACCTCAATTGGTCTGTGCATTTTGTGTAAAAGTCAGGGATATTTATCACTTCATGGCTGAATGAGCACAGATTAAAGACAAAATGACCCAATTAAAAAGTCACAATTACTTGCGCATGCCTGTACATATACATGTAGTTGTGGAACAGCACATGTAGCTAATAATGCATTGATCATGTTGATTATGGTTTGTGAAACAATGCTGTTTGATATTCCATCTATTTTGATTTTGTAATGGCACATGTGGTTAAATGCATTTAATTGCAATTGTAAAACAGTGAAATATTAAATAATAACATATTCTGTAATATTCAATACACTGCAATAATAATATTACTTTTGCGAAATTTGAAATATGAATATTTTTTCTTTAATGTGTGCTTACTCAACCATGGATCAATGGTTACCTATTATTTTTACACATTGTTTTTACGACTACCATATAAATATTTTGGCGAGACGAAATCTTGAAACGATTCTTGGTTATGAAATTATGAGCAGTTGTTTAGGTGGGGTAATTACTTTTTGTGTTCGGTTTAAATGAATAGAATACTACGTTCACATCAAGAGTAGATGAGTATGATACCATACAGTATACTGCACATTCCATGATTGCATAATCACGATGAGCAGGAGGGAGTCGACATAGATGCATTAACAATATAGACGGTTGTCGTTATTATCAAACACTAATGTAGAACAGAAGATATGTGTACGTAAAGGACCGTTCCCTACTAACTGTAAAGGGATCTAGTAATATGTCAAAACCTACAAAATTCTCTTAGAAATCTAGCGGTCCCTACATACCCACGTTGTATGAACATTACCAATATAACACTAAACATTGTATCAACCATTCATTGCTTTTTGCACATGTCAACAAAGTGTAAATAGGTATTGCTTCTTTTCAGTGATTTACATACAGACTCCCAAATTGTCTGAAAATTTCACATTTAGTATGGTATAAAGATGCTGCGCATGAAGTCTCAAATAAAAAATTGATTTTGTGTTCACTTTTTGCAATAAACATACGAAACTGTTCATTGAAAAACGTGCTGGCAGCACTTAATTCAAAATCGCCTATGAAACTGCAATTATTCCTTGAGTAATGAATATAACGGGCTGAGATTTACATAAAATGCACGAACTGCCATAACTCTTATATATGGCAGTACCTTGTTATAAACCAACCTAATAATGATAGCATGTAAATCGCTGCTTGAGAGACCTTTCATTTAACAAATGAATGAACACAGCGACCTTCTATTTATTTGGGAACCAATCAAATCTGGCCTGAGGTAGCCGGCTGGTCCATATGTTTAGACGTGTCTGAGGGGCAAGTATCTGAGGGGCAAGTATCTGGTCTTAATTACACAACGTGACGCAGCCAGGGTTTACACAAAATTAAGTTGGGGGGAAAGAAGGGTCCAGTGTGTTAATATGGAGGAGGAGGTAGGGTGGCGGCAGTGCCGAAGTGACATCGTTCCAATGCACTAATTGACCATCTTGATTAGTGTCAAATTGAATCGTAATAATCGACTTAATTATATTCTTTAGACGTGTTATTAAACTGAATAGCTCAATCTCCCACTCATCTGCAATGAATAAAAGGAAATTCAGCTTGTTAAGATGCATAAAATATGTATCGACATTTATTCCATAATGATATATTGACTGAAAAAATAATCAATATACAGTAATATGTTTCTATGACCAGAGTCATTGTATATTTGTTTTATATCCCTTCGACCTGTATTGTTCAAATAAAATTAAAGTATAATATAAAGAAAAACAAACCATTGATACTATTGATATAAAGGAAAACAAACCATTGAACATGGCACCATCACTTACTGTGTTCTGTTTGTGACACTGGCCCCCTTTGCGTAATATTCCTAACGCAGAGCGCGTATTGCGCTACCTTTCCATTCATGAGTACGCGCATTAACAACTATTGCGCACCCAAATGCCAAACACGCGCAGCAATGTGAATAATTAACATGTATGATTGAATGGGGAAATAAATTACACATACACACACACGGTGTGCATGTGCCATAGTGCAGTGACCGCTGCAATTTAATTGTCGAATGACGAATTACTGTCACGGCCACTGAAGATCAACGATGCAAATTGTGCCCCATTTTCGGAAGTTATGCATTCGAATACCGCCATGTTATACATGAAATGCATCTCTAGAATATTCTTTGGAACTTATTGATATTCACGGTAACAATATTCTGTATTTTTTGTTTAATTACTCTTTAGAAAAGCTGGTCGAGCATCTATCGCAAGCTAAAACAAGACATCCGCTCGCTGAGAGGTTGTTATAACACGCATCTCTACACCTGAGCAGGCAAAAAAATCTATGATCTTGCTTTGTTTGTTTTGTTTTTATTTATTTTGTTTGGGGGGAGGGGGGACAAAGTACCTTTTTCCGGGGGAAAAGGTGAACTATGCGTGACGTCACAATACAAAGGTTACTATTCACCGGTACTATTCACCGGGAAACGTCTTTTCTAGTCAAAATTATATCCCTCATAAGATCGTTTTACCATTGTATTTGACAAATGATAGTTTTGGACAACACGCGCAATCCCCGCGCAATCACTTGACCGGGTTGTTAGCAAAAAATTAACACTAAAAGTTCGTTACGCGTTCGTCCCATAGATCATGTGTTTAAGCAAAATGCACACGCGATCAAATTTGTGCAGTGCTCTATGGCGCACACGTTCTAGTCACGTGATTGCCATTGCTGGTAAAAACTAACACCCTAGGAAGAAGAACGCCAAGACAGCCAATAAGCACATCCGTGGGAGCGTTAGCACGCATTCATTGCGTATGTGCGCAACTGCCAGCGCGTTGGTGCGCACTCGGTTTTGCGTCTTTGTGATTGTATGCGCAAAATAACAATGACTTTAAGCGTATTAGATGCGCCCAGGTTCTGGAGGCTCCTCTGGCTTCATTAATGTGGATTGATTTTTATATCAAAATTTACAAGCGATTTTATGAAATATTCAAGAGATTTTCACTTATTTTGCTATAAGCTGAACACAATCACTGATATTGATGAGTGATATAAAACAACTAACGAATGTGCTTGATTGTGATAGGCAATCTATTACCTCGGTGGGCTCAAAATGACTATTACCCTCAGCTACGCTTCGGGTAATAATCATTTTGAGCCCACCTCGGTAATAGATTTGACTATCACAAGAAGCCCATTCGTTAGTTGTATACTATTCTTTTTCTTGTTGTGTACACTCCTAATACAACAATCTTACGAGAAGGGATATAAATATTATTATTAACCATAGCAGACATCTGAGCAGGGCAATTTTAAAACCATATTGCCCTCCAAGTTAAGTAGGCCAACAAAACTAGGGGTGAAAACAAATCATATTGCCCGCTCAGAAAAGTCAATGGGATTTTGTGTGTAATTTGCCGGTCAATATGATCACACAGTAAACCAATGGACAAAATCATATTGACCGCTCAGAAAATTCAATGGGATTTTGTGTGTAATTTGCCGGTCAATAATATATCCGAGTATGAAGGCGCGCTAACAGCATATGACTGCGCAAAATCATACGCGCGTTTATTAATGATTTGCGCGTGTCTAATTATGACGTAATAATGTGTTGCGCGCTAGCTAAGTAATGATTCTTTACAAACTGGGTTGAAGATGTATGCATTTTGGTTAAAACTTGAAGTAACATCGTTCAATAATTAGAAGAATTGTGCAATTTGTACCCTTTAAATTAATATATTGCATGTTCGCTCGAGATGTCTGATAAGTTAATAATTACAATATTGACTGGACTTTCGGGCTACACTACAAATATTGCCCTCACTACATCCATATTGCCCTCGTCTTCGACTCGGGCAATATGAATCTAGTTCAGGCAATATTTGCCGTGTCTCCCTCAAGGCCAGTCAATATTCTTTAAATGTTTGTTCTATATACAGGGGCAGCAAAAGGGGGGTATATAGGGGGGGGGGGGGTCTTGTATTAAGGAAGCAGGACAATGGTTTCATTGCTACAGTGGCTTTTCCATTGATCATAGACCTATGCTTCTAAGTCACAATCATTGGGGAATGTTGCTCAGACCCATCTCACATTTTGGAATCGTGGTTTGACTACCAACCTAAATATTATATGATTTATATAATAGCTCGTATATTATCCGTTTAACCACGCACGCATCGTGTGTTTGAGATACACAGAAACGCTTTATCGTTCATGATAGATAGTTTTCTATATTCATTTTCATCCCATCACCGTATCCCCACTCCCATATCTCTATCCTAGATCTCAAACATTCCAAGATACCTCGTTTTAAGATATACTTGAGAATTGTTTTTTTAGAATTTTCTTTCGTTACTGTTTTGGTTGGAATCCATGTGAAAGTACATTTAGTAATACATCTGACATTAGAATTATTCCCTTTCAAATGCTCGCAAAGACAATTTCTCACAACATACTTACAAAAGGGGCAGGTGAGATCTCGCAAGCTACTATGCTGTTATTGTTAGACATTGCATGTTACATGTCCCCAGTATAACCGGGAGCTCACTGAAAAAACCCCCACAGTGTTGCATATTGTAATTTGACAATATTTAAAGGCAACAATTTTGTCATCATTCTAATCGGGATTCTTCTCTGCAGTGACGATGCATCCCATATATCTCAATCGGTGGTCTCACCCTGCCGGAAAGAACACAGTCATCCACAGTGTGAACACACTGTGTTTCACAGTGTGGACCACAATGTTAAATTCGAGCGTTTTCACAGTGTGAAAGCAAATTCACACTGTGAACACACTGTGAAAACACTGTGTGGGCACTGTGAACACACTGTGAGGGCATATCGCCACAGTGTGAAATTACGTGCGTTCACAGTGTGTACAAAAAGCGCGCTCACACTGTGTATCTCAGGAATTTCATTGGCTTTCACACTGTGAAAACGGTCGAATTTAACATCGTGGTCCACACTGTGAATCGCAGTGTGTTCACACTGTGGATGAGTGTGTTCTTTCCGTCAGGGCAATCCCCCCTCCTCCCCCCCCCCCCCTCCTCCCCCCCCCCCTCCCCCCCCCCCCCCCCCCATGGGATTATTAGTTCATGTAGGTGAATACATTCGATAAATCCGGCATCGGCACGAAACATAATGGGGTTACTAGTCATCTGCAGTATAATACTTAGCTACGTGTTTTAAAGGTATATAGATCGGATTGCGAACGCCTTGCGCACGGTGCGAAATACACGCAAGCTCAGAGGTACTTTGTGTGGTGCACACAAACTAGCCTTAATGAAAATGTCGATCCGCGTTGTATTATCCCCATGCTTGGTGATCTTTTCGTAAAATTCAAGACATAAGGGATATTTTACATCATGAACTTTGATATTGTTTATTTTTTAGTTGCTAACCCTTTTCGTTTCATTAGCGTATGCAATACCCAATTTTGAAAACCGTGATTAAATTTACCAAGAGATAATTTTGATCAGAATGGGCATCTCTACTTTGGAGTCACTTTTATTTTATAACAATGCCATGCAGTTAAAACTGATAGTTTAATATAATTCTGGACACTGTCCGGCACAAACTGTTAATTTGGCCGTTTTTTTGGCAGTTTTGGGATTTCGCAAAGAATGGATGAATGTAGAAGTAACTAGGCCAGGTGATTAAATTTAAGCATAATGTAGATGGATTGAATTTCATTGATACAATCAATTACCTTTGTGTAGTAGAATATTCGTGGAATATTGGAGTCAATATAATTCTGATGTTTAATTTGTTTCGTTCTTCTTTGAAACACCGTTCTATTTGTATGTGATTTTATCATTTATTTATCTGTTTATAAATAAAAGTGCATGACGGTTGAATAAACTCGACTGCCGCGACAAAATTGTTGGTGTTTTATTTGTCCGTACACCGTGTCCATATTGCATCACAAATGAATGAATTGTCCAGTTGGACGAGTAAAATGAGAACGGTAACAGGATTAGTATTTAGCCTGAAGTTTTCTCGATCCTTTCTCATGTTCATATTGCACCAAAGAACATGCAAACTTGATTCAACCATGATTATACTAAGGCAATTTTGAGTAATGCTTAAAGGGCAATGAAACGAAACATTTGGGGATTTGTCCTCACATTTGGCAAAACGTGCTGACAATTCCCCATATAAATAAATATAGACATCTTCGAAATAATAGCCATGTTTTTTTTTCTTGTCCAATGCTGCTTAAACTTTCAACAACAAAAACAGTTATTCCTCTATATACCGTCAGAGTGAAAAAACAGTTTTCCAGCTTTCATTGTCCTTTAATCTCGGATAAATTTAGTCTTTACTTTCTCTTTTTTGCGCTTCTGTGTGTGCACTGTGATGTATTAAACAATAATTTATAGCACATTCAACATAGCTTTAAAAAATATGTTGGCATTCGTAAAATATTAATGTCAAACATCGGATATGCCATGTATTTCATTTACATTTTAATGTTTCCTCTCATATTCACACATGTATGTGCACTGTGTACCTGTTGGTATTGCAATATTTGATTATTTTAAGAATGAGCTGTCGTTCTCAAAATTGGCGTACATACGGGGGAGGGGGCATACTTTGACAAACAAAAACAAAAATACAACCATATACGTGTAAACATTCAAACAAATACATTTTTAAAATGCGTGTCCCGAATCAATCGCACCACGTCACTGCGCAATAATATACAGTAAATAATAACTCCTTTTGAGGCGAACTTTGTCTGAATGTTATGATTACATCTATTTACGGTAGAGTTTGGACCCAAAATGGAGAAGAAAAACAAGGAACGGGAAATACGCAAGTTTGAACCATTATTTACGAGAAGCTGGTGAAACGGCTTACCTCTTCCTAACCACTATACCTACTCACGGGGTATCACTTTCTCGTTTGTTCCCGATAACATGTTGTTGCTTTCCGTCCGCTAAGTGGACTTACACCATGTTCGTGTTTATCAAATGGAGTAAGGGTGAACTTATGGTTATTATTCGTTGAGGAATACCGAAGATCAGTCGCATAAAACCATAAATTGACAGCGCGGGGAGGAGGTGGAGCAATTTTAATGTAATACCAAGAACATCAACATTTGCTAGGAAGCAGACGGGCCCTGGCATTGATCATTTTTGTTTCCAAAATGGGGGGGGGGGGGGGGGGGGGTGGGGAGGAGGTGGTAATAGCGAATATTTCACATTTTTTGTATGAGGGGATCCCCACAAATTGTTTTCTAACTTCATATTTCATCAACTATGGAGTGACGAGTGTTGGGTGGGGCGTATGCTCTAATTATCGTCACACCACAGTGACTGTATTATGTTATTCCTCCAATGTAAATACAAAATAGATTGACCGAAAAGTGGGCTGTTAACCCAATTTTGGAAGTGCGAAGGAAAACTATGTCGCTCATGTCTCCAAATGATAAACTATTTACCCAAGTTGTGTTTGGTTTTCTCAAATGCATGAATGCACATTGGACTTGGAGTGCATGCTGATGAGATGACGAATCACTCGATATATCTTTTTCCTAGAACCCATATTTCGTGGACGATAACGCTATTTGAACACAAAATGCATTGGCATAATGTGCCATTTACCTATTAAACATTATTTGAACAAGTACCCATCACACCCGTAGGCAGTATCTTTTAGACCCAGTGGATGCCGTTATAAGACCCTCACGAGCTTTGTGTAAGGTCACAAGATAAATCATTTGCACTTTTAAATTACGGGCAATCAAACAAATCAATCAGTCGATACCAAAATGACCACTTGTATCAGAAAAAAAGATAATGTAATAGACAGTATTTTATGTATATAAAATTATTCTCAAGGGTTTCCAAGATAAAAGACTCCATGATGTATCATTATGAATAACGTATAATAAAGTTTAACAAATAACATATTTCATAATTATGTTGTACACGGGAGGGAAAACGAAAACGTTTATAGGACCACTTACAAATTGCTGTTCCAAACTGACGGTTCACCCATGGAATACCAATATATTTCCATTTGGCCTTCAAATATTTTCCCAAATGGAATTTGTCATTTGGGGTTTCTGAGCGAACGTCAGCAATTAAGAAAACTATAACAACTTTTTTCTTAGTTAAGATGGGGAATCTTTGAAGCAAATGTCCTCTTTCCACTAGTATTAAGCATTCGAACTGCCCGATGCATTCCCATGAACAAGCAGGCGGGAAACAACCAGTTTGGCAGCATAAGAATTATTTGTGAGCCGAAAACTAAACTTTGTATGTCACAAATTCGACGTTGTACTATCGAGTATTCACCTTTCTTTTGATTTATGATGATCATGAATTCGGTGCCAATAGATGTAGACTCGTGAACGCTTTTTGGTATAGGCCAAGCGTTTCGTCATAACACGCATGCAGGGTTAAAGGGGTCTAAAGAAACATTGTGCAAATCGACACAAGTCATTATACTTCAAACTCCAGCAGTTCTCACATACCTTGTTGCTTTTGTATTACTAATAGAAGCATGGAACTCGTTTCAATTCGGTTCTCCAATTTTCTTCTTTGTTATAAAGATATTGATTATTTAAATTAATGAATTTGAAAGTCTCCCTGGGATGCTGGGAGAGTTTGAACTGTGTACAAAGATAATGCAATGATTCCTTTGAATTTGTGCTCATTACCCTGCCATAAAACATCCATTTAACATGAAGTTTTCACATAACAATCAGTGGACATAATTTAACGAATTGCAGAAATACAAAGTTCACAACTTTTGTTAGTTTTTGTTTTTTGCATATATGTCAGCAAAGGTACGGGGGTCCCTTTAAACATTTCAAGTACGGGGATGTGTGCTCTGATTGCGCTGAAATTGAATGGATTAGCCTAATTTTTCTAACGATATAACGTTACTTTGTAAGGCAAGCAAGCAGAGAGAATAGAAAAGCTAAAATGTACAGTAACCCTCTTTCTCTGTTTAATACATTTCACCCCTTCATTATACTATTTCTCTTAATTTTAATTACACTCGAACGGGCAGAACGGCAGTCTAGGCTACTAGGCTATTAAAGGATCGAGCTAAAAATACATCTTTTCATGTGAAGGTATGCTGGTGGCAACCTCTGATTGGGCTCAAATGAAATCAATCGGGTTAGCCTTAATTTCGAAGCTATGTTATGATAAGTTTGTTTAGTAGGTCATCAGGAAAACTAGTTAAACATATTTGACTCTTTCTGTGTGTCACTCTCTCTCGCTCTTTCCTTTTCTCTCTTGATTCATCCATTTATTTAAACCTTTCTCTGAAACACATACTGCCATTGGCAATCTAAGGTTTCAATATCATATTCATAGCAAACAAATAATAACACATGTTAAGCATAGGTGCCTAGAAAGGAATATCATGCTGGCGGCGTTTTATGATTGCGTTCAAAGGAATTTTTATTGGGTTAGCTTGGTTCACGAACGTTATAAATAGTAATTTTGTAGGTCAGTGGGTTGATTAGAAACACTTACAAATAAACACGTCTTTTCTCCAATGAATTAACACCCCCCCCCCCCCCCCCCCCCCCCCCACACCTTCTCGGTTTCTCTTCATGTTATGCCTCTCGAGCACTATTATTATAAATACAAACAAAACATTTGTACACAGTCAATCAACTTTCTGTTTGGGATTCGACGTTTTGAGTATCATCGACTTCTGAACATCGAAGTTGTTCGAAACGGTCAAGTCACACATATTATTGGTAAGTTGATTGTGTAAAATCAACTTTCAAATCGCGATGGGATTTAAATTTTTTTTTTTTTAACGTGTGTTGACATAATAACGATTTAACGTTTTAAGGTAAATCTTGCGTTTTGGGGGCGAATTGTGGTGATTTTGTTAACTCCACATCCCCCTGCGAATGGGCGTAAAATTGATTTTCATATCGCGATGTAAATTTCGTCTGTTCTTACGTACATTACGTGTGTGTATTGTTGCCCTTTGGTTAGCAAATACATTCCCAGTATAAAGTCTTGTGCTTTGAGCTAGTTGTTGCGATTTTTTAACTCCTCGTCTTCGAGTGAAGGAGCTAACCGAGGATAAAGTCGATTTTTATATCGCGATGCATATTTCGATTTTCCTTACGAATGTTATGTGGACATGAAAAATGAAGTTAATATTATCTCGAGTGAATTGTCTTTTGTTTGTTTTTTCTTATTTTTTTCCGGAGGGGGGGGGGGGGGGGGGGGGGGGGGGAGGGGGGTGATATCAATAAACTAACGACCCCTATGTGAATGGGTGTAACAATTATTTAAAGGGTATACCTCCACCCAAAAGTAATTTTGTTAATAAAATGAAAGAGAACAGTGTACTTTAGCTACTCCATCTAGAAGTTCAGAAAATCATCATCATATTAAATCATGGTAAAAGTAAGGATTTAGATGACAGAACATAGTACATAGGCCTATGTAATGGCTAACTATGCAGAAACGAAAATTGTTATTTTCATACATTCGCGCCGCTTAGATTATAACTAAATATAAATATGCCTTATCTGACACTGACTGTCTATAGGCATCTAGCACAGTATATGCCTCCTTACCATGATAATAATATAGATAATTATATTCATCATGTTCAGCTCACTATACAAATGCACATGACTGCATGATGGCCGCAGTATATGTGTATTATGCCATCAATCTTTGATTTGTTCTGTTTTACCGTGTGCATGGGTTATGAAAATTAAATGAGCGCGTAACTCATTCATGACTCCTCGCTGATATAACCTTTTTTCACCTGGCTAGATCACGTATCACTCGGTCCACCCTATGTATAGCTGTTTCAAAGCATTATAAAACTGTTATATATTTATTAATCATTCTGCTATCCGTGCCGTGAACTATGATGCAAAATTCCTTAAAGGGATTAAGTAATTTTTGTTGACATCTGCAACAAATGACAAAGGGTTCAAATTTGACACTCAGTTTTTCATTACCTCAAAACAAAATTATTTTGTGCAGCGCCCTCTATACCAAAACTCAACTACCTCTTTAAGTTCAAGTTGTTGATTTCAGCGCGCACTCTTTTCCTCTTTTATTCGTCCCGCCCATTAATACACCTGCTCCGTCGGAAATGACAACCTTCAAATCGTTCCACTTTCTGTAATGTCGTTTTTATACAGCTCATTTCTCGCGCCACAGAACTGCTACCGACGCAAAGAGGGTTGACTCGATATAGGCCATCTAATCGGACAGACAGTCAGTCGTATAGTTTAAAGATAATGTTGAAATAAAATGTCATACAAACATAAATAACGTCAAAAAAGTATGTTGTGACAAGCAGAGCATTCTGAAAATATTAAGGGGTCTTTCGGGGATTTGTCTGATGCTTAAAATCTGAAGACGCTGGGATAGGTTATAATAATAGTAAGATATAAAATCGTTCTGTTTTGGGACCGGACGCTATTTGGGCTAAGAACCGTTCTGAAAATGATCGTGACGGAGAGATTGACTTTCGCTCGTCTCTCCGTCCTCTTTGGCTACCACCATGAAAGCAAGACATGTACGCGAAACATGAGTGAATTTCCCGTCGCGTTAATTTCTACCCGTCCTGAATCTAAATATTCTTCAGTTAAAGGGACAGTCCCCCTTTTACAAATCATCTGAAAAGTTTCCAGTACCTAGATGGGGATAAAATAATATGACACCCATGTGAAATTATAAATTGAACAACGCTGTAATTTAGATTCTATGACGGTAAAACTACCAATAAAAAATAGCAAAGATATCCTCTCTTCAATGTACTACATTTCAGCCACTTGATATGTTTAGCTGATTCATTGTCAGAAATGAATACAACTATCATGAACTTATTCACGAGAAACCTGTATAAAGATACAATTTCTTATATGCATGCTAAAAAATAACAATCTCAAATGAAAGAAAGAAGGAATAGATCTTAAGTTTGAAGAATATTTCAGTACTTCATTGATTCTTCGGTCATTAAGTTGCACACGGGCAAACGGCCACGGACCCAAAGCGGTGCAGAGAGATCGATTAGCACCGCGCTATGTAGCTAACGTGAACGAATTTACAGACCGGCGAAGGATCATGAATGGGACAATAAAAAACGTCGCGCGTTTTATTATTTGGAGGTTTATAACCAATCATAACTCCATGAAAAGGAGGTTTCAAGCCCTAATTTTTTCAGGCAAGCTGGTAAATGACATTTTCTTTCATGTAAGACATTAACCTCACAACTTTCAAAATTTGGCTTGCAAAAGGCGGACTGTCCCTTTAACAGGGGGAGGAGGGAAAACAATAATCCGCGGTGTGAATACGGTGCGACAGTCACCCCCGGGGGGGCCACTCAACTATATTGCTGTACACACGCGCGACCACAGGTTTTTCAAACCCACCCTAAACAAGTTTTATCCATTGGTCAAATTTATACCGTATTCAAGTATTTTCGAGTGCTTTTTTGACAATTTTGCCCCCTAAACAAGTATAACCCCTAAAACATACCCCTAAACAAGGTCTACGTCAATTGAACAAGCTTGGAGAAAAAGATACCCTAAACGCGTATTTGTTTAACTCCACAAACATACCCTTTTTTCTGATTTTGGCCTATTTGACACCCTAAACGCGTCACGCGCGTGACGCGCCATGATCGGCAAAAAGTACCCTTTTTACGCGTTTTTTTGGTCGCGCGTGTGTACAGCAATATAGTTGAGTGGGCCCCCCGGGCAGTCACCTCCCTTTTCCATATGGATGTGAACAAAATAAACTACAAATTCTAAAACACTGATTTATTTGGTGCAGGCTACGGTATGAATTACCTTGTCCCCTACTTTGTTTTATCGCGTTCAAACAAAATAATTATGAAAACTGAATTGTTGTTTTGAAAATACGTATCAATCATAATTAAGCTATACAACAAGATTTTTTTATTATTTGGGGGCCTGCTATATAGCCCCTTTAATACCGCTCATCTGTATGCCAATTCCCACCTTAGCCACTGGATAGAGTAGCGACTATTTGGGCAAAACCCCCAAATTTGAACAAATCAACGGCCATATTTGGCGAAAATCATTTGATATTCGGGCAAAAATCATATCATATTTGGCACATTTTCTTGTTGGGTAAATATGGTATTCGGGCTATCAGCCCCCTGTACCCGTACATACGCCCGTGTGTATAGGCAGGGTGACTGGTGGTTATTCGTAATGCTACCCATCAAAACATACCTCTATTATGATTATATTAACGTTGATCTGAACCAGGAATTATGTCACATCGTCACCGACAAATTAGTTAGACTCAACTACTCTAATTGTTATCATTGTTATGGTCATAGTGCTTTTGTTAAACCAGCGCAATATTTCATCCGATTTTTGTGATGGATGTCAGCTATGAAAATAGCGACAATTGGATTTCGCAGTCACGGGACACAGGGAATGCACGAGGCTTTATATTCTTGAGTCGAGTCAAACCTACTTCTCTCTATGCGCAAATTAAATTTCTGGTAAGATCATACGAAATTATATGGAAAATTAAGAAAATCTTGATAATACTATATTACACTCTTTGTTTATCCCTCTCCCTCTCTTCTGCAGCGTATAACCATGGATACTTTGTTATTAATAATGATCTAATTTGACTTGTAAGTATGTATCAAGGGCGCACTGTGAATCGGTAAATAGGCTGCATTGCCTTCAAAAACTGAATGAATCGGCAGATACATAATTGAAGACGATAAATAAAAAAAACCTTTCAGGCGCACTACTTCTACTTAAAGGGATTTAGTAACATTGTCCAAATCCTCAAAACTTACTTGGACCTCTAATGGTTCTCTCATGTCTTGTCATATTTATATTAACGATAAAAGCACGGGACAGGTTTCTATTTTCAAATTTCCATTTCGTTTAAAAGATATTAACGATTGAAGTGTTTAGAAAGTAAGTGCAATGAGTTAGTGAATATTGCATTTGCTAAACTTTGGCCAAAAAACATACAATTAACGTGAAATTTTCACACGTTACTTAGTGGACATAATTTATCAGATCACACCAATACACATTTGATTAATCACTCATCACTTTTTTCACTTGTCAACAAAGTTATTGGATCCCTTTAAAAGTGAGATAACATAGAAACCATTCGCATAATCATTATGCAAACCTTGTGATTTGTTAAGAAGGGCACGCAGAACAGGACAACAGAACGTATATCGATGTTGGGCCTCTTTCCTAATATAGTTTTTATAAAAATCCACTTTTACAAAGTATGTCTCAACAAAATTGGTACAGTCAGGATTTTTAAAATTAAAATAGGATTTTATGAAAGGATTCTGATCACCTCAAATTCCTTGCACTTTTGACAGTTCCTGATGGGTGTTGCAAATCTGAAGGCGTTTGCCTTGTTACTGTTACTGGAATTGATTGAAGACATTTGTCAGGCTTTACGTTTTAATATTGAGACCATAAAGAGACCCTCTTCAAGGGATAACTGATGTTAAAGTGTAGCAAATTAGGATCGCATTGTAATAATACGCAAATGATCAAACACTACTTCCGTAGACGAATCTTTGAAGATTTTGTAAAGCCTCTGTTGATTCAATAAAAGGCGTGAAATCCATTCAAATGGAATTCAGGCATTGGTAACAACATATTTAAGCATCATAATTATTTAGCCAATTTAATAATTGCTTAATACTTGTTACTTTCTTTTGCTCTGAAAATAATTACGTTTTGGTAAGTCATAATGCACATAACGCAAATTGGGACAAAGTGGATTTCGATGTTTTGCAAACAAACGACCATATCTCACGGCTGACAAACCCAATTAAGCTTAAATAAAAAACATCAGGAAGCTAGATTATTATCCTTTAATATGACATCAAATATGTATATCTTTCTAATTACATTCATACATGTACCTTAAACAGATATTTGTTGTACCATTCTTTTTGAGACATACTGTACAGGCCGGATTTCATAAATCTCAAGAATGATATTTCACGTATGGCCTGTATTATTTTAGTATTGGTTCCACCTTATTTATAATCACACTTCTAATGGTCACCGCGGGAGTATTTATCCTAGATCATGTTTTATGCCATCACATTATGTGCCCATTACACGAGATTGCCTTTGAACAAGGACACCCTTGCTATACGTACTCTCAATACGTAAACTTGGTTACTAGAATGTCATGCGCTATATTTTATGAGCGAATTATACATCTGTTCAGTGTAATTGTCTTTATTTGATTTTTGGGAACATTCAATGGCAAACGGATAAACAACAAATTATTTAAAAATGGACTACTACTATTCCATATTTTTTTCAGATTATTATCTTAATTGATTATTATCTTTATCAATATAATAATAATAATAATATTAATAATAATAATAATAATAATAATAATAATATTAATACATTTATATAGCGCATTTTCCATCTGAAATGTTCAAAAACGCTGTAGGTCCATATTATTGAAAGAGGTGAGTTTCAATTGTTCTTTAAAAAGATTGAATGAAGATTTGTTGCGGAGGGTCAGAGGTAGTTTATTCCAAAGAGTGTGGGAAGCATCTTGGCAGTTGGATGGTTCAGCAGGGTGCCTTGTGAGGAGCGGAGGCGTTCTGCATTATTTCTGCGTTTTTTTAACCTCACATAATTCTTGAAATGCTTTTGCAAAAGAAAGAACATACAAGTCCAAAAATTTTTTTTTTTACAGTTGGGCATTAGGAATGTGTCTTGTAAGACCAACTTATTGTTTATATTCATTCATGTGTGCATAATATATTTAAGCTTATACAGTTAAAACTACCATAATTTCCACCAAACTTCTCAATCAGTGTACTTAAAAAAAATATATAAGATACACAACCAACTTGCCAGGATACCATTTCCACCAGCAGTCAGCGAGCCAATTATCATGGAAGACATGACCATGATCTGAAGTATGCAGTACCGAGAGCTACAATAGATTCCTACAAATACTCCATCTTTCCAAGAACCATTCGTATATGGAACCAACTGCCACAACCAGTGGTCCACATCAACGGCATGGCTGCATTTAGAGAGGCTGCCTTACCAGTCATCGGAACAATGCAGCCTTCTACTGGGTCACGTCTACTTCAAAATGGACCCATGTTTTTACTTGCACCATTCACTCCCTATTTTATTGTAAATACGATGGAAATTGTATTTATACACCATGGCACCTACGTATGGCACACAACACTTCATCCCAGTATAGCTTCCTGTGTGAGCTGCCAAAGGGATTATCGCATCAAGTATCAAGTAATGTGAAATTCACGTCCACTGCAGACATTATGTAATGAATTTTCTCCACCTAATCGGGTTATCTTTCAAAATGGGTAAACATTTGTTTAGCAGCCCGCGTGTTTATCACAATGGAATTACAGTGGCGGGTAAGTTGCCCACGAGTTTATCACAATGGACTTACAGTGGCGCTGCGGCTCACGAATTCGTGTGAACTCGAACAGGTCCCAACTCACAGGGCGTAACACGACCAACTCTCGCGCAAACTCCTCGTGTTTCCCGTTCACGCGAATTCGCGAATATACGCGAACAAATGAACGGGAATATTCCAAAATATTTGCGTGCAAAATAAAACGTGAGCGAAACTGTATGTTTTAAAGTGATCCAGGTAAAGTGTCAGATATTGCACAAAATGACATTTGAGACTTCAATCCTATATCAATATCTTTGTAAAATACAATTGAAAGATTTGTAAAAGTTTGAAAGAAAACGAACACTGTTTACCTAGTGAAAAAAACGAATATTGAGTTCATATTTTATCACCGAATACTGATGGCCTGCCGTAGAGTTGTTGCAGTAATAATCATCCGTTTGATCTTGACGATATCCGCACCCGTGTATATACAGACCGTAAGGAATTCATTGAATTTGCGCGCACTCGGCTCAAAGTTTGGTGGGTCGGGAAGATTTCCCACGCGAGCGGACGTGATCAGCTACGACAATTGTACTTTTTATCAAAAGCGTTAGCTAACGCTTTTGAAATAATGATTTTCAATGATAATTATCTTCATACTAAAGGGACATTTGAAAAAATCGAACCCTATTTTATTCTTCTCTTACCATAAGGCAGAAGAGAAATTTTTCGTGGAGTTAGACACTTTACCTGGATCACTTTAATGTGTGCGGTGCTTGTGAGCTTATAAAAACAAGTCATGCGTGTGTTGCGTTTTGAGATTTATGGCTTTGCTGTTTCAGGGCTGTTTCTATCTAGATTTATATGAATATATTACAATTATCTTGATTTATTATGAAGGTGATAATGATCAAGACAAGAAAGATTGATCAAATGATAAACTTAGTTTTTTTTTTCTTCAGAAGGGATAAAATACCACCTTTGAGCTAACATTGGCTTGATAAATGTGGGTGATTTGATCAGCGCGTAAATCCTACAAAATCTCGTTGTTTGTTTAAGTTCATAATTTCGAAAGACTAATGTATGACAGTATGATATATTTGTCAAAATAATGTTGATTATAATTGCGATTATGGTAATCATGGTAAAAACGTTTGCGTAAATGCATTGCTCCTTCCTTCCCCCTCTCCGATCTTTTGGATTCTCATCCTCTCCCCCTCTCCTATATCATCCACTCACTCTCTCTCGAATATCCAGACAGGGTAGTTTTCTGTAATCTTGTCTCGCTACTGAAACAAGAGCCCCAGGGGGGCACGACGCTCACCTGAGGTCAATCAATTCACATCTGGCGCATGTTCTCTCTGGCACCCTCAGAAGATATGAAATCAGCCCACCATTTTAGCAACTTCGATTCCTCTACCCCTAAGAATGATTCCTGCCATGTTTGGTTGGAATCTAATCATTGGTTCTGGAGAAGAAGATGAAAATGTATATTTCCTATGGTAGGGCCCCAAAAAAAACTGTTACGCCCACAGGGCCCTTGTGGGGCCACCCACAAAAATCTTGTGAACAACTTTCATTCTTCATCAATAGAGGCATCTACATATGAAATATCAGGTCTGTCATACTTCTGGATCTTGAGAAGAAGATGTTTAAAATTTACATATTTTTTACACTTGGTGCCCTCCTCCAGGGCCCCCCTGGGGGCCACGCCCACCATTTTAGCAACTTTGGTTCCTCTACCCCTAAAGATGATTCCTGCCATGTTTGGTTGGAATCTAATCATTGATTCTGGAGAAGAAGATGAAAATGTATATTTCCTATGGTAGGGCCCCCCAAAAAACTGTTACGCCCACAGGGCCCTTATGGGGCCACCCACAAAAATCTTGTGAACAACTTTCATTCTTCATCAATAGAGGCATCTAAATATGAAATATCAGGTCTGTCATACTTCTGGATCTTGAGAAGAAGATGTTTAAAATTTACATATTTTTTACATTTGGTGCCCTCCCCCAGGGCCCCCCTGGGGGCCACGCCCACCATTTTAGCAACTTTGGTTCCTCTACCCCTAAATATGATTCCTGCCAAGTTTGGTTGGAATCCGATCATTGGTTCTGGAGAAGAAGATGAAAATGTAAAAAGTTTACGGACGACGGACGACGCACGACGGACGACGGACGACGCACGACGCACGACGGACGACGGACGACGGACGAAAAGCGATCACAATAGCTCACTTGAGCCTTTGGCTCAGGTGAGCTAAAAATCAAATGAATACTCTCTGTAACCACTTGTTTGCGATAACCTGGTGCCCTGTGGGTTAACACTATGGGATATCGAACTCATAAGAGGGATTTAGTTAAGTATAGGCGGTGCGAGAAAAACATATTTATCTATCTGTCACATATCGCCACTTGAGTAAGCTACAAGATTTAGTATAGAGGGCGCTACACAATTTTTTTTTTTTGGTGAGATAATGAAAACCTGAGTGTCAATTTTGAAATAGCACACAATTTTAATGACAGAATTAACTTTATTTGATCAAAATTGGTTCAGAAATGGCTGAAATATCCATAAACCTAACCATTTGTAATAATGTGGGGCCCCACAATAATTCGATAATTTTGAACCAGCCGTTAGCAATTTTTTTTTAATTCTTCCTCTTTTCAAAAATTTACAAAGGAGGTCTTTAATTAGTTGTTGGTTATCTCTCTATCTAATCACTATTTCAACAAAACATCACATGCACAATATTTTATCTAAAATGGTTGAAACCAATGAGTTTTCAGAGAGCGCCCTCTTGAGTTTTAACTGCTCCTTTTGAATGATAAAATGCTTTTTACGTAGTCGTTTGTAATTTGTTATTCCTTTCGAGCATGGTGGAGTTATAACTAATAGTTTGTATCCAGTGGATAGTTTAACACTTAAATTGTAAATATCTTTTTCACGAAAGGGAAATTTGAAAAACTTTATCCTGTCCCATGCTATAAGTATGACGGAACCGCTAGAATTCCAATTGAATTTTGAGGATTGGACAATGTTACTAGATCCCTTTAAAATAAATGGATAAATACATGGATAATAACACTCCTTCGGTAATTAGTGTATCTTTTTGTTGAAGTTTAAACAGGGGATTAGCTTTCCAAGAAATGTGGGCTTAAATTAATCAACTTCAATATGTTTGTTATCAAGTTATTTACACTAAAACAAAAAACTCTGACACCAATCAACTCAGTTTGCCAAGCACCTTGAATGTCGTAAGTTTAATGTATTCCATCTTCGTTTCTATTCCTTGAGAATCTGAGTATTGCAGGCAACTAGTGTTAAGAAATACAATAATTGATGTAGAATAGCGCACAAACGCATTTTTGTATGATTTATAACAATTCGTTCATATTTTCGTTATTAACGGAAAACTTCTGTGGAATTAGAATAATATGCATTTTAATATTGGGTGAAACAGTTGAGTTAAAGGGGTAGTACAGTTTTGGTAAGGCTGAACTTTAGTAACCAAAACCTGCAAAGTAACATTACAAACTAATAATTATAACTCCACCATGCTCGAAAGGTATACACAATTACAAACGACTAAGTAAAAAGCCTGTTATCATTCAAAAAGAGCCATTAAAACACAAGAGGGCGCTCTCTAAAAAGGCATTGGTTTCAACCATTTTTCATACAATATTATGCACGTGATGTTTTGTTGAAATAATGAATAAATAGAGAGATCATCAACAACTATTTAAAAACCGCTTTTGAAAATTTTTGAAAAAGTGTAAGCATTTAAAAAAAAAATTAACAAAATCATCGAATAAATTTGGGGCCCAAATTTATTACGATCGGATATATTTATTGATATTTCAGCCATTTCTGAACCGATTTTGACCAAATAAAGTTTATTCTGCCATTAAAAGTGCATGTTCTTTCAAATTCGACACTCAGTTTTTCATTACCTCACACAAAAATTGTGTTGTGCAGCGCCCTCTCTACCAAAACTGAACTACCCCTTTAAAATACGTACATGTACGTCTTTTATTTGTACACATCGTCGTGCCTTTTATTATTGTAAATCGATTTGTTAATCGAAACTAAAACGGCACCGATGGCTCGCCATATCCTTAAACATACGATATCCGTGGACTTGTGAGGGATTTGCGTGGCCGATGGGACAGGACTTGATTTAAAAGTCAATCAAGGAGGGGGATTTGTGGCTCCAATGCCATTCCCGTTATATCACCTTTCTTCAGAAACAAAGCCCCTGATATTTCGGGGTCAATTCTTTTTCTATTCATTTTTACTTCATTTCTGTAACGTTATAACGTCCGAAATAGCTTGATTAGCGTGATTATCTTACTAGAACTTATTTGCCTTTCCCCCCCCCCCCCTTTTCTTCTTTTCCAATTATAGAGGGGTAGGAGTTGGTTCACGATGGCGTTTATTCTCTATCTATACCACGGTACCCCTTTTCTAACCACAATGTAGGCCTAATCTTGATATTTTGAACAATATGTCTCCCCTCTCCATCCGATTATTGTATTAGTTATACATACGTGTGTATATGTCTTGATTTTTTTTGACAATGTCTACCCTAATGTCGTGTTAGTGTTTTGTCAGATTACTGAGGGGGGCGGGAAGGGGAGGGGGGGGGGGGGGGTCACGTGCCACCCCGTGATCTTTGTAGATACGCCACTGATTTATCATCCATAACGTAATGCACCAACAACAATATGCTTTACTTATATACTTTTTATTATACGTCTTCTTATAGTTATTTCTTTCCTTGATATTCACCTTTGTTTTCTGTAGCATTCATATTGTTGTTGGTTTTCTTTCTTTATATGCACATGATATACCGCAAAACACACTCGAATCGCCTACGTATGTCTATAAGATGTTTTGTTACAATATAGTCGGATACTATGCAATATCATCTAAATCGGTGTTTTTTTTATTCTCCGCGTGGTTTTTTGTACCGCTTAACCATGCGGGCATAACAGCGAGAGAATATTTAATTCGTATACGTAAGCGGACTTTTATTTTTAAAAAAGGGGATATTTTTAAATCAGTGTATTCTATTTCTTGGAGTATTTCTTTGAGCTCGTCTTTCCTTTTGTAGCCCATCAACGTCACTTTACTGAACGTTTGATAAACATCAAGCAATGTCTCCAGTTAAAGGGGCCATGTAATGCGGTGTAATGTAAATACATGTTGACTTCTATTTATCTGTATTAGTGTATACATCAAATACCGAAATATGTTTTGTTAATTTTGAAATATTTTTTGCAATTATTTTGTTCAACTTGCTAAGGCAAGCCTAAGCCCGGCCCACTTCTTTAAAAAAAACTCTCCAGAGTGAAATTCTGCCTGTGACCCCATCTGTCAATCACAACTCAGTTTATACTTGTATAAAGATGAACAATACACATTCGCCCTGGATGAGCGCCTGCTCACAATAGTATCACATCTTTGAATACATAGTTACCAACCCACACACTTTCAATTTCAATTGCAGTTGATATGTCAGAAAACCTCAACCATCATAAGGACAAGAAAAACACTGATAAGCTATTGACATCACTGGTCAGCTTACATTAGATGGCAAAAGAGAAGGACAAAAAGAACATGCCCATAATAGCATGCCCTGCATGCATCCATACAATAGCTTTTCAGTGCCTTTCTTGTCCTAATGATGGTTGGGCTTTTCTCACATAGCAACTGCTATTGAAATTGAAAGTGTGTTAGTTGGTATAGTGTATTCAATCATGTGATAATATTGTGAGCAGGCGCTCAGCTTGGGCGAAGGTGCATTGTTCATCTTATAAGTAACTGAGTTGTGATTGAGAGATGAGGTCACAAGCAGAATTTCACTCTGGAGACATTTTTTGTGGACGTTCCCAATTTGAATTTTCAAGTTGATTTCTTGATTTAATGACTTTTCCATTGAAAAAAATATTATTGTAATTGGAATCCACGTGAAAAAATATGTGATTTCCATGTCAGAGAACCTTTGAACCACGTACGTACGTTAAGTATAGTATAGTTACAAAGAAAACAAATCGACCAATAGATTACACTGGACATTCTGAATGTGGAATAGGGCCTATTTATTACCCCAAACCACTCCTGTTCATGCTGATGTGAGCTTTGTCCCACAGGTATTGCTGCTTATGATAAATCTGGAGAGATAATGTGTATTTGGGCATTGAATTTTGTTATTTGGAATATTATACAGATATTGACTGTCTTGAGGGGCAATATAACATTTGAGATCCTCGAGGGAAGTTATATTTGTGTCGAGGGACATTATATTTTTCCGAAGCGCGTAGCGCTGAGGAAAAATATAGTATTCCGAGACAAAAATATAACTCCCCCAAGGGAAATGAAATGTTATATGGTTCCCGAAGGAAAAGGTCAATATCTGTTTTATTATGATGACCTATATAGATACAAATCAAGATAATTATAAATTTGGTGTTGAAATAAAATTATGGACAAGGGAAAATCATTAGATTAAATCGAAATCCTTCCAGTAGAACAGACGTGTTATTATCGAAATGCTGCGCAACATGCTTCTTTATCCGAGCTTCCTTTCAAATTTACTTTCGGATCGCGCAATCTCCGTAGAAAGCTTAACAACGCTGCGCGTTCCAGGATGCTAATACGCGCACATTGTTCATCTTCACACACCCATTGTGACGTAAATTACGTCACCGGTCAATATAACGCCGTTATATTGACCGGTGACGTAATTTACCGGTCAATATAACGCTTCTCATCCTTGTAGCGTTGGTCACGTGACAGCATTTTGACCAATCGCACACCAGTATCTTTATAGGTCATATAATATAAGGTATTATTAACCATAGCAGACATCTGAGCAGGGCAATTTTAAAACCATATTGCCCTCCAAGTTAAGTAGACCAACAAAACTAGGGGTGAAAACAAATCATATTGCCCGCTCAGAAAAGTCAATGGGATTTTGTGTGTAATTTGCCGGTCAATATGATCACACAGTAAACCAATGGACAAAATCTTATTGACCGCTCAGAAAAGTCAATGGGATTTTGTGTGTATTTGCCGGTCAATAGCCGCATTCAGACGATAAAAGCAAATCTCGTGGTTATCTTGTGGTTATCTTGTGGTTTGCAATTCTTAAGAATATCTTGTGGTTTGCGCTCGTTTGAACACGCAAAACTCGTGGTTATCTTGTGGTTTCCAAACCACGAGATTGCGCACACTGCAAAAAATGCGCAATCTCGTGGTTATCTTGTGGTTATCTTGTGGTTTGCAAACCACAAGATAACCACAAGATACTTGTAAGATTTTGCGCAGAATGAGCGCGCGATAAGCGCGCGACTGCGCGCAGTCTACTTTTTTTACCGTCTGAACACAATCAGCTTCGAGACTCGTGGTTTGGGTTGACCTCATGACCGAGATATGCTTCCGGTGTGAAAACAAGTCAAGTGAGCGCGCGTGACCTCAAATGAGAAAGGCGCGCATGCTACTTCCCGTTTTAATTCTTAAGAATTGCAATTCTTAAGAATTGCAATTCTTAAGAACTTGGCTTTCATCGTCTGAATACGGCTAATAATATTTATCCGAGATGAAGGCGCGCTAACGGCATGAGTGCGCAAATTCATACGCGCGTTCATCAATGATTTGCGCGTGTCTCATTATGACGTAACAATGTGTTACGCGCTAGCTAAGTAATGATTCTTTACAAACTGGGATGAAGTCAAGATGTATGCATTTTGGTTAAAACTTGAAGTTTAAACATCGTTCAATAATTGTAAGAATTGTGCAATTTGTACCCTTTAAATTAATATATTGCATGTTCGCTCGAGATGTCTGATTAGTTAATAATTACAATATTGACTGGACTTTCGGGCTACACTACAAATATTGCCCTCACTAGATCCATATTGCCCTCGTCTTCGACTCGGGCAATATGAATCTAGTTCAGGCAATATTTGCCGTGTCTCCCTCAAGGCCAGTCAATATTCTTTAATTATACATACGAGTAATAAGATTATTGGAAATGATAAATTATAATCACTCAGTCTGTATTATTGTTTTTACTTAACTAAGTGTGTATTTGAGACGTCTTATTTCTATTCAGACATACCGCCTACAACAATGAGAACTGAAACATGAAATTGCCTTATGTGGTGATAATTTTGAAATATATCTGATAATCATCCGATTCTAGGAGCAAGCATGAATATAGGAATTGCAATGATGTAGAAATACCTTGGATTTGCGCACTTCTGCAGTTTTAACAGGGTCTCCATAACATGCATTATTCACAAAAACACTATACTACTGATATCGTTAACAAATGGAAAATAATGGTTATTTCGAAACAGCGCTATACAGGCGAGTATCCCACAGTTGTGATTGTTATTACCCCCGATCAACGGATACACACTGCAATCATTCCTGCACAATAATTCCACCTCCTCAAGTCCGCTTGGGAGCATTCCAGACATGTAATCGCCTGTTTTGCCAGCCCAGCACACAGCTAAGTAACCTCGTTCCCATTCGTTTTGAGCTGTCCAAATAAAGGGTACCATATATATTTGCTAACATCCATTTTAATTTAACTTTAGACACCAAACAACCATCAAAGTTATATTCTCTTAAATTTGTTATGTATTATATTTAACGTGAAGATTTGTATGGAGCAATATTTTATACGCGTGGAAATTCACATTGATTCGTTATATACATATATAAACAAAACTTTAACTTTACCCTATTTAAAAAGGTAAGGTTATAGCCTGTCAACAACTTATTTTGATGAATTAGATTATATTATTGTATATAAACCAGAGACACTCTCCAATTTTCGGCGGGGTAACAGTTTTGACACTTTTTGTAATAGAAGTAGGGTTTTGTTTAGATTGCTATGATAACGATGTAGTTTAATACAGGTATTGAGCGGGTTTATCAGACCCTGTAGACAGCATTGTATACACTATATATTATATTGAACTAGAGATAAGAATTTCAATTGGAAATCTGGAATTAAATTAAAATAACAGAGAGGAAAACACAAGACGAAGAAGAAAACTGAGAATGAGGGACTAGTTATAATATTACTAGTACTATACATAATAATAATAATGAAACTAATAATAATAATAATAATAATAATAATAATAATAATAATAATAATGAAAGTAATAGTAATAATAATAATAATAATAATGATAGTAAAAATAAACATAATAATAATACCAATAATAATAATAATAATAATAATGTTGATGAGTTAATGAAGACGATGATGATGATGATGATGATGATGATGATGATAAAGAAGAAGAAGAAGAAGAAGAAGAAGAAGAAGAAGAAGAAGAAGAAGAAGAAGAAGAAGAAGAAGAAGAAGAAGAAGAAGAAGAAGAAGAAGAAGAAGAAGAAGAAGAAGAAGAAGAAGAAGAAGAAGAAGAAGAAGAAGAAGAAGAAGAAGAAGAAGAAAATGAAGAAGAAGAAGAAGAAGAAAAAGCAGCAGCAGCAGCAGCGACTTTTTGTATGCTATAATTATACAAATTAATAATGTCTTTAAAATCGAAGTTCATTACTCATTACTCAATTATTGTCCAACAACAATCCTGCAATTATCGTTCATAAACGTTTTTAATGGATGCACATTCCATTTCCCTACGTCCGATTGTAGCAGATGACACCCAAATTAAGTGGAGTGGTCTAAAATATTATTGTAATTGAATACAATTAAAAGCTATATATCACTTCGGTACAGCGCATTGCGAGGGAAACTGCGTCGAACCTGGAAAGTGCATTAATATTTGTTCGATGAATTGAATTTCACACTTTGTATTCAAATGCACTTTAATTGAAATTGGCGGGGTAAGATGAGACGAAACACTCTCTGAGAAAATTGTTGTGTCATCGCAAGTAAATTACCATTCTAACATGACTCTTGGAAAATCATTTGAAGTGTCTTTAAGGAGATCGAGAAAGAACATTAGTTAGTGCACTTTAAAAGCACATCTCCAGGGTATTGTCCGCAGTGTATTATGTCGTTAACTCTCACCTTGCCAAATACACTTCAAACATGTACATGATATATGTATAAAAATGTTCACACCCATGGCAAAAGAGTTCAAGATACCACTAATTGCTAGCACACTCTTCTCAAGACGATTCCAAAGAGGTCCGCTGGTGGGTGAAACCCATCAATATAAATTAACTGCTTCAGTGACAATTTACACAAATTATATAATGTTCATATTTCTAACTTAAAACACCAGTCTTCATCCGTTGATATTGAATGGAGATAGGGTAAATTAATGGTTCTCTTATTGATTGGGTTAACTGTATCTCGTAGACCATTCAATTCCGTGCGCACCGTGCCAGTATTGATTTATACAATAAATTTCAACTTCGAAGTAAGAACACAATTGTATTCTCCTGAATGAAATAGTTTTGACTAATCTAATGAACTGATTTGATTGCTTAATTTTAAAATTCAAAGTAGATAATAAGGTTGATCATCCCAGTCGAATATCTTAGGATCAGCTCGTCTTACGGGGTGCAGAATTGCAAAAAAATCTCAGAGGAGAGAAGAAAAAAAACAAGCCCAGTGATTTCTTGAGTAAAATATTTGGTTTAATATGGTCATGGTAATGTATATATTTTATGAAGCGAATCATTACGTTCTGCGATTTGGCAGACGCTTCGAAATGCCGTACGTTTCTGAGAAGAAAAAAAAACGAACAGAAGACAATATTCTTCTTGTCCAGCGCTTTATTCAGTTTATTGTTATGATAGGTATGACATTACCATTAAAATATGATTGAAAGCGTATCTGTCCGGCACTTTGTTGTTCGGTTTAATGATTATGATGATAGCCGCTGCACTTTCCCCAGCGGTGAACTTGTAAATCAGGCTCTAACAACGCGGCCCTAATCGATCACGTCGGCGTGGCGGATGATCTCGGGAGATATTTGCGCGGCAAATTAACCCCCGGGACTATCAATCGAAGGGCATGAGTTGAAAGCTTAAATTTGGAGTAAATAATAATCGTAGGAGGCGATCAGTTAAAGAGACGCTGTCCGTCATATAAACATGTTTTGGCTTACTCACAATTTTCACTATCAATTTTGTAAATTGTGGATGAGATTTGAACTTCTCCCGAAATTATTGGGCTCCGCTGATAATTGTATATAAGATGTAGAATTGTTTGCATATGATTATACTTTAATTATTATCACGTCTGACTACGTCCTTTAAGGTGGCCCATCCAGCGTTAAACCAGATGGTCCTCAACGTTGAATTAAATAAAGGATCGATCACGATGGCGGGGCACTGGGACAATGATTCCAAGAACACGAACTGATATGGGGGTGTTGTAGATCAATCATCTAAGCCTTGGTGATCATTAACAACCGGCCCGAATATTTAGATCGTATTTCTTATTAATTTATTCAAATAGTTCGTAAATGGTAGTGGAGATTGGAATTTCTCCGGGAAAAAAAATAGGAAGACGTCCGATTTTCTTGAAGCGTTGTATATCTAATGTCAAACACGAATAGAGTACAAACGCATTTCGTTTCTATATTTTTACTTCATCGACAGCATCACAGATTTGGACAATCAATTAATCGAGGGACATTATTTTGCTAAAAGCAAATAAACACACTTGATAATACTACAATTTGATGATACCACAACTATTATCATGTTCCGTCAGATGATATTTTAATTTTATACTTTGTTTAATTGTTTCTCTCACTTTGATCCAAATCACAGAGCAATCGTGATCGCGTTTAATTTTAAAAATCTAATTATAAAATTAATTTTGTTCTGGAATGGATACTATTATTATTATGACAGTTTGGTAATTGAGTTATACATTTGTCTCGTATATACGATACTTAATTATTAGATTCCATCCCCACGTACTTTTACAATATATTACCTACATTATATTCCTATTATACATTATATTCCACCGATGGCAATCAGATACACCAATCACGAATCTTTAACCCTCTACGTATGGTGTTGTGGGTAGAAGGATCGTTCGCGCACCCCCGCCAAATAATTAATTAACGTTGCCAAATTTAACCAAAATCTTGTTGTTTTAATTATGGTATAACAGAGGGATTAAATGGTTATTGATTTTTTCCCCAAATGTTTCCCTAATTATTGAGATATTTATTGTTGAATTGAAAAGCGTTCTGGAACGCTGGTCGATTGTAATCAAAATCCATGGCAGTATATACATGTAGATGATAAAACCTGACATCAAATGTCAACATTTTCACTAGGTAAACAGTGATGTTTCTATATGAAACTATCACATATCAATTAGAATACCATGATATTGGTGTATGCATGATTGAAGTCTCAAAATAATATCCCTATCAGAAAAACCTTACGAAGGTAATGGATAACTTTAATTTAATATTTAAAAAGTCAAGGGCAGGGAATAATGGTCAAGAGCCATTTTGTTCTTCTTCGTTTCCGTCATCACCACGTCGTTAACGCCAAGAGGAAATTAATGAAGCGCGAAATGTGAGGCGATTATCGAACCGAAACGACGGAATATAGCCTATCAGTCCGTCATGCACCAATAGCCAAAACTGATATACGGTCCAAATTTGCAATGGTAATGTCCAAGTTGCAATTCCATCGTTTGTCGTTCGGTAGACCATTAAGGAAACGTGATAGAACAATATTTATTTATAATGCTGTCGAAATCAGGGTAACTTTTGTGAAACAAAGCGAGGGAAAAGTCGTCATGCAGGCATGGTCATTATAATGTTCATATTTGTCATAATTATAGTGATGCCCACTAACATAGTTATTAATAAAGATATATCGTGAACCAAGGAAAGTGGTTTTGAATGAATAACGCTTGCATCTCACGCAGTCATAATGACTGTGTCACATCTCGCAAAAATGATCATGCATGGACGATTGGTGAAATTGGTGAAATGGAACGAGCGTAAAAAGTACGCCAAGAGTACAACAACAAAAGGATGGTTAATTGACCAACTTCTACGATATCGTCTCATTATGAGTTAATGCACTTATTGACTCAATTACCTCTTATTCAAATAGTGGTATCGAGTGATGGCGAAAGTGGACCGTTGTTTCAATTCCCACTTCTTCCGTCATTTTTGTAGAAATCGTGGTCGAAAAGGTGCTGACATTTCTCTAGCCCACAATTGAATTTTTGAAAGTTGTTATTTTTATTTTTTAGGCTGATCAATTCTGTATGAAGAGGAATGATAAGCAAGTGGCAAACTCATTGACCTAGCTGCTACGGTGGGTGGGAGAGGGGCACGTGCCCCCAATAATTTGACAAAAACAGGAACAAACGTAAGGGGAAATATGATTGGCAAACAAATAAAGAAATACATAAGGTGTGTTCCCCCTCCCCCATTTCAGTCCAACCACGCTACGTCACTGGTTATTCTGATTATATAGGGTAAACAAGGCAGTGCACTAATTATTTAAACGTACCTTATAGTTAGTGTGTTCTGTGCTACCAATTTTCTAGACAATAACGTAATTAATGGGAACTTGTAAGAGATGAAACACGTAGCGAAAGTTATGTTATGATAATTAATAAAATTAGACGTGGTGCGTCTCTTTTCTTTTTTATACAAATTTGATTTCCCATTATCGTTTCTTATGAAATTATATATAATGAATGATATACGGAGGTAAAATTCATATTTCTGACGTCACGCATGCATTGTATGTATGACATTTATATTTAATAATTGAATAACCCTTAAAAACAATTAAGTATTCTGTTCTCCTTTCTTTTTATCCCACATGCAGTGATAGTAATCGCCCGAAGACAGTACCCCGAAATCTCAAGAGGATATGATTCCGTGATCGCGCAATGACATGACCATTCGGTTGATAACATTGCAACCTCGCCGCCCATATACCGCTCAAAAGAATTAACCCACTGCCTACGGGAACCTGGCGACCCGTGCATTGACTTCGTTTGAAATTCAATTCCTGGGAACAAACGGACTTGAGGTGAGAAAGAAATCCACGCCGAATAAAAAAAACGTGGCGTCAAGGGCACACCATTAACACGTGGTAGCGATCATCGCAGCAGCATTAATTTCGGTGCCTGTTTCAACACCGCGGCCGTAAACGATAGTTTGCTTTTGGGGTAAGGAGGTAAGGATCTTTCTCAGCAGCAAAACGCGGCGAATAAAGTTTGATAATTGTGAAGTATTCGTTCTCCAACGTAAAATAACACGACGCATACAGTTCGATTCTGTTTGAAAGATCATTGTGAACCCAATTCCAATATCGGTTACAACATTGGTTTGTAGGTGTACAGTCTGTGTCATCACGACGCCAAAACAGAAAGACGAGACAAATTTAGCTTCTCTATTCTTTGAAATCTTCAGTAAAAGCACGAACCAATTAATAGAAGTTCATTTCTTAAATGCGCTGATCATAGAACTGTTAAATACAACTTATGGTGCTGGTTTGAGCAACGCAGTTGAACGAAAGTATTTCTTGAGTTTGCTGCAAGGAGCTAATCAGAATGATTTGATTCTGAACTGGAGCGTTATTGCGATTTGAAGTCAGTGGTTGAAAATTGGATTCTTATAATATATCATTCCGTAGTGAACTACAACCTATTGGAGAGGGGAGACGTTATTGCCGTCAAGTGAAACTGATCGAAACCTTAATCGAAAATAAGAACGATTCGCATATATTTGCAGATTATGGATTGAACAACGATAGGAATCCGATATAGAAACTGATATCACCATCTTCAGTAAATTTTAAATCTGATATCCGAAGTTGTTTGGTTGAAGTGACATTTTCACGTTTTTGTAGAATGAAAGGTAGGAAAACTCGCGAAGAGATGTCGATTATGGATTGTACAATATAAGAAATCCGATAGACATTGATATCAAGTCAACAATCAGTGTGATATTAAGAGACGACCGAAGTGACAGTGTAACGTTATCGTAGAATAAAAGGACAATACAAGAGAACGTGTCTAAAATATTTGCTGGTTGTTGGCTGGTGAAAAACGGAATTTGACAGACTTGACGGACTAGATCAACATCATTTATATATAGCCGATCATTGAAGGTAAGTGTTTAATATTTTTATCTTCTAAATTTAAGTATTTTGTTAACATTCAGATTTCGAATTGATTTGAACTTGCTGCAAAATGTTTGTAAATTTATATATTGTGTGTTAAATGCATTTATTTGACATACTTCCGATTTGAACTATACTCTGTAAAAAAAAAAAAAAATTAAAGACGAGAAAATGCATGGGTGCAGGTTTTAGTAAATTATATGATAACGAAATGTATATTTCTATTAAGTAAAGAGACACTTATCCATTGACTGCCCATGAAAAGAAGATTTGATAATTTCATGCATGGCTAATCGTCACACCCACGTATAAACAATATGGCAGTATCTGGTTTGAACCAATAAAACAATAGTGGGGTATTAAACTATACAAATAAAATGTCAATGGACATTTCCATCATACCCCAAGTAATTAATTTATTTTAAAAAAGAGGTTAGGTGGTGGTGTAGGTGATATCATTTTGCTGTGTAGACTATAGGACTGTCTGTTTTTGAGAAGCTTTGCTTTTTGTGTTTCTTCACTAGCTCGGTAAGCAGTTTCAGCTTTTTTAATGTATTGTTGTTGTTGTTGTTGTTGAATTGTTTTCTGTTTCAACTTTATTAAGTTGATGAAAGAATGGTCGTCTGCAAAGCGTTAATGTTTTTCTTTAAAAACCCTCGATTGTGTGTGAGAGTATGAATGTGCATGCGCGCCGTTATCTGTATACTGATTTATTCACCTTCGCTTTTCGTTTCATCGGGATATTATAACCCCGAGTTTACCCTTTCCTATTATAATTCCGCCGATTGATTAACCAACAGCTTGGGAATTGCCTTTCATGCATGCATGTATCTTTGAAGACCGGACGTATATCGAAGCGACTGAGTTTATTTGGTTAATATTACATTTCATGTAAAACCTGCATGCCTTATTTTTGTGTACAAGAAATATCAATTTAATAGACTTTCAATACTGTTTGTTTTTGAAAATATGGAAATTAATGAATGAAATAAAAATTAAATACAACATCATATCCTAGAGGGTTTTCTCACAATTTACTCACGACTCAATAGGTCATTAAACATGCTGTTATGGCGGTAAGATTAATTTGTCAGCCATGGTATAATCGGATTTATTTGATTACTGGAAGCGATTATGTTAATATTTGTGTATCTTTTCAGGCGAGTGTGAGAAAGGCGTTAAGTCGATTTGTTTTTATTTATTTATTTATTGAGTTTTGCATACAAGTCCGCATACAAGTTTGCATACAAGTCCGCAGCATCATGGAGTGCGCTTGTTTGTGCTGGATTAACGCATCTCCAACCACTCTCAGCCAACTAGACAATATCCAGAAGAAGGCCCTACAAATCATAGGTGTTGATGAGACTACTGCCCGCACTCAATTGTCCATTCCCAATCTGTCACACAGAAGAAACATAGCAGCAGTATCAGCATTTTACAAAATGCACACCACAACCTGCCCTCAAGATATGGCCAACTTGCTTCCCCCTCCGTTGGAAAGACGGCGTGTGACTCGGTTAAGTTCATCCATGCCCGACCACGCAGTCACTACCCCTGAAGCTATAGGACATACTCCTTGGACAGAAGCTTTATCAACTGTGCTGTCCGAATATGGAATTCTCTCCCTGACCATGTTGTTGGCAATATTACGAATGTGGGTCTCCAATCCTTCAAAGGCCGTGCACATGAATACCTCTTGTCTAACTAGATTGTATTTGTTATTCTATTTTAATTATTCTTTATAATTCTTTATTAAAATATTAATTTCGTTTGAGCTGCTGTGAACCAATTGATTGGCCCTTAAGAGCTCTTAAGATGCTCTTGAGGGCTATTGTTCACTTATGCACTTTATATAAAGAAACAAATTTAAAACAAATCTTGTATATAGGTCAGAGCCTCGTCTACACCATGCCAAATTTTCGGATAATAATGATTTTTAATTTGGTTAATATTTATGATAAACTGAAGAGAGCTACAATTAGATTTTACAGGGCTCCCAAATTTTAATCGTGATTATCTCAACCGACGATGGTATCTACCGTATGTATCGCCTATTCGATACCCAAGTGAGATATAAAAACCATTCAAGTGATACAACAAAATAATTACACTTCCCTCGTTGTAAACTTACGTCAAGTGCCAGTGTTTTACGTAAAGCATAGTTCTTTTTTTTACATTTCTTCCTGTTAAAGCTGCTCTCACACTTTGGCGAGTTGTAGGTACGAGTTGTGGCGAGTTGTAGGTACGAGTTGCGGCGAGTTGATACGAGCGTCAACTCGTGTGTAACTCCTGGAAACTCGGGAAAATCGACTGATGTACGAGTTTGTCTCGAGTCAATGTCGAGTTTAATACGATGTTAATACGATGTTAATACGAGTTACGCCGAGCTAGTCCGAGTTGTGATGAGCTATGGACGACCTGAACCGATCGTCGAACGACCTGTGCCGATCTCCGCTCGAGCTGTTACGAGCTCCCTGCGAATAACAAGAGCCTTGTACGTGTTTGTACGAGTTGTATTGAAACAAATTGAGCGTGCATTCGAGTTGCCAATATTTTGGTGAAGGTTATCATGGCCAAGATGGAGTCTCATCCCAGGTAGCAATCGTAGCATGCCCATATGGGGCGCATATGGGTTCTAATATGGGTCCCACATGGGTAGACCAATATGGGCCCCCTAAGATTTTTCACCCAAGATTCATATGGGACCCATGTGGGCGATCCCAGATGGCCCATATGGGTTCACCCTGGGGCCCATCTGGGTAGTTCATGTAGGAAATATGTTGGCAAAGTGTGGGTTATCCCACATGGGCATTAGCTGGGGGTTTCATTATGGGTCCCACATGGGTAGACCAATATGGGCCCCTAAGATTTTGCACCTAAAATTCATATGGGACCCATATGGGCGATCCCAGATGGCCCATTTGGGTTCACCCTGGGGCCCATCTGGGTAGTTCATATGGGAAATATGTGGGCAAAGTGTGGGTTATCCCACATGGGCATTAGCTGGGGGTTCCATTATGGGTCCCACATGGGTAGGCCAAGATGGGCCCCTGAAGATATTCATGGGACCCATATGTGTTATCCAGATGGCCCATATGGGTTCACCCTGGGGCCCATCTGTATGCCCATATGGGGCGCATATGGGTCCCACATGGGTAGACCAATATGGGCCCCCAAAGAATTTGCATGATTTTGCACGATTTATATGGGACACATATGGGCAAACCCATATGGGTTCACCCTGGGGCCCATCTGGATGCCCATATGGGGCGCATATTGGTCCAATATAGGCAACATATGGGCCAAAATAAATGTGATAAACTGCATGATTTACATGTTTCGCTATACAATTTACAATTTTTTAACTGCAATTTAATAGCCTGTAACCTAATCCTCATCCTAAACCTATCATCTTATTATCCCACCATCCTAGTAACATTATACATAATTGGTTCACACCTCTTTTAATATGTGACTGTGTTTGTTAATGGTTAGTATTTGCAGAGTGTTGATTCTGAAATAATTAGCCTTCAATTCATATTCATATCACTACGTATAAACAGGTGATATTTGTGTTTCTATTAATTATATTCAAAAGCAAGGACATGATAACAATGTTTTCAATATGAGTATTTACAAAAAGAAAGAAAGAAATTGTATATTTTAGATTTCTCTTTCAATTGTTCATAATCGATCATGAATTCCCCGATAGCGGTAGCGTGGGGATCTATTATGGAACCAGCATATGGGCTGCCCATATGGCACCCAGATGGGCCAATATGGGGCCCATATGCCCCATATGGTACCTATATATTTTGCTATCTAGGAACGGTACAGCTAGAAGTAAAACTGGTCTAATAAAAGCTCCTAATCGGGCATTATAGCTTGAAAGGAATAGGAGAATACTGATTCTAATGAATGGGCTATGGGCCCCATGTGGGCTAAATGGGGACCATATATATGATACCATATAAAGCCCATATGGGCAGTCCATCTGGGTCCTATTTTGAAGCCTATATAAGCCCACATAATTCCCATATGTGCCCCAGATATTTTGCTCACTGGGTTGGGTCTCATCTGGGGCCCATTAAAAAAAAAACCCATGTTGGGCCTACGTAAATTTTACTTCGTGCATTTACATTCAACTTACATTCAACTACAACAGCAAAGATTGATGTTAAGGACTAAAGTTAAATAATATTTATAATGGGTATATAACTGGAGCTCCATTTCTTGAGTTTAAAAGAGCGTTTGATTCTGTGAATCATAATTATCATCTTATTGAATAAATTAGAAAGGTATGGCATATGTGGTTCTGAATTAGCATAGTTCACCAATTACTTATCGGACATAAATCAGTGTGCTTGTTACAATGGAAAACTATCAAGCTTTCGAA
Source organism: Echinarachnius parma (assembly GCA_037951105.1). Lineage (NCBI taxonomy): Eukaryota > Metazoa > Echinodermata > Echinoidea > Clypeasteroida > Echinarachniidae > Echinarachnius > Echinarachnius parma. The sequence continues at coordinate 267,733 of JBAMJV010002149.1, forward strand.
ACGTTAAAATGGGTATCCAACAAGGGTCAATTTTAGGTCTATTGTTGTTTGTTGTCTTTATAAATGATATTTGTGATTTGGTATATTATGACCAAACTAAATAAAGTCTATGTGCTGATGACGCTGCATGCCCTATTTTGTAAAGGTCAGATTATATCAGACGAACTTGCAAACTGAATTTAATAGAGTTATGCAATGGGTAGAGAAACATTATTTACAGTTAAATACGAACAAATGTAAAGTTATGTTGTTTGGCACACATAAACAAAAGTACACAATAAACAAATTGTGCTTGAGCTCCGCTAGAACTCCGCATATGTTTAATAGATATACCATTAATAATTATTTATATGTAATTAAGCCAAACAAAGAATATATCAAAAGGTCGTTTCAGTATTTAGGTTAGATAATTTGGAATAATCTCCCACTTGGTATTAGAAATACCACATCAATTGCCTCTTTTAAAAGGCAATGTAAATTATTATAATTAATTGATCGCATCTAATTAACACTATTTACTTTCTTGTATACATTTTAGTAGTAAATATATCACACACTACCACAGTTCCCAGTTTGAGTAATAGTAAAGTTTTTTTTCTCTTTTTTTGATTTTGCATGCAATTTTGTATGCAATTATGGCAATCAAGGTTAAAAGCTGCACTACCTAGATACACACTACTCGCAAATGCTCACCATAGACGCTCGTAGTCACTCGCCAAGCTCGTAAACAACTCGAGATAACTCGCCATCCATCTGCACTACTCGTAGCAAACTCGTCAATGCTCGTCATTAACTCTGCGCAGCTCGTACAATACTCGAGATAACTCGTATAACACTCGAGCTTACTCGAGACAACTCGTATAACACTCGAGCTTACTCGTATGGCGCTCTCCATCCGGTCTTGACGACGAGTTCATGTGAGTTAATACGAGTGCACTACGAGTTTATAGCGAGTAGTGGCGAGCTCAGTATGAGTTACTACGAGTTATAACGAGTTGAGTACGTGTTGGAACGAGTAAATCAAAATTTTGAACACGTCCAAACAAATTCTGACCCTTTCCCGAGTTTACACCGAGTTATGCAGAGTTAGCCGAGTTAAACCGAGTTGACTAGAGTTGTCCCGAGTTATCCCAAGTCATATAACGAGTTCTGCACGAGTTATCGCGAATTGCCGCGAGTGCCACTTTTTGTCTACTCGCCCTTACTCGCCTCAACTCGTACCTTCAACTCGCCAAAGTGTGAGAGCTGCTTAAAATTATGAAAATAGTACGTAAATTAACATCAACACAAATCATTCCAATAAAAACAACCGTGACCCAAAGTATGCAAGCGTGGAACCACACAATACTGAATTTATGTAACTCTATGAATGGTAATATATTTGTGTACAGTTTGTGAATACTGTGTTCCTTTCCTGTTCAGATGCAAAGCGTTAATCCATTTTCCTGATGAAGTGTTGATATACGGTAGATCGAAATAAATATAGGATGTATAGCTTATAGAATGTTACAAACAATATAAAGGGTCTGATACATGGGATTTATAGGGGAGAAATTTGTTTCTTTAAATATGCCTCTTTAATATGCATGCACGTGTTTTTGTTTCAAATTGACTGGATGTTTATCGTTTACAATTAACACATTTTGAGACTTACATTAATTTTTTTTTATGTTAGCTTCTCAATGATACATATTTGCAGTAAAATGGCTCTGCATTATAAAGCTTCAAGTTCTGAGTTACTTTAAAGTTATGAACGTAAGGTGCATTTTAGCAATCAATATTATATAATTATATAAACCCTACGCGAAATATTATGCTTTTGTTTATATGCCGACACCATAACGTGCTTTATAATAAAAGGGAAATTTACGTAAAATGTAGTTGATAGTTTGACAACGCATACGTTTTACTCAGCAATTAATTAAATGACCATAGCAATTTGTTAATGGAATAGCATTGGACAGCCTAATTGAAATGATTGAGATTCAATTATTTGTTGACAAAGGTTAGTAGATGCTGAATCTCAATTATGTGAATCCCTGAACCGATGAAATTACTTTTGAGTCTACTTGATATTTAGTAATCATAATTGAAAATTGGAGGTAGCAATGGAAAGGCGACATAGCTCAACCGAAGAGCTGTTAAGGTCATTTAAACTATGCTACCGCTGGTCAGTCAGTCGTTATTTGTATTAAAATAATTATTAAAATAATCAATTTTGTAGCTTTCGGCCAACAAGCTCGGCCACCACCCTTGTTTCCAAACTCTGCTTCTAACCTCGGCCACCAGCTCTGCTTCCAAGCTGGTAGCGGAGCTGCCGAGCCTGGCAGGAGAGCCGGAGCAGAGCTGGCGGCCAAACAAGGAAGCAGAGCTGGTGCAAAAAGCACCTTAAATGTGGGCAAAACATGTATATATATTCGGGTAAAACCATGTCATATTCGGGCAAATCCGTGTAATATTCGGGCCAACTTATGTCATATATTCGGACAAAGTCATGTTCCATGCGGACAAACCCATGTCATTTGAGGTCAATAAAACGTACAATAAAATAGTCAGGCAAAATCGTCACAGATTCGGACAAATCATGTAATTTCCGGACTAAACTGTCTAAAACATATCATTTTCGGGCATCAACGATGCGCCGGAAGACCCTTTTAATTTTTGTTTATTTTGCTCAGGTGAAAAACGAGGATAATAATTCAAACAAAAGACCTCGGCCCCCTGAGAAAAATGTGTGCTAAATCTTGTCATACAACTTTAGGTGTAGCATGATAAGTTGTATGAAGAAGGGTTGCGTGAAGCGGCCATTGTTCAAGCGTTGATGAAACGTGTTAAATCACGTGATAGTTTCGACCGCAAAATCACCGCGTCAAAACCTCTTTTGTCCCTTCGCAAACCAAGCGAACCGAGATAGCGCTGTCGATAGAGAGTGAGACTTATAACCCAAAGACCTCCGGTTCGAATCCTACCCTTGCCGCTTTTACATCTTGTTTTGTATTTGCTATTTCAACAACGGGATTGTTGAAATTTATTTTAAACAACAGTTGTAGAACAAATTAAAATAACAGTTGTGTAAACTTTAAACAACTGGGGTTGTTGAAAAATTTCAACAAGTTGTTGAATTTGTTTACACAGCGTTTTAACAGTGTATGCTATTTTCTAGTCCTTTTTACCAAATGATGAACAATTGTTAAAAATTGTACATGTATTATTTTTTGTTAAATTGGCAAATAAATAAATTCAAGTCAATTTAATTCAATTAAATTAAATTGTTATTATGATGAGGAAATTAACACAAACAAAATTAATTATCTCCCCCTCTCTCCAGGGCCCTAGTCCCTGGAGGTCATGATTTAAAGGGGTAGTTCAGTTTTGGTATAGAGGGCGCTTCAAGAAATATTTTTTGTAAGGTAATGAAAACCTGAATGTCACATTTGAAAGAGCATACAATTTTAATGACAGAATAAACTTTATTTGATCAAAATCTGTTCAGAAACAGCTGAAATGTCAGAAAGGTAATTTTGTATCGGTCTCGGGTCCACTTTTTACCGATATCGGCAATCTAAACAATTGGTATCGGGACGGGTCTTGTTGACGCCCCCCCCCCCCCCCCCCCTGCTTACTCAACTAAATCAGTGGTCTTGGTCTCGGCCTCGAAAATGTTTGGCGATGGAACCCCCCCCCCCCCCCCCCCCCCACCCCCACCCCCACCCCCACTCCGCTTATATGACTCAACCAGTGGTCTCGGTCGGTATCGGCCACGTTCGGTCTCGGTCTTGTTTTTGTAAATTACGCACCACCCCTTTCAAAAATCGCGGCTACGTGCCTGCTACGCCACTGTATACCAACGTAATATACCGATGTATTCAGGTATTTATTTTAAGTTCTGATTTATTTCTTTAACAACATTAAAGACCGAATCGGTGTTTTTTTTCTTCTTCTAATTTTCAACCCACTAAGTCTTGTGACCTTCACACGATCACAAGCTCACAACCACGTTACTTTGTTACCTGGTTATTTACCAGTTTAAATATAAAACTCTTTTTTTCTTATTGGTCCTGTTTATTTATTTGTTTGTAAACAACGCTTGAGCTCGGTCACGTGTTTGTCCCTTATTAAATTCGCCATTTTCACTGACAGGAAGCAGATGCGAACTTAACCCATTGCCAACGGGAAGCTTGTGGGCTGTGTATTAACTACGGTATATGGGAATTACAAATTGTAGTAGTGAACAGGTTAATAAGTAACCAGAACAGAACAGGCCCCAAAACTGAAGAACGGTCGGTGGATCGGATAACGCGGCGCTCGATCACACAATCATAATAATTAGTGGACGCGCGCGCGTCAGGTCCATGGACGCAATCAACTTTTGGTCTCAATACAATTCGGTTGATCGTATTCGGGCGCATAATTAGAAAACCGATTTTAAAAACTGGAGAAATTTGAGCATCGCTGACAAGAAAAAAAGCGTAGAAAATTGTTGCATCCGTGGGTAGAAAAAAACTACAGAAATTTGCTTTTCTGAATAGCAAATGGGAGAAAATGTGCAGATCCCTTGTGTAATCTTTGCATTCTTCACTCGGTTTGTGCGGAATTTTGACCGGGTTACAAAAACAAGGACAGAAACGCAATTATTTGCTGTAACAACCTCACCCACACATGATAATACGTCGAGAAACCGATCTTTAGATTTCAAGGCTTCGAATTATCTCATGTATTCCATGCAACGAATTTGCCAACAATAAAGATTTAATACAAACGTAAAAATATATTTTTTAAATACAATATGTTATATTCGAATGTTCAAACTGTAAAGTATGGTTAAAAGTAATGATGCTAAAGTAGAGAAAATGTGTACAAATGCGTCCTCTTGATTGTTTGATTCACTAAGATAGTATAATATTCAATATTAAAATGTTACGTCTTTATTTTCGATGCAGGAATTTGAGAATGACTTATTATTTTGTTCATCAATAATTCTCAAAGATCTCTGTACTTTCACACAACTAACCCGAGATGGCGTCAATTTATTGTTCCGATGGTTCATGAATCGCGCTTTGTGGGAACGTCATTATCTACAACTCAATTTTGTCCAATACATGTAAATGGCCAAACCCGGACATTTTTCAGAACAAGCTGAAAATTGCAGGATAGGACCTGGAAAATGTGTAGAATAACATACAAAAAGTCTCCGAAAATCCCCCTTGTGCATTTTTGTGCATAGTGGATATAAACTGTAACAAAAATGTAACCGAAATGAATATGAACGATTCATGTATTTTTAAAATTATTATTATTCTTACTTTTGCTGATAATAATGAAACCTCTAAAATGTGAATATACACGTAACGTATATTAATTGCATTGGGAAAAAATGTTTCCTCACCAAAAAATGTCATATTAAAAATACACAACTACGAGAGCAGATGTCGCTAAATAAACGGGAAATGAATATGACTGGTCAATGTAAGAAAATGATACTAACAATATGGTTTTCTCCTCATTTTGATGAAATTAATATAAAACGTTTAAAATGTGCGAATACAAACAACTTAGCTCCTGCCGTATTTTAAATACGATGAATATCGTTGGTTCATAATTTCTTAAGCCAATGTCATTACTTTTGGACATTTGTTATTATCGTTTCATTTGTATTGTTTAGCATTTATTTCATGTTTTTTACTCGCTGTAAAGTAGATTAGTTTTATCTGGTAGCTATAGTTTGCTATTTTGGTTCATTTCGTTTTGGTATTTGAAGTTATATCGAAATTATTCGATGTTTGCTTACTATAAATAGCTTTTTAGATGATAGTAGGATATCAGGATAATAGAAATAAACACAATCTCGTTCCGTGGGCGTACAACTTGATACGGACGGTATTTTGCAATCATCGTAATGGATGTGTGGTTCTCGCGTACACAGCCCGTGAGACGACGGTTGCTCCATCGTGTAAATTATGGAACAATGCCAGGCGATATTAGTTTAAAATTCTATGAAGGTTCATTTTTGTAGTGTACATTACTTTGTTATCTGGGAAATTCTACACGGATACACAAGGGTATATATCCGGTGGCAAAACTGGAATTGTTTACTTCAAAACTATTCTTTACCTGTGTCCTCTTGTATAACATTATATGTTTTTCCACGGTTGCTTGGATATGATGTTTTATATTTCTACATTGACGTATACATCTTTTGCGGGGTATTATATAGTTATTGAGCATAGTGCTTTCATATACTTTTTTTGTAAAAAATAAATAATAAATAGTTGCATAATGACGCGTAAGTAGACAATATTCATGCCGCTTCAGCCTTAAAGTTATAATTATCTGGTAATTATCTTTACGAATGATGCCATGAAATCCAGTAAAAATTAATCCCAAATATTAAAAACGACATAAAGATAACCTCTGTGAAACTAATATGAACAAATATGTAAATATATTGAGCTTCAAATATTCTATTTCTATCTATCTTCAAATAAATGTATAGAAGTTTAGCGAGACTGATAATGCATGACGAAGTGCATTTGTATAGTCCCTCATTTTTGTATACTTGTGTTTTTTTATTTATATATTACACATCCCGCCTAATCCGTTATAAACCACTTAAAAAAGAATCAACCTACACTGTTTATGTCTGGAAGTCAGTTTATTTCCAGTACTCAATGCGTGGGGAACTGTTACACCGCTGATCGCCATGTTGAACGAGGCCAGATTGTTCGCAAGATGGCGCCGCGCATTTGATAGACGAATCTGAACCACTACAATAGTGCTCATAATGTATTGGTGAATTTTACTTAACTTTTATGAGGAAACAAATATCCACGAAGTTAACTTGCATTACATAGTAATATTCAAACTTAGTAGGAAGTGGACTTTATAGACATTTTGAATACGTTTAGATGTTCATTAAATACAGTAAGGAAAGGTGAATTAAATGTAATTACTGAAATATAATTGCGTCGTTAACCTTTTATGAATCTGAAACGTAAGGCGATCTTAACATTTTCATTAAATCCAATGAGGAAAGATGAATTAAATGTCACAAATTAATAAGTATTCAAGCTGGAAGCCTTTTTAAATTTTACAATCTAGTCCCTCTGAAAAGTTATAATATTTTTTATTTATCAAGTGTGGAATGATTAGTCGAATTGCATTAGAAATATACAAACAAAAAATATTCGCGCGGTCATACTTTTTTCCATCTGGAACTTGAGTCGATCTTAAAAGCCAGGGACATTGGAGAATTAATCGATCGATTTGATATTAAACACGATTGCAGGATCCTTGGCCCCGGAGTATCGGTGTAAATAGTATCGATTGCTAGCTGGTAAACCTATTTTGTCCTTGGCCATGTACACATATCTTGTTTAGCGACTTGATCGATTGTTTTTTCGTCCACATGGTTTAATGACCGAATTAAATTACGCACAACAAATTACATTACTGTTGCCAAAACGGTGAAGTAATGATTGATATTGTATTATTATTTCTGAACAATTACATCCAAATTTAACGCAACGAATTACATTATTTTGCTAAAACAATAAAAACATTATAGACAGTATAATTATCGTGTCTAAGATGTTTTTGCTATACCTAATATTAAAGGGATAGTTGAGTTTTGGTAAAAAGAGTACAGTTTTGGTCAAACTGAATTTTAGTAGCCCAAACCTGCACCATTACATTACAAACTAACAGTTATAACTCCACCATGCTCGAAAGGAATACAAAATTACAAATGACTAAGTAAAAAGCCAGTTATCATTCAAGAAAGAGCCGTTACAAACTCAAGAGGGCACTCTCTCAAAACTCATTGGTTTCATCCATTTTGAATAAAATATTGTGCATGTGATGTTTTGTTGAAATTGTGATTTGATAGAGACATAATCAACGACTAATTAAAAACCTCTTTTGTAATTTTTTGAAAAGAGGAAGCATTTAAAAAACAAATTTAACGGCTGGTTCAAAATTCTCTAATAATTGTGGGGCCCCACATTTATTACAAATGGTTATGTTTATGGAAATTTCAGCCATTTCTGAACCAATTTTGATCAAATAAAGTTTTTTCTGTCATTCAAATATTATGCTCTTTCAAATTTGACACTCAGTTTTTCATTATCTCACAGAAAAATTATTTGTGTAGCGCCCTCTATACCAAAACTCAACTATCCCTTTAAGCGAATATATTAATGATGTTCAATTGGTCATCCGCGACGTCACCATAGTTCGCCGAAACAAAACATATCTAATATCTCATTTATGCCCGCCAAAATACAAGAAAGAAATAAAACGTGCACTAAACTATAGAGACACAAATTAAATAATGTTCTTACATTATATAGGTAATGATACAGGTAGAACAACATTACAAACAAATCGTTCAATGATGGCAAATGCCACCCCTCTCCCCATCAATTGGACTTAATATACCCTCTCACCTCCGTTAGGAAAATGTAGTGGCGTTGCTACGGGGGGGGGGGGGGGGGGGGGCACGTGCCTCCCCAATAATTTAACAAAAACATAACGGGGAAATCTTTTTAAAGAAAGGAAAAGGAGTATGTTACCCACATAATTCGCGTACCCCACCCCCAATAAGTCCCCGGTGCGCCACTTGGGAAATGAATGAAGGAACTCTATTCTGGCAGGGAAGGTTGGAGGGGCTTAAATGCCACACCCTCATGGGATTTATTGACCTATCTTTTACCTCCATGACGGTTGATCTTAAGTCTACCAACATGATCAAGATCGAAGCAGAAGCTTGTTTTGTTCACATTTCGGTTTTCTTTATGATCATCAAGTGATTGATCTATGAAGTGCCCTTTGAGAACCATCCCACGACCAAGCGCTAAAAACGCTGATCAATTTTAAGCCCTACTCCCCGTCCCGTTCGTGGGTTATTTTCTTACTTTTGTTTCGTGGGGAAAAGGGACTTTTGTAACTGTATAATATTGACCTGTGTTTGAAAAGAGAGAAAAGGACAAGTAAACTTCTCCCTGTTTTTAGAAATAAAACTATATACAGCGACCTTTTTCGGCAGGTATGACGCGTAACATCTTTATCAGTCAATATCGTTTGTTTATCGACAGAAACACTGTAAATGATATTTTTGCAAAGCAGGTGTTTTTCTATGTGATACTTTTGTGGTCAGCTTACAAAAATAATCACATAGCAAAATCCGTGGGTCTCTGTTGATTTCTAAACATTACTCGGACATTCAATTTGGGAATGTCCATCCCCTGAAAAGTCCCCCAGAGCCCTCGAATAGCAGAACAAAGTCAGTTAAATTGTTATTTTAGAAAAAATTAATAAAGAGTCGTGCAAATTACTTTATACTCCTATCAATTTTCTCTCTTTCCCTACATGTATGTTCCTGTATGAAAATGGATATACATTGTGTGCGTTTGTCATTTTTTTGTGAGCCCATAATCCGCATTTCTACGGGGTTTTTTAGGTTATTAATATAGTTAACGTCTGCAATATCACGTCCATTATTCAAAATCGCTCGCTCGCTTCACTAGCTTTTGGATTGAAAGTCCTCGGAAGAACATTATGCAAACACGTGATAAGCCTCGCCGTTTTGAAACGCTGGAAAGCGGCTGCGTTTTGATTCCTATATGTGCCGGGGTCACGTTTGAGAGACGATGAACGCAATCTTGTCTTGAAATGCGTTTCTATGCACGCAATATAGAAACGCAAATGTTGATAAACGCATCTTATTTGACACCTGACCAGGTCCTATCACAGGCAATATAATATAAGCGGGTGTAGATTTTGAGGTGGCAGAGAAAGCCGAAACATGAGTTCATGTCTCCTACAATATCTTATCCCAAGAGTTTCCGAGACGTGTTTCAAGAAGACTGAAAAGTCAACCCATCAAATCCAAGCAAATGTAAAGCCCGTAGAGACAGAATCGAAGCTACAAAGACATTTTGTCAGTTGGGGGGGGGGGGGGGGGGGGGGGGGCGTCTGCTCATAACTTTAAACTTATAATTATCGTAAGTCCTCTGTATGTTCCAGCTTCATGATTTTGTGTTCAGTATTCAATGTATTATGTGAAACATTATAGCAACAATAAGCCTGTTATCATTCAATAAGAGCCGTCAAAACTCAAGAGGGCGCTCTCTACAAACTCATTGGTTTCAACCATTTAAAATAAAATATTGTGCATGTGATGTTCTGTTGAAATATTGATTAAATAGAGAGATCACCAACAACTATCTACAAACCTCTTTTGTAAGTTTTTGAAAAGAGGAAGCATCTAAAAAGAAATTATCGAATAATTGTGGGGTACCACAATAACAAATGGTTATGTTTATGGATATTTCAGCCATTTCTGAACCGATTTTAATTAATTAAAGTTTATTCTGTCATTAAAATTGTATGCTCTTTCTAATTTGACACTCAGTCTTTCATTATCTCACCAAAAAATATTTTGTGTAGCGCCCTCTACACCAAAACTCAACTATCCCTTAAAGAAGAGGAAAATAAGGAAATGTATAAAGCGTGCATGTATCCCGACGGATTTAGCCCTTGCTACGTGCGTTAATGTCTTTTTAGACATCAGCGAACGATGCATGGGTGGGGTTGTCCGTCTAGCATTCTATTAAATGTTCAATTTTCGGGGTCTCAATCCCCCTGACAATATTTATTTACAGCATGACTGTATTTTTTTTGTGGCAAACCCTTACCTCCATGTATCCATTCTAACCCTCTCCTATTGTCCTCATGGGGAGAAACATAACACATAATAACAACATCTCCTCGACCCTCCTCCCGTTCCGTGGGGAGAAATAAAGCAACTATTATACTGTATAATCATATATTACTTTGATCAAAGCTGGCCCAGTTAATAAGTTATGCGCCCCTTCCTCCCTTCAACGTGGGGAGAAATAAAGTTGTTACAATCTGAATCATTATTTAATTTTGACCAACGCTGGCCCAATTAATGATTCTGCGCCCCCTCCCTTCCCCGCGCATGTGGAGTAAAATGGGTACACAGCAACATAATTCCCTTGTGAATGGGAAAGACCTCCGCCCCCATAGTCGTCCCGTCTGCGCCCCCTCCCTTCCCCGCGCATGGGGAGTAAAAAGGGTACACAACAACATATTAATTCCCTTGTGAATGGGAAAGACCCCCGCCCCCATATTCGTCCCGTCCTGTGTATATCCTTGCCTACTCCATCATTGTAGCAAGGCAGATCGCTGAAGGATGATCATTTATCAAGCCAGGGTAGAAGAGAAGAGGTTCCCTTCAAGAAACCCCAGAGGAAGGTAAAGAATGAAGATGTGGGAAAGGTATCAAAGGGGGAAACAATCCCTCAAAGCCTTAGAAAGGAGGCCCAAGACAGCCTTGCAGAGGAGGGCACGAGTCAGACACGAATGATGCGATCACCGAATATGAAACCTGCTACATAGTCCATCACAGAGAGGGTATCCCCAAAGAGTTGTGAGAATGTCGAGAATAATGTCACTATTGTTTAGTGATTGTGAGCTGACGAAAGGGAAACAACATACCAGAGCTGCAGCCCCATTTTGCATTGAAACATTTGGAACAAACATTGTTGCGCAGAGACATACAATTTATATAGGAGTACTGCTGAGAAAAAAACAACACACACACACAAGTAATAAAACAAATAAACGCGTAACAAAGAATGTTGCACATCAATGCTACATCTTAATAAAGAAGATCAGAGACGTTGAAACGAATTAATATGATACATAATTTTGGAACGGTTGTGTTCCACATAAGATGAGAACGCGATTTCATTGGTCAAATTTCTGTCAGCGAGGCACATCTGCTATTGTTACGTCACGGAAAGAATCCACCAATTGAACGGGCGGAGATACAAGAGTATAGCACAGATGATTGAAATATATTATATGATTGGGATCTCGGTACATTGGTTACATTTTTGTCCGCGTTGATAACACTGAGCACGGTGCCGCTATTAATTTTACAATTTTACCATTCGCCCGACCGGGACGCCTCCGTGCAAAATATTTCGGTCGTACGTTTCGTGAGAGTTTTAAATAACGAGTGGAGAGAGAGCGGGAGAGCAGAGAAATTGAAGTCCGAGAGAAGGTGAGACTGAACATACCAACTCGAGTATATGGCGGAAGCACCGGGATGAGCAGTTGCTAGTACTCCATCATCCAACCGAAAAGCCGCCGGAGCTGGTCGCCTTTTCAAAGTTCCCGTTCTTCTTATAAATTCTGTTGTCTCATCTACCGAAGATAACGCTGAGCTTTGTTGCCTTTTCTAAGTCGCCGTGACTTCCGTCGGTGAACGAAAAGTTGAGCATCAACACACAAATACCAAATTGTCTTTTGCGAAGAATAACTCTGTCGTACACATACGTATACTGTGTGACATTTTTGTGACATTTTCGACATCTTAATTTGCGAGCCGATTACTAGTAAACTATTCATCCTTTTCTGAACATGTCATCTATGCGTTACACGGCCGACAAGTTCATCAGCGAAATATAGAGCTTTGCATTGAAAAAAAAGTTCGAATTCTACCGACTTTTCCTGAAGTTGTTTACAGACAAGAATGCCGTAAGTATACTAATATACAAAATACATATCGATTTCATAATAGTGCCTTGTGAAACTCTTGTTGATATAAAAAGCACCTATAAATAATGTTTAATCAGCAACAGCTTGGCAACTTCATAGAATAATTATTGACTCAAAGTTTGGACCTATTAAATATAACAACATAATTAAATCACATTGCCACGCATCCAGCCGTGTTTCTTAATTAAATTTTTTCTTTATTACATGGAATTGCTTTACACGTATTTTCTTTGTCTATTGCGGTATTTAGATCTGTTTATTTAAATGAGAATAGTTATTATTGAAGAAATACGACTGGTTTTCCATGGAGTTCTAATGCGTGCCGTTGACTTAACCAGGAAAAGGCGACGGTAAGGCTCGATTTTAATGAGTCGTTTTAACATAACAGTCATGTGGTGACATTTTTCTCTCAGCAGCCCATTCACAGTCCATCGGTGAGGACGTAAATTAATAGCAGACGTTATTGCAGTTAAGGGATCTAGTAACATTGTTGACATGATCTAAAACGGACAAAAGGTTGATAAAATGTGTATTTAATTGATCTGGTATGTCCACCGGGTGATGTGTGAATATTCAATGGCAAATTAATTTCATTTGGCCGAGTAATGAGCGAAATGCAAAGTGATATTTACTAAATCATTGTACTAACCGTGTACGTAGTTGAAAGTCTCCAACGGCGACTTTTAAATCCCGACACTTCAATCATACATATCTTAATAACGAATGTTAAATTCGGAATACTGGCACCTGTTCTAATGTCATATTGGTAATACATGTACGAATACCATGATGTATATGAGCACAGCTAGGACCTACTCTAACTAAGTAAGTTTTGTGGATGTTGACAATGTTATGAGATCCTTTTAACAATACATTTGCCTAAGAGCATGCCATTTCAGACACGAAGCAATATTCAATCTTATTTTTACATCAGAGAATTTGTGACAAAATATTAGCATGCGCTATAAAAATCGAATTTATAGCTTTGTCCCTGATGGCTTATCAGGCAAGACAACATGATCAGACTTTTTAAAATTATGGTGGCTCAAAACAAGATTTTTTCTCAGCCTCAAACAAATGAGAGAAGAACACAAGTCATACAATTTTGTTCAATTTAGCAGTATAGAAATTTGGTGGCTCGGAGCTCATGTTTGGTGGCCTCGGCTCAGATGGGGTGGTCTGTTGTTAAACGTCGTTTTTTTTAAAGGGATCAAGTAGTAGCATTGTCAATATCGGCCAAACTTACTTACATCTCCAGAAGTTCTCACAAACCTTGTTGTCCTCGTATTACCTATAGAGACATGGATCCAGTTTCCATTTGACGAATTTCTCTTTCGTTTTATAAAAATATGTATTATTTAAATGTTTAATTTCGAAAACTCTCCCTGGGAGATGTTTAACTGTCTATCAAGGTTAATGCAATGAGGTAGCAGTATCACTTTGTATTTACGCGAATTACTCGACTAATTAACATCCATTTAACGTGAATTCGTTCACTCATTATTCAATATACTTTGGGAGCACAGAAATTCATATTATTTTAATTTTTTTAATCATGTCAACAAAGTTACGAGATCCCTTTAAGTAATCAAACCAGAAAGCCGGGGATGCCATAGGCGTATGAGGCGGGGGGGGGGGGGGGGGGCTAAGGGGCTGCAGCCCCCTCCCCCTTTAGTTCTGATAACGGCCATGATCGGGCAAAAACATCTCATATTCGGGCACAAATTTGTCATATTTAGGCAAACTCATAGGCAAAGTAATGTAATTTTAGGGCAAAACCGTCTCATATTCGGGTTAAATTGTGTTATATTTAGACTAAACAATCGAAAAGATCTCAGAGGCGAAGACACCCTTTTTCGCTTGTATGGTGAAAACTGAAAGGATAATTCGGGCAAAAGACCTCCACCCCCTTCGAAAGATGTGCCTCTACGCCCATGGGGGTGCTATTAATTATGGGCAACGCGCGGTGAACTATTTTCCGTCAGCAAAAACATGGAAAGGTTTCATAATTATGATCACATTCATGTTTCCAGCCAACAGCATAACACCTCTTAACCATAAGAGAAAGTGATCAGGTGAAACCTTCAGACGTCATGTTGAGGGAGAAATGAACTGCTTTCAGACGATCAAAATATGTTTTTACATTGCCGTTTTCCTGGAAATGTTCTCATAATTTTATGAGGAGTTTATCATAGGTTCAAAATGTTGAGCGTTAAATAGAGAAGAAAAATAACCAAATAATGACTGACAATTCTGACTAAATACTAAAACCGAGGGAAAACGTTCATCAAGTTTCCATTAACTTCACATTTCTCTTAACCATAAGAGAAACTGAAAACTAGTACATAACAAAACTAAATATTGTGTTTAAGTCCTTAGCAATCACGTTTCCATCAACATTTTTCAGCAGACGACATCTTCAATAAAGAGAAATTAAATAGCAAACAACCTTCAAACATCAAACTGGGGAAGTACCATGGGCGTCGATCTGTCATTGATACCCATTCATCAGGGAGGATGATCTATTCATTCATCACGCCCTGATGAATAGGTATTACGTAAGTATCGACGCCCATATGGGAAACAATCAAACAACCCACTGACAAATTGACCTGTGTCTATTAGAAGGGGGATTATGTGGAGCTTCCGGTAGTCCCATCAAATGGACTATTATTTAGTCTTTCTTCTTTTGGTCCTTCAATTGATAGCCTATCCTAGCCAGAAGCCATGCAAATACCTTCACACCTCGCAGAAATAACCCAAATAACTTGGGCGTTTTGGCGATATTGAAATAGCTAAGCCATTGATTACGGGAATCATGGTGGACCGTGCATCCAGGCTTTTGTCATAACAAAATCTAGAAAGGAACGGGCTTATAATCATGAAAATGGCGTGCCAATTTAATGTGATGTTTGAAGTAGGTTTCCTCTTATGTTAGCTAATGAACACTAACTGTCACGACAGCTATAACATGTTTGAAACTTTGAATTGATTATATCGAAAAGAATAATATTGTACTTAAAATGCAATTAATAGAAAATGTAATGAAAGACTCGAATAAAAGTTGCCATGGAGTGGTCATACGTCGCACCCCATATCAAACCCACCTATTCATTTTCTTGAAGAATGTTGAAGAAAGTTTACTGGCTAGCTCCCATGTCCTTTCTTCTATCCCTTCCTTTCATTAGTTTTTTTTCTTCAGAAAAGTAATAATGTACCGATATTTTGCCACGAGGTGTTCCATAAATAGTATTCACCCATTTACTACTGGAATACTTAGACCAATATCTCGTAGTCAATGGGTTATACTGAACTTAGACTTACAATTGTGGAAAACCGTTAGTTGATATCAAAAATAAAATAAAATGTTAGTAAAAACCAGTCTTACGATTTGTTTTGAAATTATCAAGATCATTTTTATCATGTCAAGATTTTAAGATTGAGAAGATTCGTTTACTTATCAATAATTTGCATGGTTGCTTTTGAATGTTTTAATACCGGATCTACGAAAGACTTATCATAATTTGAAGTCTAACTTGAAATTCAAGTTATTGTTTTTAACACCACGTATATCAAGGCAAGTAATCTTTGGGGGCTATCGTATATCATCGACTCAAAACAAATTTGCTATATAGGAAGAATACTAAACAGTATCATCTATGTGGCAGCCCACATACCTTGTGGGCACCATATCCACTCCATGGGAGCATTCCCTCCAAGCGGCTCATGAACATTGATAACGTATGTACACGTCCACCTACTTCAACAATTCATCAATCAATTCAACAATCAGGGATAACGTATAATAAACCGTTTTACTGATAACAATCGTGTATTTATGCATAATTGTTTAAACAAGCATTGTTTTATCAGAGATATCACTTTCACAGTCATGTTTGCCAAATGTATTGCATTTTAAAGAAATAACAGTTTGGCATATTAAATTATGTATTAAAAGCGCAGCGTGTCTGCACGACGAAGATTAAACTGGACGCACTTTGTTTGGAAAATATCGCTTTCACGTATTCCCGCATACGTTGCATCTAACCAAAAAAATGATAGCTTATTGCACATAATATTGATATGGTTTATTAAATTATGAATTAAAATAAATTGTTTTAGCGCGGCAAAGCTAAAAATGAATGTAATTTCTTTAAAACATCACTCTCACGTATTTCCGATGTATTGCATTTCATGAATATGTTTTAAAAATAAATTTTTAATTTTTACCATTTTATGAATTATGAATTAAAGCATGTGATGGCGCGAGTATAATGAAATTAAACGTAATTTAATTTTCCATTTCACTTGTCTTCTGTTTCGAATAGTGGTGGACTTATGAAATTAGTAAATTGTATGTAATTTTAAATTGTGTTATCAAAACAGAACGTCTGCTCTTCAAATGTTTTAATTTTCTTTGGAATATCACACATATCCGTTTACAACAGATTTGTCATAATTTGTGTTACTTTGATTGGTATTCTTGTATTGACTTAAGACTTCCATACAATCGCTTGGATGTGTGATGGCTTATGTTTGTTATTTCCTTTTGGACTTGGGATTAGGGAATCAAGGAGTCTGCCTTGATATAAATAAATTAATTTTATGCTGGTCTTTATTCCCCTTGGTTGTTTGCCATGTACATTTCCAATGCGTATAGAATGTAGGGATTTTGTTTTCAATATTATATGTTTAAAAAATACCAACAGTCCTTTTCAGGACTACACCAACAGTCCTTTTTCAGGACTACACTAACAGTCCTTTCTAGGACCATAGTCCTTTTCAGGACTCACCAATCCTCCCCTCTCACATGGTGCAACCGCAAACCACGCGTATATTATTATGTTTAAAGTAACTCTTTTTTGCGGCAGGTCTCTAAACTCTTGGACTGGTGGTTTCTTTATTTTCTTCTGTATTTATTCAATTAAATTTGTATTATATATCAATTTAATATACCAACACATGTATAGTGAAAGTCTTCATAACCGCCTGTCTGTTAACATAATGCATTTAAGAAGATTTTGTGTGCGTATGTACTGAGGTGATTATGCAAAGTGTCATTTACGGTGTTTACATAAGAAGAAAACAAACACTGCGTTTACAATACATAAAATACCGATATTTTAATAATTATGCTGGTGAAAGTATCATATAATCTACCAAGGGAGGGAGGGGGGAGCAGACGAAGGGGGGGGGGGGGGGGGGGGTGTCCTCTAATGTTTATTTATATTCATTTCCTCTCCACGGGGTGATTATTGTAATTGGGGAGGCCGGGGCAATACATATTCGCAACGGTAGAAGAGGGCGGGGAAAGTTCCCTATCACGTACCCTCCTCCTTATAGGAGGTATAGCTTCGCCAATTAGCACTGAACATTGGCAAGGCCAGCGCTTTGTTTGCAATGTACTTTTTAATTTCCATAACTATGATATAGATTTCGTTCGAACACTACTCATGTGGAATCACTATAAAGAATACGTTAGCCATATAGCGTATATTTGCTTAACCAATTTTGTGTGAATGATATGCATAATTAACTGTATGCATTCAACATTTTTCTAAAGATAAAAGATCGGTTGTGTTTTGTTTTTACCTTTTCTTTCAATGATATTCCATGTCCCTCTTTATAGTTGATTTTCATCGGAACACTATAAAAAATCGGGAGTCAGAAAACACAACCTATAACTAAGCAGTAATTGTAATGGACTTTTAATCCTTTAAATTAGATGTTTGCTTACCCTTTTGTCTTATGTACAATAACCTTTCCATAACTGGTTGGCATGGCAACACTGCCCATCTGGAAAAAGTTTACACACACACACACACACACACACACATTTTTTTTTTTTTTTACACACACACACACACACACACACACACAGACAAAATGAAAAATGGCGTAATTAGTTTACAAATCATGTTAAATGGTGTGTGAAATAGTGTTAATTGACCTTATTCCTTCTAGAATGTGCATTTTGACAACGATCATATATTAAGTTGGTATTATAATAGGGAAAGAAGATTATTGGAAATATACCATGCTGATAATCAAACTAGGTAGTGTATTATTAGAAAATGCATATTTGACCCGCACTGAAAGCCAAATGATTGATTGAGCTGCATTCACCCACTCGTGTCATGTGTATACGATAATTCTAGTATCAATACAGATATACCGCCGCTATGGTGAAAGTTCTAAAACTATATTTAAACTTATATTGAAACTATAATGCTGGTAGCATTAACTTTTAAAACCCGTTTTAATGTTGTTGTTTTTATGTCTGACGGCGCTGTATACTATTATTCTGTCGGCCCATGATGATTATGAGATTTGCAAGTGGTTGCTAGCTACAACGTTTAAGCATATTTGGGATTTAACATGTTAAATTAGAGGAGAATATAAACTTGACTTTCTTTATAACAGGGTTCAAATTATTAGATGGAAGCACGTGTAGGAATTTAACAAAAATAGAGGTTGTTGATGTTGCTGCTGCTGTTGTTATGTTATTGTTGTTTGGTGGTTTTAGGGTTAGTTCAAATTGAATATTTACGCCATTAAAGAGGGTCATAGGCGTTCATGGCGGTTTCATGGAAAGGGGGTGAGCATTACTATACAGGCGATATTTGACACCCCATTGGACCCCCCTCCTTCGATTCTAGCTTCGCCGCTGCACATGAAGACTATCATGTTTAGTCGTGAAGATCATGAGGGTACAACGGAGTTCAAGTCGCGACAGCCGGATGCCGTGGGATGGCGTCACGTTTGTGTCCAAATAAGCGATGATGTTGAAACTGGGCCACGAAAATACCAATAAGGTATACTATAGTCTATAGTAAACTCATAGTACAGCGCCTTGCCCTACGTTGTTTTAGGTATTCATAGCCCGGTCACATATCAACGGATTGCGCAAACGGAGGTCAAACGGAGAGCTAAATTTTCCATCCGTTCTATACGTTTCTTGTCCGTTCCTTGTCCGGTGATGTACGTTGTTCTATGTTTTGTACATGAAGCAATGGAGACGACTTTCATCAACGGATAATTTAATTTTGCAAATTGTCTATTCGTTGGGCATACGTTTCCGATGTCCGTTGATATCTGACCGGGCCATACGTTGTGTTGTGATGTATTTTCGTTTGTAACCGTCCGAGTGATACCTGCTGACATAATTATAATTATCACTTTCAATCACACTGGAGATTATACTAATGAAAGTCACTTTATTATTTGACATTGAACAGTTTCCGGTGGAATTTGACTAGCGCATGTTGTCTTGTGCCACCGGAGAAATGCTAATTTTGTTCTCCTAATTTTCAAATCAAACCCCCTGCATACAGACAAAGGGTCTATTGACATTCAGTAGTAATATTGTAATGTTTATCCTAGAATCAATATTGCATATTAATATTATACCGGTGACTTGTTAAACCGTTTCATCGGATGTCCTGAGCATGAGGGATTTGGTTTAGAAATGATGATACACAAATAGCATATCTCCCGGGGCACATGCCAACCATCAATGGGCTAGTAAAATTCCGCAGGTGTGGAACGATTTAACTAGTTACTGGTAATGTCTGTATTTTTAATCTGGACTAAAGTTAGGCCCGGCACTGATGAGAATTTGATGGGCCATTTGCTTAATATTTCCTTTCTCCTTTCTATAAAATACAGAACGCCTGGCTAAAAGGCAGTTTATACTGTATTGGTAAATTTTTTGTATTAAACACAAAACATGATGATTGTAATTCGTATTATTGTCACGGTTACAACATATTTGAACAAAAGTGACTCACCAGGGTGATTTAAACGATATAATTATTCAGTTTAACACTTTAAATACACAATATCGATAGTGTTTTAATATGATATGCTGAATACGATGCATTTCACTTGATCATGTTGATACATTCTATACATTCCGTGCAGATGCAATAACATGTGTCGTACATGTGTAATACTTGACGCATTAGCAAACAATCAACTAAACACAGTCACGCTCATTAAGACAATACATTTACGAAATTAGATATATTAGATACTTTCACACATTGATATTGATTTAACATGCCTGGGAAAAACATACCCTCGATAAACAGCAAAGGACTTGTTGCTAGGTTACCAGAGGCGTAACCACGGGGACGAGCGAACATGGAGGGGCAGGTGTCCTCTATATAATGACAAACATATTACATTTATGATAAAATAACAAACAAACGGGGGAATAAATTATATAATGCTTGCCCCACCACACCCCACACAATGATTTGACTAACGTTGATCCACTGGGTAGTGGATTCATCGACAATTTTTAGTTTTTCAGGGCCGATGGAGTAAGGGGAGGCGTCAAATTGATCACTATCGTCCTACCGCGGGATCCCGCTTGGGACGATTCGAGCGTGTATTCGTATTGTTTGATCGTTCCTAGCGGTACGCCGCGGCTTCCCGATCAGCTGTCACCAGCTGTTGAGAGGAATTCGTCCCGACGCAGCGGACCTCTAAGCGGCGGGCCGCGGGATCCCGATTCTTGCGCGCGAATTACCAGATCATTATTGCCGCATACATTGCGCATGTATACATATGTACGAGTACTGTACCTACGTTGGTACCTCGTGTACGGTACCCGTACCGTATACATGCAAGCACGACTGCACGATATCCACGTACACACGCACCGCCTATATCTAGCTAGCGTATAGCTAGCTAGCCTGTGTAATGTACGTACATGTTACGTATATTGGTGTGATGGAAGATTCGAGTAGCTAGGTCTAGTATAGAGCCACCAAATCATACTCAGAAATCAGAATGCCCTGCATATGCTATACGCTAATCTCTGCTGGAGTGCGGCCCGGAGTGCGGGGCCAGACATTATCAGATCAATATATCTCGATCTCATCATCACATTCATGACGAAATCTTGAACGTGACAGTCATCCGCAATCCGACAATACTTTCCTTGCCCTTGGTTTGCTCCGAGCCGACATATCTTGGCTAGAGTAGACGTAAGTCTTTTACACAAACGAGTCAATATACAAACAAATCTGGGTAGCGTTAAATACATACCTTATTTTTTTTTAAAGGCTGAAAATTGACCAGAACTAGAGTTAGTTGCGTCAGCTGTCGATGTTATGTCACCTGAGGGCCAGGGGGATCACGCTAACAATAACAGCATCGACAGGCCAGGCCCAGGGCGCGGCATAGTAGCTAGGCCGCGGTAGGCCATGCATGAGCTAGACAAAGTGTGTACGTCCAATTACTATCATGCGCACGTGAAACCACCGACGTACGTACGTACGGTGGCGGGGCCCTGGGCGCGGCCTCCCGCGGCGGAACGATATCGTTCCCCCGCGGTAAGACCATGCATGTACATTCCCGTCCTCCTGCAGGGGACCGGGAGAAACAAATCGGTTGCAAGCGTTCTGCGGTATACTGCGGCCCGCCGATCGGCCAGGCTCGGGCCCAAGCGGGATCCTGCAGCGGGACGGCAGTGATGAATTTGACGCCTTCCCTAAGTGTCTCCCTGTGAAGTAATTCTTGACCCCATCCTCGGACTCCCCCCCCCCCCCCCCCCTCCCCCCTCCCCTCTCCCAAATAATGTGGCCGCCACACGCTCATTACCCTGTGGCCGCTCCACGCTTCTGTTGGCCTCTAAAATAAACCGGACATACACTACATTTTAGATTATATTAGCAGTATTTAGAACAGGCCTCTCGCCCCCTCCCTCATGATGGGCAATGCCCCCCCCCCCCCCCCCCCCCACCCGCCAAGTTGTGAGTTGGTGCTTGTTACGACACTGCCATTGCACTGGCGTGC
The DNA here is from genome assembly GCA_037951105.1 of Echinarachnius parma. Taxonomy (NCBI): domain Eukaryota; kingdom Metazoa; phylum Echinodermata; class Echinoidea; order Clypeasteroida; family Echinarachniidae; genus Echinarachnius; species Echinarachnius parma. The sequence continues at coordinate 290,128 of JBAMJV010002149.1, forward strand.
CTAGCGAGATACAAATAACCTTTGGCAACTAAAAACGTGTTTTGCTATCCATTTCATGGTCACGTATTCATTGGAACATGTTTATCTGTGACCGGTTTTATACTATCAGTAGTATCTAGTGTGTATGTGTGTATGTATGTGTGTGTGTGTATATGTGTGTATGTGTGTGTGCGTGTGTGCGTGTGTGCGTGTGTGTGTGTAGTGTGTGCGTGTGTGCGTGTGTGCGTGTGTGTGTGTGTGTGTGTGTGTGTGTGTGTGTGTGTGTGTGTGTGTGTGTGTGTGTGTGTGTGTGTGTGTGTGTGTGTGTGTGTGTGTGTGTGTGTGTGTGTGTGTGTGTGTGTGTGCGTGTGTGTGTGCGTGTGTGTGTATGTATGTGAGTGTATGGAAGGTTTTGTGTTTATCTGTGTATGTGTGTGTGTTTGTTTGTTTGTTTGTGTGTGTGTGTGTGTACCGGCTTTGTTGTCACTTTGTAAAATAATATACAAATCAAGTATATTTCTAACATTAATTCAAATGTCGGCTAATTATATCATAAGTAAAGATAGTAACCAGGATGGAATTCCCATTTCAGCTGATTTAAAATCATACTGGAATAGAGTACTATCTAGTCAATTCGAATATTTAAAATATATTTCAGAACACTAATCTACCAATAAAAGATGTCTAAATATGTGTGTTATAATTATGTGTACTTTGAGGTCCATCGATGAGAAAAATATAAAACCCGTATATTTCTAGTTAAACATTAAATTAAGTGTCAGCCTGCCATCGTCATGTGAAATGTTATGGAATTGACATAGCGGACATGATGTATTATTGTAATAACAGAAGTTCACTAGAACTATTTGATATACGGTGCACAACAAAATCGTCCTCAAGGTCTATTTGCTAAAAGAAATTAATGCTATTAAACTCGAAATGTATAAGAGAAAAACCGGTTAAATTAGTATTTATCTATATCGCATTACTCCAATTATGTGAAGTTAATTATTGAGCGTGTGTGTGTGTATGTGTGTGTGCGTCTGTGTGTGTGTGTATGTGTGTGTGTGTGTGTGTGTGTGTGTATGTGTGTGTTTGTTTGGTGCATGCGTTTGTTTTTTTGCTAGCTCGTGAATTAGTGAGTGATCGGAGCGCAGTGTCCGATTTATGTGGCCGCTTCTATTACGCGCGCTTAGTCAAGTAATGTTATTGGCGGGGCGCCACGGCATCACTATCACGTGGTAACTGGAGCGAAATGGCGCGCCAATCGGGCTCCTATACTATACAGGCTTCCGTGTCAATCCACTTATCGCATTATCTGCGTCCGTTTGAATGCAAGAAGGGCATAAAAAGCGTAATAGTTTTCATTACGTCGCAACCTCCTTTTGGCTTTCTAGAGATTATCCATTTGATGATATAACTAAAGTATCGGATAATTGATCATGAAAGTCTCGGTCACCAATGCGATTGGAAGTATGTGTAAACGTGTGTGAATTAAGAGGAGCGGGGTTAACCCTTGTGCCATTTTCTTTGATGCGTTTGTAGAGGTGTACATGTTAGAAATTGCCAGCAAAAAAAGAGAAAAGGAAAAGTTGAATTTTCAGTCAAAAAATGCCCTCACATTATTTTACATAGAAAGGGTTTGTGAGCTTCATAAGGCAAGCCTTTAAGTAGATCAACTGAATTTACCTGACAAAATTCACAAAAGTATAATATTACACCACACAAATAGTCAGGCATATTTATCATAGTATAGGTGATTAATATTTGTAAGTTTCAGTCTTTGTATTACGTAACTTTGACTTTAAAATGTGAATAGACTTACGAGAAACAGCGACCTAAAACGATTTAATTCGACTTTTGTAAGTGTATGTAACCCGAAATATTTAAATTGGTTACTGATCTGTGTTCCAAAGGGATCTAGTTTCTTTGTTTGAAGTGACCAAACTCAGTTGCAACTATATATTAATTATTTCATACCTTGCTGTTCCCTCTGAAAGTATGGCGAAACAGATTTGCCTTTTTTTTTCAAAATTTCACTTCGTTGTCGAAATATTAATGATCGAATTTGAAGGGAAAAAATAGCGGGGATTTGTTTTCAACTGTGTAGGCCTACATACCTATGGCAATGAATGAGCGAATTTGATTATCACTTTTGCTCATTACTTAGCCGAATGACATTAATGTATCATGAGACTACGATACATCAATCAGTTCGTATACCAGACTACCATGACTACATTAATACATAATTACCAATCCTTTGTCAGTTTGTGCATGGGTAAGTTTTCCTATATATGAACAATCAAACCCGTCTTTTATAACGGCCATTGCTGTTTGGAGGTCGGCTGCGTACCACCGAAAATGAAGCCATCACCTTAGCCACTGTCTAGTCCACCGCATGTAGAGGGCAATAAAGGAGCAAGAATAACTGTTGGGGAGGCATCAGTTGGCATGTCGTGCCCCCCCCCCCCCCCCCCCCCCCCCCTCACTCCTCTCACAGCTCTGCCACTGCCATCAATAAGACTCAAAAGAACCTCAAATAAAAATAGGACCACAGACCCACCCACCCACCAAACACTTTTCGAATTACAATTAAAACAAATAAGACCACATTCATGCCCACTCACCCACAGAAACGCTTTGCACGCATTTTGATAGAGAAACTATATCTGAGAGGTAATCAAAAACTAATTTCATTTCGTGATAAACATGTATTGCGCGCGGTGTCGCAGGATATAGACGATAGAGTTGGATTGTATTTTGTTGCGTCGCCCTATCGATTGTATGTAGTTCAAACCAGCCGATCAAGGAAAACTTACCCCGTGTTCAAACCACGAGTCCTTGTTTTCCCGCTCAATGTAATTATTTTATCGAGTTGGCGGGCGAATGGATACTTTTTCCTGCATGCTCCAAAATCAATTATGTATCTGACAACGACTTCGGTTACCAAGGAACGGAATGAAGAGGTGAGGAAGAGGAAAAAACAAAAATGCATTAAAAACAAAATAATACACGGGCTGTCCTATATGATTCGAGATATACATGACTCAATTTAATATTCATATTTCTCTCGCTTTTTTGGTATTACGTCTATAATTGTTTCATCTAAGCGCGAGAAACAAAACCAAAAAACTAGTCCGTTGCAGTTCGTGTCGCTATGTTACAGAGCGCGTACGTATTTGTCGCATGACAATAATTTAGCCTATATCAACAACAACAAAAAGTTCTTTTTTAAATGTCTCCAAAGGAAGAAACAAAAAAATCCTTGATACAATTATATTTAGTGTATATCTTTTTCTATATGTCACCAAAGAATCTAGACCAAAGACAGAAGGATCATAAGGCGTCTTTGTCTAGACTAAGAGTTAACCCCGTGCACCGCACACAGAGCCGACTCGACTGGTTTTCAGTCGGATCGGCTTTGTATGCACGCCTCTCGACTCCGATTTTGCCAGTCGAGAGCTAGTCGTAAGTCAGTCAACATGTTGAATCGGCTCCGACTGATCGGGCCCGACTCTAGCCTGGCTGAAAACCAGACGGATTGGATCGAGTCGGCTTTGTGTGCGGATGCCTTTTGTGTGTCGTGTTCACGCACGATTCCGCATGGTTCTAAAGACATGGCGTTGTCCTGCGCGTACACTGTTAAAACGCTGTGTAAACACATTCAACAACTTGTTGAACATTTCCAACAACCGCTGTTTAACATATGAACCATCCAACTGTTGTTGAAAACATTCAACAACCCCAGTTGTTTAAAGTTTACACAACTGTTGTTTTAACCTGTTGTTGAAATAGCAAATACAAAAAGGATTGTACTAAAAAGCGGCAAGGTCGGAATCGAACCGGGGGTCTTTGGGGTATAAGTCTAACACGCTACTGACTGCGCTAACTCGGTTCGCTTGGTCTGCTGGGGGACAAAATGGGTTTTGTCGCGGTGATTTCGCGGTCGAAACTATCACGTGATTTAACACTTGTCAACAACGCTTGTACAATGGCCGCTTTACACAACCCTTCTTTCTACAACTGTTCATGCTACACCTAAAGTTGTATAAAAAGATTCAACAACCATTTTTACACAGCGTTTTTTTACACAGCGTTTTAACAGTGTATGCTCGAATTTGACGACGCAGTGTCTTTAATGCTTTATCGTATTGTTTGAGGAGACCCTTGAGAAAAGCTCGGTTGGTCTGGGTCAGTATTTGTGTTGCCAGCAAGTTGTTAAGGAAATCAGCAATCGACTGACGATATTGCGTTACATGCTCGTTTTCATCAGTACAATTTAATTGGTCGCAATTACATATAAGCGTACTCGCAACATCATAGTTATACTAGAGCCCATACTCCTACATGAACACTTATTTGCTTGGTGTCGGCTAAGACTTTGTCGGATATTTTGGCTAAGTTGGACCCCAAATCAGTCAGTCCTTGGATAGTATAGTTCCCCACACGGGACAGCGTTTGAATCCACTGACCACCCTCGCTGGGGTAGTATGCTTGGAAAAGGAAAAGGTCATATTTATTAAAGAAAACCCAATTTGGGAGATGTTTAGTTTTTAAAGGGTAAAGTAGTAGCATATTTCTGTTAGCATGATTATATATAAAGCAGTTACACTTTAAAGACTCATGCCCACCCCTTCCCCTATACACACCAATACAGGCTGTGTTATAATACTGCAGGACCGTTCACATTTCACCTCCTCCTCCTCCTCCTCCTCCTTTCAAAATTGTCCTTGCCCCTGCCTTCTATACCTTTTTGACGTTCTTTTTCAGTTCCCCTCCTCATAAATCTCTTCCATCTTTCCTCTCTACATTGGCTTCCCTTGTGTCTCTATGATGTATTGGTAACCTGTCACTAAGTATTGTCATTTTCGCATTCAGATGTTGATCAAAAGGTCCCATTGGTGGATCCCATGCATCTTTTGGTTCTACCTCACAAATCCGTTGACATTTTTTGGTTACATATATCTTTCTTCTCTCTTCATTGTGTGTATCATATTATCGGCCTTTTCTTCTTTATCTCGCTCACTATGTTATTCTTTGCAAATTCGTCTATGTCTCTCTTGATTGTGCTTTGTTCACATTTATTGCTCGAAAGATCCATTACTTCTATTTATATGTTAGGCTTTAGAACCCATACTACCGGTTGTTCACACCATTTTCGGTGTCGTTCTCCTCTATACCGTCCTTTCCTCATGTTCCGTCTTCTTCCTCCCTTGATAGTCTTTCTCATTTCTTCTCCTTTTATTCTCCGCTCTGTCTTTTTCTTTTCCCTTTTAATATATGAATAACATTACCGTTGTTTTTCATTTGGATGAGGTCGCTTTAAGTGATCAGCTGGCTTGTCTGTTGCTCCGGCCCCGGGGCCAACTTTCGCGAGTGAAAATCAGCACATCAACCTGTCTACAACTACAAGATTCACATGATCAACTCTTCATTTGGGGTATTCTTTCTTTTTCTTCTTAGCATCTTTTTCGCACGTCTTGAGGTTCTATTTCCCCCCTCTAACACGAATTTGATACACTTTGCCTGATGTACATCTCAGGAGCGAAGCCAAGGTATGTTGTATTATAAGGGGGGGGGGGGGGGGGGGGCAAAGAGGCAATATATCACATGAAAGAGAAGCTCGTATCCAAAGTAGAATTGATCAACTGTTTGCTTGTCTTTTTTTTGGTATGTTTTTTGTTTTGTTTTTTGTTAGTTTGTTGGTTGGTTTGTTTGTTTTGGGTGACATTCAATTTGCTCCGGCGATATTTATTCGAGGTTTTCTCGCAACGTAACCGTTCAAGTTTAAATTCCGGTAATATTTAGGTTTACATGGTTTAAAATCAAGGTTATGGTAATTGTTTGTGTTTGTTTTAACTTACAAATTAAAACGTGGTGGCGAATATCACAGGAGTACATTTCATGAAACTATTCTCTTATGTGGGTGGGGTAAGGGCACTATAGGTCATACAGAGGGGGGCTACTCCCCTCAGTGGTTGAGACCACTGCTGTATCCGTTTTCTAGTAGTCGATGTTCTTCTAAATCGATTGAACTTGTGTATTTTGTTTTGAGGGTTTAATGTTGCGTATTGATTCCAGTATGTTGCAGAGCTAGGCCTTAGGAAAATAGGGTGGTATTGCCCGTTCAATTACGTTAATGCCTTAAGGTGGTGGATGTTTATTCATGTTACTTTAGAACAAAAAACAAAAACACCAGCAAGAAATTCATAATAACATGAAAAAAATATATTCAGTCACATTGCCTTGGGAAGCGGTCGCGTGAATTTATTTAAAATTCATGTACCTAGTTTCAAGTTTAGAAGACAAACAAGCAAGAAATTCATAATAACATAATATGCAGTCACAATGCCTTTATGTGTAGTCGTGCGGATGAATTAAAGTTCGTGTTAGTTTCAAAATAAAAATAGGAGCAATCAATTAATTTTAACATGAACACATGAATCGTTAGATTGGAAACATCATATTGTTAATATCTCCTATAAGCTATCAAGAAGTACAGGTGTGTTGTATAAATTAAAAACTTGTTTACCTCTCAAGGTATTGTTTTATATTTATAACGCTATTATATTACCCCATTTAAATTATTGTAATGAAATATGGGGAAATACATATGAAGCTCATACTAATAAGTTATTTTTGCTGCAGAAACGTGCCATACGTATAATAACAAACAGTAAATTCGATACCCACTCACTTCCCCTTTTTGTAAATTTAAAAACTCTTCCATTGTTTCATCTTGTCAAATTGAATATATTAATGTTTATGTTTAAATTTCATAGAGGTATCCTCCCTGAAGTATTTGATAATATGTTTAAGACTAATAATTCTTTTTCATACGTATCCCACTCGTAGCTGTCATAACCTCCGCAAACCTATTGTACGTTTAACAACAAGAGCCCATTCTATTCGTTTTACCGGCGTACAGGAATGGAATTCCATTAGCAACGATGTTAAATCAAGCTCCACTCTTACTCGATTTAAAGCTCTATACAAACGCTATGCATTCAATAACATGTCATCCATGGCTGACTAGATCTCCTTCGACCCTCTTCTCTCTCTCACCTTTCCTATCCTGTGTGAATGTGTGTATGAGTGTGATGTATATGTGTCTAGGAAATCACTGCTATACATAAACTTGTAATTTTGTATATATTTGTTTTTATTATCATTTAGTCGTAATGTGTACGGTAATTCTTTAATTTTTCTGTAATGGGGCCTCACATACAAGCACATGCTGCTTCTCCGAGGTCCCGGCTATTATTTATAAAAAATGTAAATTTGATTGTTGATTTTGTATTGTTTTATTTTGCCGAATAAACTGAATCTGAATCTGAAACTGAATCTGAATGTAGTAATTTGTAGGGAATCTTGGTCGCCAGTTGCCAGACCTTTTGAATATAATAATAATAATATAGATGCAATGCCGGTAACTTGCCACTGCATGGGTCTACACCCATTTACCCTGCACCCATTTACCCTGCCCCCATTATTAGCAGAACCAGGATTTATAGTTTTATGATTATGATTAGGGATTGGGATTAGGGTATGGGAGCTTGAGATTAGGGTAAGGGTTATAATTATGGTTATTGTTTGAGGTCAAGCTTTGAGTTGGAGGAATTGAAGTATCAGCCTTCAGGCATCATGCAGCTGACCAAATGATACATAGACCAAATGGGTGTAGACGAACATCGTTCATGTTCATGGGTATCTAAAGATCATCCTGGTTAACCCACATGGTTCCGACCTTTCACAAGACAATTGTTAATACACACTAAGGCCTGATTTCTCAACAGCAGGGCCTCGTTGCAGAAAGAGATGCAATCGAATGTAAAGTTGCAATTAATTGCAAGTCCAAAAATATGCCCATTTGAACCAATCAGAATATCGCATTTAGTCAAATGTTCTGACTTACAATTAATCACAACTTTACAATCGATTGTAGTTCCATTTGCAACGGGGTCCTAGTCTGAAATTTAACCCTTGGTTAAATTGCATCATTTGATGTAATTTGTTTAGACCGTGGACTGCATTTAACACACAGACTAAACTAAGGTTAAATGTAATCAGAGAACTAAACATAGAATATATATATGGCTATTTAAAACCCTCTGCGAAGAATTTAAACAATAATGGGCCGTATGCATAAAAACAAGCAATTGCTTGTGCTAGCCTTTTGCTTGAATCGGTATGCACACAAACAAGCAATTGCTTACAAGCAAAAGCTTTTGCTTACAAGCACAAGCAATTGCTTACGTCGCGGAGACTTATTTTGGCCGCGACGTCGCCGCGACCTACTGGAGACCAAGGCGACTGAGAGGAGACGTTGCGGAGACGTCTCCGCGACAATACTTGTCGTTGCTTGACCCACTTTAGAGACCACGTGACTGAGTTATTTATCATTTGGTACAGTTTGTTCCTGCTCCCATGGATACGTCGCGGAGACGTCTCCGAGACTTCGCCTTGGTGAGATTGCAAACCATTTTCGGGTCTCCCGAGTCGCCGCGACAACCGCGACTGATCAGTCGCGGCAGTCGCGGCGACGTCTCCGCCGGTGAGATACGCACTTTACTAAGGGCATTCGCGTTTTAGAATCAAGTTTTCATACCGTTTTAGGATGATTTAGAACTCCTGGTTCCAGAGGTTATGTTGTGATTACATATTTAATCAAATGGCTGTTATTTTAGACATTTATATCCATGTAGGCAATTTTGTTCATGATTTGAAAAAATTTGCGTAAGAAAAATACTGTTGCCAGGTCGGGCACGACCAGGGAAAGCTGCTATGCAAGGGACTACACGGCGTTTGCATACACTACGAATCCCCTTTGTTGTCATGCAGTGCGATGTTCGCACAACCGTAACGATGCTTTGTTCAACACGTAAGCAATTGCTTAGGCAGTGTAAGCAAAAGGTTTCAGCACAAGCAAAAGCTTATGCATACGAAATTAAGCAATTGCTTGAACTTGATCTTTTGCTTGACAAGCTCTTGCTTGTGCTAGAAGCAATTGCTTATAAGCAATTGCTACGTTTTATGCATACGGCACAGAGTGTCGAGCTGGTATTTAGTGTGTTAAATGTTCGCAGCCGTCCTCGACAAACGATATGGTTTGTATAATTATATGTATGACAGCCGTTAGCCCTTCATAATATAGACATGCTGATAGAAAAATGAATGTGCCCAGCGATGTTTTTACCTCAACAGCATGTTACTATATGTTTTAATAGAAAGTGGTATAAAATGGATACAAATACATGCAGTGGCGTACATGGACGTACCGATTTCTTTATGCTGTTTTACTTGTTTTTAATATATAATTCAACAATAGACATATTAGGTATTTACTACCATGATACAAAGTATAGGGAAGAAAAAGAAATGAGGTTATTGATGAAACATTGGTGATGAAAACAAGAAAGTTGAGATTCCAATGCACAATGGAGACTGGCTGCCAGAGACACACACGCCGACAAACTTTCACAATTATAACCATTTTCTTTTACAAGGACATCGTATCTATCATTGAAGAGGATGATACCAAAAAACCTGTCGGATCATTATGAATGCAACCGTTAATAATAATGATAATAGAGAAACCCCCATTCAGGTTCTCGCGAATGTAATCTATTTTCCCGTAAATGTGGCAAAAATTTCATATGGTGCATGGATGGGACGATATTTAGCACGGAATACTACAATCCCCTCTTACCACTCTGTGGAGGAACATAAAGTAAATGAAACACCTTTTTTTTTTTGAAGGGCGTTAAGTTCACTTTCCATTACAAATTCAAACTAACAATGTAAGTGCAATATTTTAAAATTTAGTGAAATTAATACAATTCAATCACAATGTCAACAAATAAATTCCGATATAAAATATTTTAACTATAGCACAATATAATTTATATATAACTATCTTCTATTCATAAAATAGAAAGAAAATTAAGAAGAATGCAGAAGACCGACATCGTATAAACATGAAGTGCTTGAAATGGTATCGGCCTTCAAGACTGTGGTGAAGGGATTAAACAACAACAAAATATTTTGGATTTTGTGCACAATATACTTTTAAAAGGCGTGGTACCACCCTGGTCCAAGCAACAAAACACTTGAATACAACCATTTATTCAACATTTAAGTCACGGGTCCGTATATAATTTGACTCATTGGAGCTAACTAATTGTTGTCAATTGACATGAATAGATGGAACGTCCTTGGTGGGCTGGTTTCTTCATCCAAATGTGATTAATTTTCCCAATGAAGTGGAATTAACGCCATTTGGAAGTGTCTATACGAGGAATCCTTATGGTATATTTGGTCGCTTTAACTCCAGACGTGCGTGTATATTCACCAGACTTCATTTCTGTTTCGACCGTCCTCGCCATTCCGAAGATGACGTGGCTATTTCAACGCAATTCCGGAGAGAACAAAATATTGGCGCCCATACCAACCCAAAATATGAATCGAAGATTATACAAAATGAACCCACACTCGACCTGAGTATCACGAACAAAGTAAAGAGTTAAAGTTAATTTCCTTTGTGCTTTGCCCGTCATCGACATTTTTTGGAGTAAAAATTAAAAAAAACATGAAAATATGGCACCCATAACGAAGTCTGTCAGACAATAAAACCCAGGATGGTAAAGACAGTAAAGAGTTAACGAAACCTTATAATATCTACTTCATCTGCTTTGCTCGTCCTCGCCCTTTGGAAGAGAGTGTGTCTATTGTCACACCATCCTGGTAAAGAATAACGAACCCATACCGAAATCTGGCGCGTATCCAATAAACCCAGCTAAGTTTGACAAATGGAGCCTTCTTGCGAGGCGGTGTGATTGTAATTAATCCAACCATCCCGTACCATCCTATCTTATTAAACAGTTAAAGGTCGCCAGTTAATGGTATGACAATTCCCAAAACTAACAACGATGATGCGTCTGTTTATGTTTGTTTGTATAGCGACCTTGCGTCTGCAAGACAGTCATTATTGTTTAAGAATATCATGGTTATTATAATAAAGGAAGCATAATGTTGTTTGCTTTGCAAATATTCGAAAATCCAATATAATCTACTGCAAAACATTACTGAACAATGCCAAGGCAGTCCCTCAGGAAATGCGCAGCACTAGAAGTGGTCCTTATATACATACACATCCATTAACTTCAATGATACATAATATCTTGAACAAAAATGACTATTTGAAGGGATTCATTCTGATCTATTTAACAGTTCTGTCCAGTTCAGTTTATTTTCATTTCCAACCAAAATTATAATTACATAACATTGTACAAAACAAAAGAGTTTACATGTTTAAAATTTTACGAGCTATGTACAATGGAAACTAGAATCAAACAGTAAATAACATATTTGGAAATTCCCAAAATCATCCACTAAAAAGCAGTGCTTGTAGATTGTGGACCCCTCAAATAGTAATACTATCAATTAAATCATACTTGATAAACAAGTCAAATAATACATTTAAAACATACTTTTAAAATTAACAATAACCGTCTGAGGGAAACCCCAGACATTGCTTCTACACTAACTCAAACTGTTACAATACATTTGTTTTCCGATGTCAATAACTCCACTATTATTTTGTCTCCACAAATCAGCAATTCAAAGCCTAACACAACCAAGCACTAACACCCGCCCTAAACCTAAATATAACTTTCACTCAAATGATGATTCTAAGCAGACCTGCATGGTCCCGTTGCAGCGTCTTTTCGCTCTGCGACGCAAGTGCTAGGACGGGGGATTTAAATTACCTGTGACCGTCCCCGTACTCTGGCTACCGTCGCGATCTATTTGCAGTTTCGCAATTCTGAATACGCGGGAGTTTCACTCGTTCCATTTATCATGCATGTTGTACTATAAGCATACGGTATAGGCAGTACAAATCACAACATACTGTGCATGCAGCGCGTGTGTACGAATCAGTGCATGAAACACGTGAGGCAGCGAGCCTCGCCGTCCAAGCGCTCTGATTGGCTGATCACGTACCCGCGTAGCGGCTCTATGACCGACGTTAATTCGGTCAAATACCGTCCTAGGTTTGGCCGCTACGCGGAAATTTTCGCTCTGAGTGCGACCCCCCGCTAAGATTAGCGTTGTAGCCACACTCCCGTCGCAGAGCGAAAAGACGCTACCAGCCAGAGTACGGAGACGCTCACAGCTCATTTACATACCCCGTGCTCAGCACTAGTCTTGCGTCGTCATGCGAAAAGACGCTACAATCGATTGTAATTCAGAAACTTTGCGCGTTTCAACCAATCAGATTCGCGCATTGAGAACACATGACCTGACTTACAAATAAGTGTAACTTACAATCGATTGTATCTCTTTCTGCAACGGGGCCCAGGACCAAATGTCATGGTGTTACCACAAAATAATTCCTTTGTTATTAAAATCCTTGAAATATTTATGTTCTCATTATTATTACTGAAAATGATTGCAGTAGCCAAATAAGTATTAACAGGATTCAAACGTCAAAATGGTGAATTGTTGGACTTGCTCTATAAAACTATGACGTATAGCGATAAATCTTTGAAGCGAATTTTAGCAGGAACTTTTATTTCGTGTCGCTCTCAATAAGCTGGATATTTTCTCAAATTAATTTCATTATCGGAATGACATATTGTATAGGAGAATATTTATCTTACGTATCGTTTAAATTGCGCAGTTGTCATGGTTTTAGTCAAGTCTTGGTAGTCAGGCATGTTTGAATAGTATGTACCGTATATACATCAAAAGCTGCGCATTAAAGAACTTTAACATAATACTTGTATTAAAGTTCTTTATAAATGATAATAACGGCATATTATATTGTACTTTTGCTGATTCACGGCGTTGACACATAATCTGGAACCCTTATAGATTAATTTTGTTTAACCCAAAAATGTGTTTTTTAACGTGCTATAATAGATACCTTTAATGCAATGCCCAATATATTTTCTTGATCATAACGCCACATATGGTCATTTTGTGTTACTACAAAATAGTGGGCAGCTGCTTCTACTAGGGTGATAACACCTACCAACTTGTACATGTATATTATTTGTATGTGTTCTGTGTTATCCCAGCCAGCCAGCGAAATATCATACCCGTCGTCGGTTATAGGATTACAGTTACTGCGCAGGGGGTGTTAGACAAAGAGTTCCAATCGATTGTAAACAAGTCAGAACATGTGACTAAATTCGCAAATATGATTGGTTCAATTGTGTATATTGTCTGACCTGCAATTTGCAGTGTAAGTTACCATGGCCCCGTTGCGGAAAGAGATACGATCGATTGTAAGTTACAATTAATTGTAAGTCAGATCATGTGTTCTAGATGCGCGAATCTGATTGGTTGATCGAAACGCGCAAAGTTGCTGACTTACAACAAAGACTGTAGAATTAAGCGTCTTTGCTTACAATCAATCGTAACTTACATTGATTGCATCTCTTTCTGCAACGGGACCCTTGTATTATATCACTAAAAATCTGCGCCGTATAAAGTGATGTCGTTCGGATTCGTAAACCAGACGCGCGGTGCCATCTTGCGAACGCCTTGAGCACGCGACGAAATAAACAATAACTCAGTGTTATGCAGTGCTTACAAACTGTAGCCTAGTTTAATATGGTGAACCGCGTGTTGTGTTTTCAACAGTGTATTTTACGTCACCACTACAACGCCTCGCAAAGCCAGAAACGTAAGTCTTTGTTTCGACGGTTCGGTTTATTCCCAACAAAATGTAAGATTATAGCATTCAACAAAACCAAACGGTTAACACGTGTAAAATAAAACTAGCTAAGCACAATGGAAAGTAAAATCATACAGTTAACATCGTTTGTGGAAATGGAGAGATCCACTAAAAAAAAACACCAATGCTTGTATGGATTGTGGGCCCCTCGAGGTTCTTCCGTTAAGACTTCGTCTAGTCATATTTATGGAAGGAAACCCCATCTAGGGGCTGTTATTTCTGGCCACGCCTCACAGGGTAATTTCCGTGTCCAGTGAAAACAGAAACAAGGGCAGCAGATGGTTACAGGGTCGGTGACCCTATAGACGCGACACCTATACGATCACACAGGCTCGAATTAATTTACACAAAGGTGTTATATAAAATAAAAGAACGCTGTTTAACAGTCTCCTTTTAACGTTAATTTTCACACTTTTATCTTTATCAGATTGAAGCAAACCAAATGATGGTTTGAACTTTGGAGTGTTCTTTTGTGTATTATGAACAATTTTCTTGTTATTACTCTTAATAATTGCGATTTAAAATATCAGTGTCCCGGCTCATTAGTTTTGCAAAGAGCTCCAAGACGTGTACAATATTCTTTAAAAGAAGTGACTTGCTGAATGTCTATACATTTCCTGAGTACATTTTCATTTCCTTTCCTAAATGTAATAGGCATATTAATTCGCACGATCGCAAGAAATCTTTTCGTTTAATTTGTATGAATGAATTATTTTTTTCTTCACGTTTTGTCTAATATTACTGTATTAAAGACATTTTTACCGCAACCAAAGCTAACATCTAAATTAGAAAACCGTTCATGAATACATTTTTCTATAAATGTCTTGTAAATATATTTTTGTGGGAATAGTTGTCACGTATGTGCACATTGCATTCCATGTTAATGTGTGATATTATATGCGTTTGTAAGAGAAATGAAGAGTGAAGCCAAATGTTAATGAGGGAGTGCGAATTAGTGTGTATAAACTGTTTGCAAATTCTGTCAGCATATAGGTGTTATTGAATTGCATAATTATACAGTATATTGGCACTGGAGAACTGACACATAGACAATACAATGGTAATAATAATATTGACTACAACAAGAATTCATTCTCAAATTACACATTCGCAAATATTGTGCTTCATCTTTTGTAACATCGATACCTGGATATCAAATTAAAGCGTGTAACCCGCACCAATATCAAAACACAATGCTTGGCTTATTCAACATCAACCTGTTTAATTTGTGAAATCATTAAACCATTTCAATTCAGTTAAGTCTCAATTGATTCAAACCAGTTAATTTGGAACACAATTTTTGAAACGCCAATCAATGTAGACAAAAAATGCATCCCATAATTTTATGCAGCTTTGAATAAAACGGAGAAAGTGAGCATTGATATACAGAGCAGACGCCATGAGTGATTATATACTACCTGCGGCGATTAGAGGCTCTATAAACGTGATATTTTTTTCTGAGTAGATGCGCTTTTTGAAAGAAAAGACAAAAATCATCACCTACTGCGCCGAAGGGTCAATGTCACTCCATCCATAACCGAACACGCAGATTGGGACTATGCCCTGGTAATTAACCCTTATCTGGTCAGGAATAACCGACTTAAAATGTGGTTTCTTTTATTAATTCCAAAATAATCTACGGTAGCTTCCTTCTACCACCCATAGTGCACGGAGATGGTCAGATGAGTCAGACGCGGTCTTGGTTGATTTTGTTGTTGTCTTAACCTTATCATAATATTGCAGCCAAAAAGGTATTCACCAGAAGTCCAATAAGAATTACATTACACGCTATAGGTTATTTGTAGTCCATTGCAATATTCCCAATTTAGTACATCGGTTAAATCTAGGTTGTGGACTACATGTATTGGAATTCGCGTCAATTGAGGCGATTTAAAGGTAAGAACAATTATTGGTTGTTCTTTGTTGATGAGTATTGGTTTTGGTTTTAGTTGGTTTTCAAACCACGTGAGAGTACATTTGATTTTAGTAAGGACTTATGAATGAGAATGATTCCCATCCAAGTGATGGCATATATTGGTCCTTCTCATGGGGACCCATGAGAGCATAAGGTACAGTGGAATGAGAGTTCAGTCTTTTATTTTCGATGATGACAAAGTTATTTAGATTGAATCATGCAAATATAGCTCTGCTGATATTTAAACAGTATGTATATGAAGGATATATACAGTATGTTTTTAACTTCACGAAGCTCGACCAGTCCTTTGTATTACATTTTACCTTAAGTAGCCCAATGGACATAGTGCAGATTAGTACATAATGGCAGTGAAAGTGTTAAATATCATCATAATAGAGCTTAGTTCCCAAAGGCGCTAAATCCACTTTCCATAAAAATATAAGCTACGTAGTTATTCAGAAATCCATTTTTTTTGACAAATTACACAATCAAAATCAAAATATGGAACGTTTCTTTTTCATATTTCCATACGTATGCGTACAAAGTTGGACAAAGAAACCTGCTTTAATCAAACGTTGAACAGGTGGATTTAGCGCCTTTTGTAATTAAGCTCTTCATATACTGAACAGGTGTTCACTTCCCATGCAGAACATCTGCGGTTGTTGAAAAGTAAACATATTTTTGAAATATCGGTGTAGTATAATTATTATTGAAAAACCATTGTCTAATCACGGAGCTGGTACCGATGGTATAAATTGCATTTCATAAAATACTATACACCGTCATATCCACAAATAAACACTTGTTAAATATTTCATTATTATATTATTGAAACCATCGTCTTATCATACATTATTCCATAGATACAAATAATTAAAATAAACTATTCACAATACACAATCATGTCCCAAAACAAAAAACATACATACGTATATATTTACGCATCACCTAAATATCGGATATACTAGTAAATCGGATATACTAGTATATTGAAATCATTGCCTAATTATATTCCATATACCATAAAACCCATGACCACATGCAAGCACGGAAATAAAAATAAATAAATAAAAAATATCGGTGTATAATAAACTATTGAAACCATTGTCTAGTTATATTTTATATACCTTATACACATGCACAAATACACACACACACACACACACACATTCTTGTAAGGACCTTCAATCGGGGATATATTTTTTTCAATGTTATAAACACTTTCAAACGGGGATATGCCCGTTTGTTTAATGATGTTTGGCTTGTCCCCGGTTTGCTGGTGTGTAAACATGGCAATATTCCCAATTGGGGGGTTTAACAATACACACACATTCACTTGCATACACAAAAACACATTTATACACCCACTATGTAAAAAAAACATGCAAAACGGGCATAAGGGATATCCTTAAAAAAATCATAATAACATACAGTACAGCCCTTAAGACGATCCCTGAAGCACTATACCCCCTGTTCGGAAACCGGGGATATGCCCGGTTTCCGGAATATCCCCGTTTGCCTGTGTTTAAACTTGTGTGTATCCCCGGTTGAAGGTCCTTACAAACGCACACACACACACACACACACACACACACAAACATGCTTACGTTTACACACAATACGAGTTCCGGTGCACACGCACAAACACACATCACACGTTCACTTTGCACGCATGCCACACGTTCCCACACAAACATAATATTTGACACCAAACCTTCAATCATCCCGCTAAACGTGTGAGGTCTCATTGACCACTGGCGTATTATTTTCTTTATGGAGGGGGTGGGGGAGGGGGGGGGGGGGGGGGGGGCTTTGGGCTGCAGCCCCATCCTCCAACATTCCACTTCAAGTATGACATTATTTTGTTGAAACTTATAGTATCCAGAGATAAGTTCAGTTAGGGAGTTACAGTATTATAAAAACTAATTTTCGCTTTTCACCTCATCCAAATAGGTAGGCGTATTAAAGATTGTCATGCGCGGGGATGCTACGCCGCGGGTCGCCATTTTGAAATAGGCTAGTTTGCGCGCACTGCAAACCACTGGGTCAGTGTGCATTACGTACCTTGCGCAAGCCGTTCGCAAGATAGCACCGCGCGTCTGGTTTACGAATCCGAACTACCTTAACATTTAGAAAATCGAATTCTTAGGTACCCGTTGAAGAAAGGACAGTCCCAAATTTTGTTCAGGCTCATACGCTCAATCATGTGCACAATCAAGATCAAACGACCCACACGTCATTTTGCACACATCACACTCACGTCACACGTTTCCACACGAAAATACAATTTGTCACCAAACCTTCGATCATTCCACTGAACGTGTGAGATCCCATTCCCCTATAGCTTCGGTTTCAGATTATTCTCCCGTTTGATTCGACATCTATTGGACATCAATTTGTGTTGGAAAGTAAGTGACATTTCCAAATAATTAATACTCGTCCCTGTCTGTCCTATAGTAGTTCCGTCAATGACATTATTTTATTCGTAAACAAAGCGCAGGCCTGTAGGAAAAGATTTTTATCAAAGAGAACCCCATTTACGGTCGCTTGTTTTTTACTATCTAACATTTTACTAAAACAGTTTCTTAAATTAAATGTGACTGTGACATGACTGAGTGAGTGACGTCTATTTTACTGAAAATGGTTTCATAAATACAGTACATACAGTAACTTAATAAATGGAAAGGCCCATTAAAGGGATCTAGTAACATTGTCCAAATCTTCAAAATCCAATTGGAATTTTAGCGGTTCCCTCATACCTTGTTGTATTCATATTAACAATAGAAGCATGGGATAGGTTTCGGTTTTTCGAATTTCCCTTTCGTTAAAAATATTTTTTACGATTGAAGTGTTCAGATGTTATACTATCCACTGGATAGTCGTAACCGTGTACAACGTCAGTGCAATGCATGTTTGCTCATTACTCGGCCATAGAACGTCCAACTGAAGTGTTCACACAATACCCATTGGACAGATCATATAACAACAATATACATTGTATCAATCATTCATCACTTTTTGCACATGTCAACAAAGTTAATAGATCCCTTTAAAGAGAGGACAGGAATTCAAACCCAAAATACCACCCCTCCACACTTGTAACCCAATAATAGCAACTATACATGACTACAAGATCGTAGTTACACTTGTTTGCTATTTTCTCATTCCACTACATCCACATCTTCCGTAGATCTACCCATTTTGACAAGGCGGGTCTGAGCTGAATGCATGGCGGGAACAACTGGCAAATGCGAGTAAAGCCCTCCGCACACAGAGCCGACTCAACCCTAGTCAGGCTAGAGTCGGGTTTGCTCAGTCGTAGTCGATTCAACATGTTGAATCGGCCTCGAATAATCTCCGACTGGCTCTTGACCGGAAAAACAGGAGTCCTGAGGCAACGTGAGCTGAACCGACTGAAAACCAGTCGGATTGGGTCGAGTCGGCTCTGTGTGCGGAGGCGCTTTACGTATAGTTACGGTTCAGCCGTGTGTGGAATGGGTGCACGTCATTGGTGCGCGAACATGCACATCTATATACGGCAATGCTCATTGGTCAAATCTCGCTGTATGAAAATATTTGATTATTAATTAGCAGACTGGATTCGAAAAGGCCACACGACTGCAGCCCCTATACTGTATATGTACGACTATTCTTTTACCAGTCGATTCAGACGTAAGCCTAATGAAAACATCTCTCGCAGATCAGACTAATATCTCGCTAAAATTCAAGTCGGACGATACGTGACGTATCGCATATCATATCATTTAATTGTTACCTTATTTAGATAGTTTACATAAAGCCCCTCTGTGTATAACTAAAATAATCGGTTAGCATGACAATGAGGTCGAGAAATATACCATCAGTCATCGGTTAAGATCGGTAAAGCCCTCCGCACTCAGAGCCGACTCGACCCGATCCGACTGGTTTTCAGTCGGTTCAGCTCAGTATACATTGCCTCAGGACTTCTGTTATGCCAGTCAAGAGCCAGTCGGAGAACATTCGAGGCCGATTCAACATGTTGAATCGGCTCCGAATGAGCGAAACCGACTCTAGCTTGACTGAAAACCAGAAGGATCAGGTCGAGTCGGCTGTGTGTGCGGAGGGCTTAAGATGGTGAGGCATGAATTGCCCTTTTTACTGTTCCTTAGTCGATTGTGCGATCCACGTAGACCCACTAGGTTCCTAGTCATAGGCAATGAGTTAAAGTCGGCAAAATGTTGTGATCATTTCGTAGGTGGCATTTATTTGTGAAAATAATCTTTATATTTTGGTTGAATTTCGTGTATATTAAAATAAAACGTATTCAGACATTCACCAGTGCCTTATTCCCCATGTAAACGGATATATCCACATATATAATATAACATTCAAGCTTCTTACGTTTGAGGTCCAGTTCGGAATTTAAAAGGAACACGCCTCAACGCTTCGTGTTTTAAATATATTGTGCATAATAATTATAGCGGAATTTGTGAATTAATAGGGTCCTACGCTATACCCTGCTTAGGTGTTTTCCCTCTTTCCTATTTCTTAGAAATGACTAATAACATTCGTTCATGAACACTATATAAATATAAATTTATATAGCCACCCGAACACTCCTTCTGGAAAAAAATATTTCAGACAATTAGTTTATCTACAAAGCTCTAAGGCTGGAATTCACATAGCAGCTTTATTAAAACCCTGGTTTAAAGCTATGGCGCGCCATTCATAACCTGATATAGAAAGATTGGCCAATGTAAACTTTTTAACGTTGTTGAAGCTACGCACATATTACTAAAGATTAATGAAGGTGTATGGGGTTATGTTGTCATAATTATGGTGATTTTGATTTGGTGCCGCTGGTTAGCAAGCACCAATGACCGTATCATTATAGAATTTAATTAGCAAATGTGATTTCCACTTTAATATGATTGTCTACAAGCGGCCCATCATAGTTTCAGACCATGGATTTAACCATCATTTTTCATGAACATCATTTGTGAAATCTTTTTAAAACTATAGTATCCCTTTAACTATAATATATAAGGTCCACTTATTACTCACGCTGTGACAGAAACAACACAGTGAAATTAACATAAGAACGGAGTAAAGCAGCATGGGGTATAGAGGCTGCCCGCTGGAGCCCAATCTAAAGGAACGTATTACGCGGACGTTTTTAACTTTACATTAAATATATTGCATAGTTATGTCACTAATTTCCTCGCAATTAGAAGTACATTAGGAGCAAATTATGTCGAGTATAGTTTAGTTTTTAATTCACATCATATATTATTGGAACATTGCATTTCATCATTAACTAAGTTTATAGAAAGTGATGTGTCCCTTATGACACTTCTTCCATTAGGGATGTACTTCATTACACGCGCCATTAAGCTTATCTTTTTTTGGTACATACCCTATTATTAAGATTATTATGAAGAGGTTTGTTGCAGAAAGAGATAAATGCCAGTTTTGAACATATTGACAAATTAAAGCCGCCATGATACTAAATAACGCCTTGCAAACAATACGTCACCCATTTTACATAAAGGTATATTCTTGAAGCTAGGATTAATATTTCATATGTTTTATTATTTACTGTATATTTTGGCAACAGCTCCAATCGCACATATCTCAAATTGACAACAAAATATATATTGCTTTTTGCAACTAGAATTTTCATGTGTTTGTATATAAAGCAGTTGTGTATGTATATGGCGTCTTAATGACCATGGTTGAAAATTCATCTGCTTATCAGCTTTATCGATCTAATTGCTGTTCATATGGGAGTGGTAATTGTAATTACGAAATAGTTCGATATGCCAGTCAAGGTCTTTTATAAACTCGTATACCAATTGTGCGTACACACAGCATAGTTTAACCTGGGGCACAACGTATAACAAATAGGGTCGCCTATACAGTGATTGACATACCTCTCTTATATTTAACATTATGTATAATCTTGTCAAAGCATTTATTATCTCGGTCTTAGGATGCACACACAGGGTATATCAATCCGCGATGTACACATGTTCCACTCCCTAGGGAGCATTCTATCCAGGCTACCTGTTATAAGAAGGCACACATACGCCATACACAGACGCACCCTTTATTCCTACCCAGCACACGTGCAAGACCCGAACGAATAGATACATGCTGTACAATATATCCAGTAGAATACCATGAATCGATAAATTATAACTATTATATTGTTAAAGATAGCATGAAAATGTATGTAAAGATATAGGGATAGTTACACCAACGAACAACTACAATAACGGGTGTTGATACATGACTTTTTGTGCATACTTGGAATCCGAAAAGTAATATCTAATGTAGGCGCTATGATACAGAATCATATGAAGTATTAATCGTCTTATCACGATGATTGTTATTCCAATGTTATTGTATAGCCATGTTTGCCAGTGGGTTCGTCATCCTATTGTTCTTTGCTGCATGATGTATCATGTTTTATGACAGCCTGAAAATAGCAGCTGTTCGATAGGTTTAATTTCATTTCGGTATGGCCAGGTATTTTGTCACAAGTAAAACAAAACAAACAAAAAACGAATGTATTTTAACACGGTTTTCTTGCGTGTTTATAGTAACTTTGTTTGTTGACGTGTGCAAAAACTGGCAAATGTTTGAGAAAATGCGTATTTTTTGTGACCTGATATGTCCATGTGTTATATGACTGAGACAGTAATGAGCGAAAAAAACACATTGCACTGACGTTGCACATAGTTACAATTATCCAATTGATAATAAGTTCTGAACACTTGAGTCGTGTGCAGAGTCTTCATATAGTGCCTGGCTCGCCTTTGATTATGTGTGAGATATATTGAGATCACACTTCCAAGGACGGTGTATAGCTGCATATTACACGCAATAATGCAAACAAGTTCTAGTATCCATAACCGATAGAAGTATATTGATATCTCGCTTTTAATGTACTTGATAATTGTAGGGTCTTTAAAAAGGTGCGGTGAAATTAAAATTTGATTTGAAAGAACAGCTTTAAAAAAACAGACCTCACAATATTTACTAAACATTACTGAATAAATGGAATTACTAAGATACCAATTCAGCCTTTTTCTACAAACAAAAAAACAAAAGCGCTGCAGAACACAACCTTCGTCCCCTTAGTCTTACTCACCCCCCCCCCCCCCCCCACCCTTCCCTTCCCTCTCTTTCTCATAAATCTTCCTTATAAATCGTAAATCATAATGGTAGGGCTAGAATAAAAATCTGATTTTATGAATAGGGTACTTTATAGAGAGACACTGAATACGCAGCACGAGAGCAAAAAGTACAGTATATGATTAAAAGCCTTGATCATGCCGATACCATAACTCATTGTGACCATTTTATTCTGTATTAGGTCCCGTTGCTATAGATTCATCGACCTGGTATATAGCTTTTAACTCTTACAGTACTATCATGTGATTAATATGATGATCAATAACTCAGTAGCTATATTCTTTGGCTCGGAACTGTGAGGTTTAATGTACCGAAAATGAGCGATGCTGTTTTGGGTCCGATTATGTTTGGCCTAAATCACGCGAGTCGACGCATAACATGCATAAAGGACCCGTTCCGAGAACTATTTTGCAGGGGGAAATTTATGACGAGGTGGAGAGGCCGTGGGATATGATGGCATCCTCCTACTTAAGGAGGATGGTTTCGGTGTTAATGGCAGCTATCAATCTTCCGAGATTCACCATAAACACGAAAGATTGAGCGGGTCGCACTATTATATTAAAGAAAAAGGGCGATGTCATCTTTCACGGTGACGCGGCATCATGCATTGTTAATGTACCCCATCTGCGCGTGGCGCGCTGGCGCACCTTGCCGCGGAGAGGGGAAAAGTAAAACAGCGGACCCTGATGAACCGTCTCCCTAATGAACACGCACGTGGTTGGACAAGACTCAAAATCCTTCCCATGCCTTTGGGCACATTAGGCGGTACCTAGATCTATTTTCTTTGGCTTGGGACCACATGTGTACTGAAAATACCGAAAGCTAATACAGAAGAGGCATAACCCCTGGTAACAACTATACAGGGTGGCCCCCAAAAAACGGAACGGGGCACTTCCCAAAATAGAATAACAAAATGATTTCATCTCGGGGGGTCTGTCCTCATTGAAAGGGGGGTATCATGCGTGACCAAGAAAACGAGTAATTAGGGTGGTTTTTAACGATCAGGCGAGATACTCGAGTATCTCGAATAGGGTCTCAAAATCACCCAAAATCAGGAAAAAGGGTATCTTTTTTAGGCTGATAAATTACTCGTTTAGGGTCTCAAAAAGATGAATTACTCGTTTAGGGTCTCAAAAACTCAGCTTACTTGCTTAGGGTATCAAAAATAGTTATCACTTGCTTTTAATAGGGGTTTACAAAAAATTGATTACTTGCTTAGGGTATCAAAAATAGTTATAACTTGCTTAGGGGGTTACAAACAATTGATTACTTGCTTAGGGTATCAAAAATACTTGCTTAGGGGTTTACACAAAATTGATTACTTGCTTAGGGTATCAAATTACCGATAATCATACTTACTTAGGGTGTATTTTTTGCACCACGCAAATACTCGTTTAGGGTGCTTTTGGCAAGTCCTTGGTCACGCATGAAACCCACCTTTCTATGAGGACAGACCCCCCCCCCCCCCCCGGGGATTTCATACATCGGATAGTGTGTCTTTTCCAATGGAAAACGATACCAAGAACAGTCATTTTGGTCGTGTAGTTTTTGTTTTAGGACGCTGTGAGTGACACCATGTCAGGTTCCCATTTTTGTCAATTTTTACCAAGTCAGTGCCTGATAAATCGGCCTTACTGCCCGTCATAGTATCGAACAGCTGTGCCCATTCTCTCCGCACACAGCTGAATGCACACTAACAATAGCTCGCGTTTTGCTCGTTGTCCGGTGCTATGACGGGCAGTAAGTGCGATTTATCAGACACTGACTGGGTAAAAATTGACAAAAATGGGAACCTGACATGGTGTCACTCAAAGCGCCCTAAAACAAAAACTACACGACCAAAATGACTGTTCTTGGTATCGTTTTTCATTGGAAAAGGCACCATATCCGATGGACATAATAATGTTGTTACTTTATTTTGGGAAGTGCCCGATTCCGTTTGTTTTGGGCCACCCTGTATTGCGTTTAGTTTCCCTACTCCATTCTATAATGCTCGCCGCCTGCCGAGAAATCAGTATGTACCATTTTAACCCTAACAAGACTGGGCTATTTTGAACCTTTATAAAAAAATTTAAAAATGGGGGGAGGGGGGGGGGGCTTAAAGGGCCCCCCACCTTTAAGATCTCGGCAACCGAAACTCCGATCGACTCCAAATTTGGCATGGTGATAGATGTCCATGAGATCTACAATATTGCATAGCTAAAACCAATTTTTTTTATTAGAATATGCTAATTAGACCTAATCAATTATGCAACAATTTTATTTTTGTGTATTTTTGTATTTTTCTTTATATAATTATGGTGATTCTTATGAAACAAAACCGTGTTCATGGTACAATAAACATGCTAAGATTATATTTATCTCTGATTTTAAAAAAGGTAATTGATATGATAATTATCCAACTTATGAATAATTATGATGTCATATACATTATGTTATATACAAAATGTTACATAACACCCGGACTGTTGACCCGGTGTGCGCAAATTTGGTACCAAAAGATGCGCAAGACTCTAAGGAAAAAAGTCATGAAGTGGCACCGTATAATATTTAAGCATTGCGAAGTAATCGCGAAAATAGAGGAGGGGGTGCTAAATCAGCCCTCCCCCCTCCCCCACCCCCCGTCTTTTTAGGGTTAAGTCTTCTTCTTCTTCCTGGCATAAGCTGTGTAATATTATTTCATGTCTGTGTAGTGTAATGTCTTGTATTTTTTGTTTGTAAGCTATCATTTCCCTGCAGGTGGCAGAATTTGTTTTGCTTCAATTCCCTGACCCGAGTTTTATGTAACTTCTTTATTTATATAATAATAATATATGTATTGTTTGAATGAAATAAAGATTGAAATGAAATCATAATCGACTGGGCAGACTTAATTTATGTAAGGAAATAACAAGTTGTATATAATGTACATTATTTATTTTTGTTCTTTCAGGAATGCGATCTCAAGATGTATGTGGCAAATTCTTAAATGGGAGTACAAAAATAAAAGAGGTATAAATAACAAATCTTTTATATTTTGTTTTCTTTCATAGGAATACGACCTCGACAGTGCCACCGACGCTGACCACGATGGAGTCGTACAGCTCGAGCTGGTCCTCGTACTACAACGAGACGGTGGTGTGCGAGGCGGACTGGTCCAAGCTCTGGGGACCATTCTTTCTTGTCCTCGTCGCCCTCTTCGGTTTAACGGCCAACTTCAGCATCGTGATGGTTGTTGCCCGCTACCGGCATCTGCGTACCCCGCCGAACATTCTCGTGCTCAACCTCGCGATCGGCGACATCCTCCACCTGATCGTGTCGACGCCATTCCACGCCGAGCACGAGATCCATCACTGCTGGCAGTTCGGCCTCGTGGTGTGCAAGCTCAGCAATAGCATGCAGGTGCTATCACAGGGCGTGTGCGTGTACTCACTAATGGCGGGCAGCATCGAGCGCTACTGTGCGATCACCCGTCCGGTCGGAACCAACTCCAGCGTGTCGCCGATGCTCAAGACCTCGCTAGTCGTGGTCATCATCTGGCTGGTCTCTTTCGCGATGTCTATTCCCATCATGAAGATCGCTCACATGGCGTCGTCGGAATCCTGCTACTACCTGGAGCACTTCACCAAGACCGCCATGTTCCACGAGACTTTCCGCTTCGTCATCATGTACCTCATTCCGCTCATCACCATCACCTTCTTCTACGCCAAGATGTCGCGGACGCTGATCCTGAGCGCGTCGCGGTTCTCCGGCGAGCTGCAGCCCGGCGCGGCCCCGCAGCTAAACACCCGGCGTCGCGTGGCCATCATGCTGCTGGGCATTGCCATCTTCTACGGTATCTCGTGGCTGCCTTACTTCGCCTACGCGCTCTGGTTCCAGTACAGCTTCATGCCGACCATGGAGAGCCACCAGCGGATCGCGCACGTGTTCCGCCAGGCGCGCTTCGTGCTCGCATTCCTCAACACGTGTTTCAACCCCGTCATGGTGTATGTGCTCAGCACCAGCTATCGCAAGGCCCTCCTACACACGCTTCGCTGCCGGCCCGCCGCCGAGCTTGGCCGGGACGGCATCGTCAGGAGCAACTACTCTGCTTACAAGAACAGCGTGGTAACGGTGCGAAAGCGTCCTAATAACAACAATCACAATGCCGCCAACTTCGAAAGCACGGACCTTACAGTAGTAACAGCTGCCACGTAAACACACATTGCTTTTAGACTAATCCACATCAGTGTCGCGAAAAAAAAAAGATTAACAAAAATGAAGCAACAAAAAACAGGATCTGGAAGGTGGAGATATCACATGCAAAAAAGTGTGGAAACGAGCGAGGACCAACCGTTTTGAACTGCGGCCATCAACGTAACCAGTTAGATCAACTGCAAGTGTGTCAGGTTCACTCCAGTTCACTGCCAGAACCATTCACCGCTCACGTCATTCACGTCGAGCCTGCTCTAACGCGCAGTATAGCATGAACAGTTATTACTCGATACGAAGAAGAGACTTAAATGTCAATGACCCTAATTCTCATCAGTGGCACAACTTTAGTCCGGACACTTTGCCTAGATGCCTTTGCAGAGGGATTTGCATTTATAAGGAAGACAAAGGGATAGTTAAAATTCACAAGGTGCGATACTGATAAGTGATAACTGTCTTTTATGCGTGGACTAATTGTGCAACTGATGAGAATTCGGGCTAATCTATTTTTTCTGACGTGGAAATTAAGCGTCGAAGATTATCTACTCTTGTGGTTCTGTGAACATAATAGTAATGTAGAACAAACTTGGTGTTACTTATTTCAAGTGAAGTCTTATCAGGCATGTTGCCAAACTATATAGATTCATTCAACATTGTATTGCCAGGATAAGGAGAGTTATCAAAAGAAAGCCTCCTTAATGGCGATGAAAATTGTTGCAACTTTTTGTCCCATCAGTACTTTGTAGCGATTATTTCAGAGAAGATGTCTTTGTTTGTAATGACTGTACATGATATTGTGTGGTATACTATAGGGTAGGCCCTTGAGCCAGATGCTCTGGGTTCGAAACTGTTGTTAATTCCCAGAATATGTAATGTTTCCTTTGGTTGGTCAATTCTCATTAAAGTAGACATGGTAGAGCACTGGAGGAGGTCTCGGGGTCGAGTCACACCAGAGCGAAATTCATTGCTCGCTCTTTCATTTAAATCAGCCAATGAATGCATAATCGTGATAATAGATTGGATGCATGCATCGAATATAATTATTCTCGAACTCCCTGATATCTAGTTATGTTTTCGTAGACTTATTTCTTTGGCAGAGTCCCATTCAAGTAGACCGTGGACATAATTATGCAGGTAGATAGATATATAGATAAATAAAAAGAAAGAAAGATATATAGATTTTTAGATTGAATAATAGAAGGAGAGATAGCTATAATGGTATCATAGGTGTAGGACGGTACTCTCTGTCAACATTACGTTACCATTAATTCAGAGTCAGGCCTACAACCATGGTACACTATTAGGGGTTTGGTACTGTATTTTGGGGTTTGACGACATACCAGATAACAAACATATTTTGCTGCCAAACTTTCCTTTTCATTAATTTCAGAGGTAATAAGCTGACAATTTTAAGTTGGCGAAAATTGACGTGGACTTAAAAGACAGCTTACAAAATGACATGGATACTGACATAACTTGAAAGTTCTAAAGGCAAAACAAATTATGGCCGACACACAGCAAATTGAATGACACGAAGGAGGGAAGTATGACTGACCCGTTCAAAGTGAATCACTGACAGACATACTGACATACAAACTCTTTACGACATTACCGACCTGCCCATACCTATATACAGTCGGGACGGACCGTTTTCGATGTTGCCTCAATCACTGTGACATTATATAGACCGACAATCGACCCTTCAAAAACAACAACCGATTGATTACATCGTCTACTACAGCAACTTAACAACCAAACACTCAATATATTTACAGCCGAAAATGTCTATAAAGACCGACCAAGGAAGACAAGACAGCAGGTGACCTTTGAGGACAAGTCCTTGTACGTGTTATCATGCTCTCTATATATTCAAGATCAGTGGTTGCTATGGTTTTCGTTGTTCCACCTAAATTTAAATGACATGTAAATTTCGTAGATTTTGCGATTCCCATATCAGATATAATACAGGATCTGTCAGGTTCTCGTAACAACGTGTAAATTAATCTAGATTTATTTTGATCTATATAAATACGCATTTGCCCTAAACCCACTAAGACCTTTTGGCACCATGATTATTGTAAACGTAATGTTGATTAGCTATGGAGGGAGATTCACGTTACTGATCAATATCATTCATATATTTATTTATGCAATTCACCCCTCATACAATTTCATACGGATTTCGTTTAATTATTGTTATTTGCACTGCAAATGTTATTGATCTGGTTGATCAGAACAACCTTGTCAGATATAATTTTGATTTATATAAACAGTGCACGTGACTTGTATGTGTAACGTTAATGTATCGCAATTTATCGAGTGCTATAAATAAACGCCATACATACAGCAAATATACAACATGCAAGCGAATTAACTATTGCGCTATTTTTATACAGACTTGTGTGTACTTTAATAGTGCCCAAACGTCCCGGGAAGAGCTATACATTTAAGCCCTAATATAATTAAGACGCATTGAAGCTGCTATAGTATAGATATAGATATACATTTTGGATTTGGGAGAACGAAAGTATTGTAAAATGGAAACTAATCAAACACAGTTATTCAAATAATACTGTTAATGTTTCATTAAAAATCGTATTTTGATCACGCCCTGATTCTGAAAGAATATTGTAAATATTTCAGTGTTTGTTTTTGTTTTAACCAATAACATGTGTGTCTTTTTTTTAATTTTTTATTAAATACCACCTCAACGAAAATTGGTATCTGACTACGGCGCGAACCCACAGGCTCCCGGATGTAAGATTTACATGTACATGTACCTCTGGGCTACAATGACAGTAAATGCAAATATAGATATTTGAATCCTTTTTTTCTCTCTTGGTGGCCCGGTCGGGCAAGTACAGAGATTAAACAGAGGTTGGTGGCCCAAAACTTGAATTGAGTAGCCCGAAAACAAAGAAAAAACATTACATTTTTTGTTACCATTGTTGACCGGTCCGGCAAGTAATTTTTAATTTAAATTGTATCCCTAGCATTTAAGCTGATTGGATGAATGTAAATCAATTTTAAACACCCTACATAATAATTGGATAATTGGATAATCCAATCAAGAGTTATCATGATTTGTAAAAGTGTTGATAAAAATCGTGTATGCTGCCCTCTCTGTTCACATGCTGCTCTGAGCTCTGAAATCTCTGCTCTTTGCACTATAATTTGCCCAGGTTCGAAACTTGACCAGTGGTGCATAGCGTGGTCGGACTCATCGGGAAGCACAACTATGATGCATTTCTTTATTTTATATTTAAAAGATTTTTTCCTTCAAAATTGTGAACATGTTCAATATTGTGAAACAGCACTCTCGGCCGTTTAAACTTTTAGTGGTTGAGACCAATACCTCACACGATGTACCTTTTTTGTTGCAATGCTATGTATAGAGCCGAATCGGAAGTTGCATTGTGTTTCCACTTTAATGCCATGAAGCAGCAAAGGTCTCCTTTTGATCGAGAGACCGGCTTTACTTTCGAGGAAAATGCTGTAGGTGTGAATTATTAGTAAATGTCAAAGTGATGTATAGTTTAATTTCGAATAAGTCGGGATATATAGGTATTTAGAGAAAACATTTCTTTTCCGTTTGAAGAAAATATGAGTGATGATATTTGTTCAAAATGTAAGTGTCGTGTAATTGAAACATTCTCGCAAAATAAATGTGAGTAGAATCTCTCGCCTTAAAACAATTGTAACGAATGTTTGGAAATTACCAATTCTAAATTGAAGAGCTTGATTTCGAAAGGTGCTAAATCCACTTTTAATTTACTTTGGAGAAAAGCGCGTTGTCCTGTCCAAGTTTGTACACAAGCCTATATGAGGATATGAAAATGTTCCCTTTTCGTGTATTTGATTGCGATATTTGTCCTAAAATATGTATCCATCATGTTCATTGCTAGCTTATTATTGTGCTTAAAGAAATAGTAATGTTTAGGTCTAACTTAGTTTTAGTTAAACAATTAATAGTCATAACTCAACCATGCTCGAATGGTAGAAAAGCATAACAAGTTATTATTTGTTTGTGTAGTCTTCTTTATCCAGGTTTGCCTCTTCAGTGCGTTTGCTCTGTTCTCCCAGAGGGACCTGCATTTAATATAAGAATATTAGACGGCTGTTTTCATTCTAAAACGGCAGCCGTGCCGTTAACACAAGAGGGCGCCCTCTAGACAACTCAATGTTTCAACCATTTCTAATCAAAATTTGTGAATGTGATGTTTGGTTAAATGGGAGCCAAACACTGGCATTTTTGCTTTCTAAATTCCCATCACTTCTAATAGCATATTTTATCTCGGGTAGCAGTAATAATTATTGAAATAATTACCTCATAAAACAACTATTTCATGAAGCGCCCTCTAAACCTAAACTGTACTATCACTTTAAATTATAAACTCAGACTTAGCGCCTTCTGGAATTAAGCTTTTCAATTGTCTTTTGATTGCATTTGATTGAATCATTTGCACTACATGATGTATGTGCTAAGGGTTTGGTACATTGGTTGGTCGATTGATTTTTTATTCCGTAAAAAAAACATTGAAATCAAAGTAAAAATTCAATTTAAGCAACGACAGGAAGAATTACCCCATCAACATAGGTATACTCATTTAGGCAGATACATTATGAATATATATTGTATTTATTTCCTAGTACATGGATTTTTAATTCCATTTTTCACAGGAAGGGTTGTTGTTATTTTATCGTTAATTTGGAGAAGAAAAAAATATAACAAGACAATATAACAAGGTATACACGAGTAATGTGAACGCTCCTATAGTGATTTTGGTTGATCACTTTAAGCGTAGTTATGAATACTGATGATATTTCAAATCCGAATCAAATAGTTTTGCAATATGTACTCCGACACTGTCACCAAAATAATATACATTGAAAGAGTTCAATTAATTTCACGAAATGCACGATATGCGTGTAGTACGTAAGAACACTATTATTGGTAGTGGATACTTGATGGTGACTTTTATTTTGCTTCGTTATCATGTTTTTATTCATTGTTTAATATGTTGCACCATAATTTGATGGTCATTTTAGGGAAAATATGTGCCATTTGTAATTACTAAGTGTGTTTGTTTTTTTGCGGAATTCTTGATTTCATTTTGTATTCAATCATATTGATGGTATTATAAATTAGTTGTATTTTAAAGTGTAATATGTGAACTGATCTCTTCATCATTGTATTGTGTGCTAAAAACGCTTGTAACATACTTCTGGATCGCTGTCTGTATTAATAAAAGAAAACTAATCATGGATTTCTATTACGTTGAAATGGGCGTATTTTTGTTTGTACCAAAGATATATTTCTTGTTCGAAAGAAAATATTGTAAGAGAAGTCGAATGTGAAAAAGAAATTGAAATGTGATGTGTGTATGTGATAATTTTTCATGGTATATTTGTGAGTTTGTATTACCTTGATCATGTGGAGCGTACGATATATTGTGTATTGGGCTTATGATATGGAAATGTGGGAATTATTTGGAAATTTCGATTAAAATGATCGATTAACTTTATGAGATGTTTTCCATCAAGAAAGTGACATTTCAGAATTCGGTCACAATTATTATCCCAATACCGGCCTTTCAATCTTGAATATCTCCATAATTGGGGAGACATTTGAAAACTCAAAACTCATTCTTCTGTAACCATAAGCCATTGAGCAATATGTGTAAAAGCTCAAAGTGGTTTTGGTTAAAGTTTAATGGACCCAGTGACGCAATGAATCTTGAGGGGTAGCTAGGGGGGGGGGGGGGGGGGGAGGCTGGCGGCGGAGCGAACCGACCATACAGACAAGATACAGAGATGGTATGGATTTTGTTTTGGGGTGGTGGTATTATCAATCTTTGATAATTTAATTATGGTTTATTTATGGTCATTTTAATTGAATTCTATCCAGGTTCCTATAAAGCTTTTAAAGGGTAGCTTAACGCAAGCATTTTCGCGCATTGTTACTAATAAGAGCAAATTTTAATGTCCTATCATTTCTAGTCAATTTTAATTACTTGTCATCTTACGTATCAAAACGGAAACACTGGCACTGCGCTAGCTGCCTACATGAGGCTGCCATGTTTTTAAACAGTCCACGTTAAAAGTGTGATACGTAATGGACTGTGTTGCCTTCGCTGCTATGTCAGTGATATCGTCATTTGAACGCTTAATAGTGTTTCAAAACGTAGCGGCCTCCAGTGGACAGAAAAGGGAGCGACCAGTGATCACAAAAACAATTAATATTTCCATTATCAGTGAGCAGTAATACCCGGGAAGAAATACAGTATGACTTGAAGATAAAGTATCAATATCGACGGTAATTAAACAAGATAGTATTTGGCAGCAAACGAAAATGTGCACGTCATCCATGGGCGTCGATCTGTAATTTATTGATACCTATTGTTCAGGGGGGGGGGGGGGGTGATCTATTAATTCATCCCCCGCTGAACAATATGTATTTACGTAAGGATCGACGCCCCTGACGTCATCTCATAAAAGGTAAGTAATAATTATCAATCACATTTTGCTGTATGCCACATTTGAGTTATGTGTTTGTGGAGGAGGGAGGGGGGGGGGGGGGGGCTGAACCTGAACCCCCCCCCCTTCCCAAGCTCCCCACTCTTTTAAACCAGAGATTATACGAATGTGTGTGTTTTGTGTATGTACATACATTATGCATGATGTTGTGCTTGTGTGTCAACATGGGTAACGTTTACGGACACTGGGCGTTACAGTTTTGATTGTGAATAATTAGACAAAATAATTGTGAATGGATTCTATCCATATTGAAGCAGACGATAGCTGAAAAGTATACTATTTTGTTGGATGTGGTCTGTTTGATAATTAATTACCAAGTTTCACACAATTAATCAATATTTCCAAGAGTAGATTTCAACAAATTGTCAAAAACAAACAAATAATTTGTTTTGAAATATTTTGTTATCGTTTTCAATCAAAATAATCAATCCAGAGGCAATCCAGATAAACATTCATAACATTTATGGAACGTATTCAGAATTACATGTCAACAATCAATTTCTGTTCTAATCAAATGATACATTTTCCAGAACAACAGCTTTTGATAGCAAAATAGGGTCTTATCTATTATAGATGTTGGTAACTCCACCAATACCCCTGTTTTTTAATATTTTAACTCTCAGTTATATTTAAAATTATTGTTTTCGCATTGTAAATCGAATCAGAAAGCTGATGAAATGTGTGTACGTATAATGGAAATACTGCAGCCATCTGATACAAATTTCTAAACGAAGATAATTATTATTGTTATTGTTATTTAAAATTGTATCCCAAAGAAAGAGAGGTATTGGTACAATTCATGATAGTTTGAGCATCAGCCGTGTCGTGGCAATATGTATTTTCAAGTGATCATAATTCGTTGATGGTAGAATCCTGGTTTATTTCAAGATTATTATGTTGATTTGGCAAACACCAGACTTAATTTACAACAAAAGGAATATGATCAGGATATAAGAAGGTATTCATTCACCCATCATGCCCATAAAATGTATTCTTACTGTCATTGTTATAATTATGTGTTGATGTGCATCAGTGATGGGCATCACGATTTCACTAAATATATCATATAGTTTTACAATCCAGTAACAAAAAAAATGATTCTGTGGTCATTTTCTGTTTGAATAAAATTGTCTCCTGCAAGTATTCGATCCACGGTAGCTTTAACTGATCACTGTGGTGTCGAGTAACGAAGCACGATCCATAACACACCTGTCCTCAAGTCACCAGTTTAATCGCGAAGAATCGCTCATGATACAAGCCCGGACCGGTCGCCGCTTAACGAATCAAGTACGGGAACCGGGTAAGTTACCCATGTGAATAGCAATTTCAAGAAAGGGATGCGATTGGGTTAACAACTCATTTGATGAGAAGTTATCCGTCATGGTAAAAGCCCGGACCGGTCGCCGATTAACGAATCACATATACGGGAACCGGGTATACTAAGTTATGTATCAAACATATTGGAATAGCAATATCAAGAAAGGGATGGGTTAAAAATAGTTTGATCAGCTTGAAGATATCCCGCATAATATAAAAGCCCGGACCGGCCGCCGATTAACGAATCAAGTACGGGAACCGGGTGAGTTACCCATGTGAATAGCTTGATCAGAAAGTATCCGTCATGATAAAAGCCCGGACCGGTAGCCCATTAACGAACCACATACGGAAACCAGTATATTACAAGTTATGTATCAAACATATTGGAATAACAATATCAAGAAAGGGATGGGTTAAAAACTAGTTTGATGATATTCCGCTTTTTTCACCTTCTAAAGAAGATATTCCGCATGATAAAAGCACGGACCGGTCGCCGATTAACGAATCACATAGGGGAACCAGGTATAAGTTATTTATCAAACATATTGGAATATCAATATCAAGAAAGGGATGGGTTAAAAAAAAGTTTGATCAGCTTGAAGATATCCCGCATGATAAAAATCCCGAACCGGTCGCCGATTAACGAATCGCGTATATGGAAACTCGGTATTATTTATTAAATGTAAAATGCAGTTTTAAGAAAGGGATGGGTTAACAATTCGTTTGATCAGAAGATCCGTCATCTAAAAAGCACAGACTGGTAGCCGATTAACAATGATTAACGAATCGCGAGTACGGGAACTGTGTATATTTATTCATGAAACCTACGATGTTAATTGCAATATGGAAAAGGGGATGGGTTCAAAACTCGTCTGATCTGAAGATAATTATGTAAAAACTATGTAAAAAGCTTGGAGCACTCGCCGCGTAATACACACACAAAAGCCGAATATCTTCTTTCAGTGATCCGAGTTTTACAAACTTGTTTCATTATTTCGTGATGAATGAGTGTATAATCTTAATCACTAATTTGCGTTATGAGGTTGAAAGACCTCTAGATGAACGAATATAAAAATTGTTATAAACAAAGAAAATAAGCTAAACAAAAAATTGTAGACATACGCGGGGATTGATAAATATATAATATTACGTATCCTTGTATCTCTGTCATGTCTTGTTTAATGTGCAATTGTTTCCATGTATTGTATATAATCAAATTTAATAGTGTACTCAAACAATATTTAATCCAAATATGTATTCATCTATCTAGACCAAAGCAATATACAATAAAATAAAATAAAATTGTTAAAAGATAGGTCTCAATTCTGACTCTAGAATGCCTTTAAGTATTGCTTCCAGCGGTCCATGATAATTATGATGCAAACAATATAATTTATTTTATTCAGACACCCAATAAAAGTTATACAATCAAATTAACCAATCGCCAGAATCAATCAGTGCGTAATTTGTGTTACTAATTTGATATTTCTTTTTCGATGAGATAAACATGCAGCGGCAGTCACTATCTCGGCATCGTGCCGGCGAAAGTTCGAGACACATTTACGTTCATATCACTTACAATTAAATTATGACCATACGCAATCAATATTATCATTGGAACAAATTCAATAGCGTGATTTCATTACGAGGCACATTTCGTTCAAATAATAATAGTAATGAATTTGAAAGTGTCATATCCATGCTCAATAATATATGTGGGTTTTGCGCGTTTCAAGGAAAAACTGCAAATGAATTACTGTTTCTTAGTATCGAACTTTGTCATGATTGTATACAGAAAAATAACTGAATCATTTAGAATTTTAGGAGAACAACAGAGGCATATAATTAGATGAAAAATAAAATTGCATGGGTATAGGTTAACCAAAACAAAGAACGAAATTAAATTGAAGCACATAATTATGTACGAGGAAAGGTGACTGTATAAAACAACTAAATTCATAATCTATAATAGAGGAACATTTTATAAGCATGTCTATATTAAAGTACCCCCTTATATGTATATACCCTGGGCCTTGGTAGAAGAATCAATGAAGAGTGCATGATTTGTTTTAAAGAAAATATTCAAAAATCTTACATATTTTTGAAAATATACCAATGTGGTTTATAAAGATTGGTTTTTATCTCTCTTGAAGTGTGTCTGGAAGGCGCCCTTTTTTGTTAATGGTTGCTCTTTGAATGAAAACAGCCCTGTAACCGACCCGTTTATATGTGTTACTACCATTCAAGCATCATTGTATTATAATATAAATGTTAGTTTGGAATGATAACTGATTTTTTTTTAGTTACTTGTTTGACCAAAACTGTTCTATCTCATTAAACTGTTAAAGGATGCCTACATTTAGACGGATTTGGGCGATTTATGTTTTTTATGGGGGGTTTTTTGACAAAAAAACGTAACTGTATATACACCTATACTGGAAAGCGTGTATTTTGCCCTAGAATTGGCTAGGTAATTGAAAATTGCAATCCCATATTTATTTCCCATCCACACCAATGATTTAATAATGAAAATTTGATAGACATAATAGGCCTAAAATATAGTATAATCTTGTTTTATAGGACCGCAGGCCACTAAAGGTGGATTGTTCACATAGTGCGTGATAAAAGCATCACAATTCAAGAAACTAAGAAAACAACATTTACGCTCCAAATAATGACATCTAACTATACGAGATTATATATAATTACATACCTTTTACACAATGTAACAAGCTAGAACTATCCTTTTTTTTGTCTCGGCAGACAATTATTGTTGGAGAAAATCTTTTCAAACCTCGAATTTCAAAAAGCCCGAAACCCTAAATGCGTCTTGTAGATTTTATGTGCTTCCCTTTTCTAGCGAAAACGAAAATGTATTGTTGTTTGTACAACTCTAACGCTGTAACTCAATTATGTCACCTGTATTTAAGTCCCCCTTTTTCATTATAGCAATACAGGTAATAACCGATATAGTAAAATACGAGATGGGTCGTCATGCAACAAAAGACAGACAACGGATCGGTACATGTAGGGTCCCCCGAAAGGGCGGCTAAGAAGGCGGTGGTTTATTAACGCTTCTATAGATCAGAAGAAAGTGCGAATCCTCACTAATGCTTCGGCCTCGGTTTGAGTAGTTTTTTTGTAAGGATGGATGAGCAAGAAATACGTATTCTGTGTGAAAGTAGAAAAGAAAGAAAATCCCATTTTAGAAAGACGGTAAAAAGTTGTATTTATGTACGTGCAGTGCATTGGAAATTGTGCTGGATCAAGGGGGCTTGTGTATAATGCATCATTTAACAATCTTACAGCGCATTATATACAGGACTCGGAACCTTTAGAAAAGTGTAAAATATATTGAATGATGCTTCCTTACACTTTAGCAATGGATTAAAAAGTATGCGATTGCATTATTTCGTGGTGGATATTCAGAGTTAGATTTTAATCGAATAAGTTACCAGCTTCCTCGATAGTGACATATTATTATAAAGTCATCAGTGTCAAACTGAGAAGGTACTATAAGCTCAAACATCGATTCCCCTTGAGAGATCTTTACTTGACAATGTGCAAAACGATATTGCGTCAACGAGTCTAAATATTTCATGCCTCTGGTTTACCCCTAGCAATCTGCCTTCAACTAAAAGTTGTCTGAATTGTATTATTATCTTGATCGTGATCGTAATGGAGTCGAACCAGTCCCCACCGAGAGATAAGTCAGCCGCGAGCTCCAAGTGGACTGTGACGTGTGCAAGCACTAGGTAAGTTTCCTTCTATAAACAAAATAATTTAAGGAGCGTGATACTTTATACATGTTATACTTGCTATGATTTTCTCCCATCAGCATCATCTCGTTCCTCCTCTACCCCCCCCCCCCCCCCTCATCCTCTCTCCTTCTCCGTATCAACCTTCTCCTCATTTTCCTTCTCCTACTCCTTCACCATTATCATGTTAGAAATCATAACATAAATCATAACAAAGTGCCATGAAGCAGGGTATACATAACATAAACAAGTACCATTACGGCAACAATACAACAATTATGCGTAAAAGGATATTTTTTAGTGTCATTAATAAATAAATCGTACACAATAGATACGTCTTTCTCACAAAATACAATTGTATATGCATTTATGCTATCATAGTACTATTACAGACTATAATATAGTCTGGTTGAAAGAAATATTCATTACCATAATAAAACAGAAGAAAAAACAATATTATGCATGCATTATTATGTTCAATTGTACATCATTATCAAGCTGTGAACCAACAGTATTTTTTCAATAAATAACTTCTTCCACCTCCCCCAATCCTTCCACTTCCTCATCCCTCTTCGCTTCCCTCCTCTTGTTCGTCTTCCATCCCCTCCTCCTCGACTCCTCCTTTTCCTCTTCCATCACCTCCTCCGGCTCCTCCTTCTCCTCATCTTCCTCCCCCTCCTCCTCCTCCTCCTCCTCCTCCTCCTCCTCCTCCTCCTCCTCCTCCTCCTCCTCCTCCTCCTCCTCCTCCTCCTCCTCCTCCTCCTCCTCCTCCTCCTCCTCCTCCTCCTCCTCCTCCTCCTCCTCCTCCTCCTCCTCCTCCTCCTCCTCCTCCTCCTCCTCCTACCATCATCATCATCATCATCATCATCATCATCATCATCATCATCATCATCATCATCTCCTCATCCCCTTCCTCATCCCCTTCCTCCTCTTCCTTCTTTTTTTTAAATTGAACTATTGATGCTGACCTAGTTATGTTATAATGTTTGTTTTCATTGGGTACCTGGCGTCTTCCTTGCCATCATTATCTATCCTCCAATTTCGCGATACTTTTTGTGCCAAAAAGTGGTCTCTATAGAGACCACTTTTTGGCACAAAAAGTATCGCACTAGAGACCACTTTTTGGCACAAAAAGTATCGCACCCAAGTAATATGTCACTAATGGGGTAGCCAAGATGGGGGGCCAAAGAGACAATATATCCCCCTTTTTAAAATCTCTAACCCCCTCACTACCCCATCCCGGGTGAAAATTCAAAAAGTTATTTATTCACACAGTCTTGCCCATTAAAAGATATAGTAACATTGTCGAAATCCTCAAAATCCAATTGGAATTCTAGCGTTTCCCTCATCTTGTTGTATTCGTATTAACAATAAAAGCATGGGACAGGTTTCGGTTTTTCAAATTTCCCTTTCGTTAAAAAGATTTAGATTATCCACTGGACCGTCAAAACCGTGTACAAATTGAGTGCAATTAGTTAGTGAATATCACTTTGCATTTTTGCTCATTACTTGGCCATATAACGTCCATTTAACTTGAAATTTTCACACAACACCCAGTGGACACATCAGATAACAACAATATACCTTGTATCAACCACTCATCACTGTTTGCACATGTCAACAAAGTTACAAGATCCCTTTAACATTTCGATTTGTGAAGGAATACTTTTATTCGGGTGGAGTGGAGGGGGAGCATTAACCTATTGCCTCACCCCCCCCCCCCCCCCCTGCCTGCATAGTGAAAAGACATTCTTGCGTGATCATGTTTGCCATCCACATGCCCCTATACCTTCGCATTCGATGGCCCTTGCTACGCCATTGGGTACCGCCTCCATGTTGATCCGTTCATGGATGTTACTTTCACATGTTTATATTCGGACAATGACGTAAAGTGGTTTCTCTAACAAAAGTGCTTCTCCAAATTTTCCAAAAAATACAAATAAAATACAAACCAAAAAATAAGGGGATGGGAATATCCATCGAACTTCGCGTCACGTGAGATTTGAAATCATGCATGGTGCATGTGACGTGAGGAAATTGATACCCCTCTTGCATACACCTCGGGTGTGTGTACCTTTCCATTTTAATTGTTTGTACAAATATATATACAATAATTATTAAAGGTCTCCGGACAAACTTGTAGACACGACCGTTCCCTGAGTGATGTGTCCTATCTGGTATTTACACTCGACGATGTATATTGACCGTTGACAACCGTGGTCAAGTAATCAGACCAAACAGGGAAACACTCAAGTGCAAGAACACCGCACAAGTATTTCTCACAGGAATTAAACCAGATCGTATTGATCCATCTTCATTTACTTATAGTAAGTATTATGTTCAGCAAATCTGAATTTACACTTTCCACTTCAAGATGCATGCATTTTAATTCCAATAGTATAACAAAAAAAACTCGCTCCCTCCTGTTTGTAACAAAACAGGCAAACTTGGAAAAGTTAAAGCATGCTTTAAATCCTGCAATATAATTCAAGAAAAATTGCATTGCCAGATTTGTTCGAGACTCCCTCACCTCCAACCCTCACTCATAAAAAGACCAAGAAAGTCCAACTCCAGTGAAAATTCATATTAAATCTTATGAAATTTGGAAACGAGCCTGTGAATCTTTATTAATGAATCGAGTTCGCGCCTCTGTGGGTGATATTATAGCTAGCACGGTTTTCATAAATTAACCTACTTATATATTGACCGTTAAATCTGTTTAACGGCCACCTCACTCACTTATTGATTCGGCTTGGTTCCATGCCATCTGATATTTGTCTTTTTTAGGGTAAAGGGTCACGAAAGGTTTTTGAAAAATTGACTATTTTGTATAACATCAGCGAGCAACGGTCAGATTCAGCGACACGCAAGAAAATGATTAACAGGAATAAGTTTTTGTGGGTCATTTTACTTCTCATGTTTTCAGAGAGAAACAAGACGTTTCAAAATGTCATAGAAACGAAAACGTTTTGTTTACACATCGATAATGTTTCAAACTTATATATAAATATAAAAGAGCTTTCATGGAAGATCTATTAATATCTAACCAATGTTTAATGTTATATCCTGTCAAAGGCCTTCTCATTAAATTGTTATATTCTAAAATCATCTGTCCACATAAAGTAATAGGTAAAAAAAGGTTATTTTGTAAGTATTAAAAGTATTAAGTATTAAAAAGTAAAGAAATATGTATTAAAAAAAGGTAAGCGGTATAAAGTCGTTGTACATGCTATTTTATTGTATACAATTAGCCAAGAGCTAACGGAGCGTAGAAAGGAGGTCATATTACCCACGACCTAGTTGGGCGGATGGGTGGTTGTCATGCATGTTACAGACAAAAATATAAGATCGATGTTTCATTTTTAGATCGGTCATCGGTGTATTTCACGGTCTTCACATTTTTCTGAGGTTAGTGGGCCAAATAAATGCAAGCGGCCTCCGGTTTTTTAACAACAACCTTTCACTTCACTTTGCTGTGTTCATAATCTCCTTCAACTATACCCAGGCAAGGATGACCCCGTTTCATAGCTAAATACAAAATCAAGGTGTCATTTTTTTTTAATGTGACAATTTGATGCACCCGTCGATTTAATCTGACTGCAACCATTTCTGTATTTTCACATTCCCTGTTTTCTTCTTGTCGAGTCACTAACGCTGTTATCAATCCAGTATTGGACGCGTGAAAAGTCTATTATCACAGCCCCACAATATACTATGCATATTTTTGGAGACTATAAAATTGACCGATTTCTGTTCAAAATAGTATGCAATAAGTATTTATATATATTTTTAACGCTATCCACAATATTATAAACACCAGGATGTCAATGTTCTTCTCCTTTTAGCCTTTTTGCTTTTGCTTGGGAGATAAATAATGTGATAATTGTGCAAATGGGTCTGTTTTTTCTTCCAGTCACGGTCCTCTCGAGAGCAGACAGGAATGACACCAAGCTAGAGAGAGGAGCGAGATTCGTATACGAATTTATTTTGATTTGATTTTAATCGAGTTGTGCTGGCGGCGTCTTATATTTAATTGTCCTGATCACAGATCTTTATATCTTCTTCTGTATAGTTGTCAGTGTTCACATTATTATCTACATTTTTTCTTCCTCCCTCT
The DNA here is from genome assembly GCA_037951105.1 of Echinarachnius parma. NCBI lineage: Eukaryota > Metazoa > Echinodermata > Echinoidea > Clypeasteroida > Echinarachniidae > Echinarachnius > Echinarachnius parma. The sequence goes on from JBAMJV010002149.1 coordinate 332,847, forward strand.
CTTCCCTTATATATTTGGTCAACCGTTGTTTTCTCCTATACATTAACTAAACTCCGGGATAGTAGTTCCATATAGTTTCATACTTACTATAATAATAAGAAAACTTATGTTGCTTTATCTTTTATGATTAGTGTATTAACATAATTATAACCGCACCCTTGTCATGCTTATAATGTAGATTTATTATAAATACAGAATCGGCTACCGATCAGCTTTCTATGATGAACGATGGAAAGAAAAGAAAAAAGTGACCCAAATAACAACAATTTCCAATGCTGCATCGGGTGAATAATATAGGCCAATGCAGTTATAGGCATAATTTACATTGCAACTTTATTCTGGGAATCGGTTTAAATCCCGCAAAATATACCTTCAACATAAGATATATCCACAGGGAGATGAAAATAACACAATCTACATGACGGACTGAAAATTGTAAGACTAGAAATAACAATTGTGCTTAGTCGTCCGGACCCCCCCCCCCCCCCCAAAAAAAAAATAATAAAAATAAATAAATAAATAAATAATAATAATTATAATAATAATAATAATAATAAAATGAATACATAAATACTAATAAAATAATAATAATAATAATAAATAAATAAATAAATAAATAAAATAAAATAAAATAAATAAATAAAATAAGATAAATACATAAATAACAGAGTTGTTCAGGGAGCTGGTTATTAAAATCCTTGAGAAGATGAACATACAAAATAAACATAAGCATGCAGTTTTTGCTGCTTCGAGAAGAAAACAAACTATTCGGGCAATATACGGTACCAACAAGAAGTGGATCCATAATCAGGGTAATTGTTGCCTGTGAGAAAAAAATATTGCAGCTTGTGATCCTCTAAAATTATGTTGTTCACCATAAAATTATGCGTTTACCAGTAAAGCTTTTAATAAAGTTTTTACGCAACTTTCTCAATTCCCCATGGAAAACAATTATAGGTATCTAGCCTGGGATATGTTTGTGTTATCTGATCCTTTGTTTTCTTCTTCTTTTTTTTACATCATTATTTCACAAAGTGTGTTATTCAAGGAAGACTTATATATTCTATCAATCGGGGGTTAGACGAAAACGGGATAAAGACCATGACAAAAATAGAAACTTATATAATTGGGCATCGTTGTTATCACATTGCATATTATGGGTCGTTTTCCTGTTGCTGCTCCATATGCGCATTCTGAACAGATGTATCAAGTCTGATAGGGCGATTAAAACAAGTTTAATTTTGTTTCATTTTATTGAAATCATTATTTATAGCCCAAAAAATATATCATACGATAATATATTGTTTTAATTAAATGAAATGGAATGATATGAAATGTATTTCATTGACAAGTATATTATTATCAATTTACAATGTTTACATCTAAGTTTAAAAATGTATCAACTAATTGTGTATTGCACTATAAAATTATTCATTTTAACGATAATACCCGAATAGCATATTGATGTGTGTGTTTTACTGGCCCTCCCAGCCAAGTTTGATTGGCCACTCACAGCCTCAGTCTCCATTGTTCCACTGTTATGTCTCCGCCCCCTTTCTCAGCTGCATACATGAATTGTGTACGTTTATGTCTATATAATATTATGTTATTTATGCATCTTCTTCTGGTGATTCTGCTCAGGAGCAGGTCCTTATCACCATCACACCTCTCTTCTCATGGCTCTTCTTTTAAAGTCTCCATATGGGCCATTCGTAACAGAATCCAACATCATGATGCGTTTCCTTCCTCTTGATCTCTTTCCTGGTATTCTTCCTTCCAGTACCAGTCTGAGCAAATTGTTATGTCTGATGCTGTGTGCCACCCATTTCCTCTTTCTGTTCTGGATGATTCCAATTAGTTTCCGCTCTTCTCCGACTGTCTCCAACACACTTTCGTTGTTGATTCTATCTGTCCATTTGATTTTCAGAATGCGTCTCCAGCACCACATCTCAAAGGCTTCCAATCTGTTGATGTCTGATTTCATGATGGTCCATGCTTCAGATGCATAGAGAAGGATGCTCCATACCAGGGACTTCACTAATCTCTTTTTCAGATTGAGATTTATGCTCCGTGTGAAAAGTTCCTTCCTCTTCATGAAAGCATTCTTTGCCATTCCAATTCTAGTTCTGATCTCTTTCGAGCATCTTCCACTTTCGCAAAGCACGCTTCCCAAATACTTGAACTCTGTAACCTGTTCTAATATTTGTCCATTAATACTGATTCTCAGGTTGGATGGCAGTTTTCCAATCTTCATCACCTTGGTTTTCTTGATGTTAATCTTCATTCCATATTGTTCGCTGGTGTTATTGAGTTGTGTTACCATTTCTTGTAGTCCTTCTTCAGTGCTTGTTATCATTGCCTGGTCATCTGCATACCGCACAGCTTGAAGAGAGCAGCCACCCACTGTAATGCAGTCTTCTACTGTTTCAAGTGCCTTATTGACCATTTCTTCTACATAGATGTTGAATAGTAGAGGTGAGAGTGGGCATCCTTGTCTCACGCCTCGTCCAATTGTGCCTGGACTTGACTCCTCTCCATTGACTCTGATTGTAACTTCTTGGTTCATGTACAGTTCAGCAATGAGCCTTCGGTCCTTCCAGTCTACTCCAATTTTCTTGAGTATCTCCATAAGCTTCTCCCACATCACACGGTCAAAAGCTTTCTCAAAATCAACAAAACAAACGTATATGTCTTGATTGTGTTCGATATTTCTTTCACTGAGGACCCTCATCATTGCAATGGCTTCTCTGGTACCTTTCCCTCTACGAAAGCCAAACTGATCCTCTCCTAGATATTCTTCTGCTTTTGCTTCTAGCCTACGATGTAATACTTTTAGCATAATTTTTGATGCATGTGATATTAGGCTTATGGTCCTGTGTTCTTCACATTTGTTGGTATTGGCTTTCTTCTCTATAGGAATCAGAATACTTTTCTGAAAATCAGATGGCCACTTTCCTTCATCGTACATTTTCATACAGAGTTCTGTTAGTTTTTCTTTCCCTCCTTCTCCAAGTATTTTGATCAGTTCTGATGGGACGTTGTCAGTTCCTTCAGCCTTGCCCGTTTTCAGCTCTTTCAGCGCAATTTCTATCTCTGCTTTGAGGACTGCAGGGCCAATGTCATCAACATCAAGTGCCAGCTCTTCTTCCAGCAAGATTATATCCGGCTTGTCGTCCTTAGCATAGAGCTGTTCGATGTACTCTACCCATCGTTTCTTGATGTCATCCTGTTCAGTCAGAAGCTCGCCTGTTTCGCTGAGTACCCCTTTCTGTTTTACAGCACCTTTCTTCTGTTGACACAATCTTCTCACGTGTTCATATACCAAATCATGTCGGCCTCTCTGTGCTAGCTCTTCCAGCTCCTTACATTCTTGTTTCCACCACTCATCTCTAGCCGAGTCGGTTACTCTTCTCAGTTCATTATTCAGTCGCCTGTACTCCTTCTTGGCATAATCTGTGTCCACATTTTTCCATTTCCTTCTTTCGTCCATTTTGTCTAGCATTTCCTGAGTGACCCATGGTTTTTTTCCTTTTCTTCTAGATTCCTTGCCAATATTTTGCATTGCACTAGTTTGTATGGCGTTCTTCAGTCTTTCCCATTTTTCTTCTACTGTATCAGCCCTGTCTTCATCTGTCTCCTCTATAAGAATATGTTCAACTGCCTCTCGGAACAGCTGGCCTTCTGGCCCTTTAGTCTTTTCCCGATTCCAGCATGGTTTTCGCTTACCAATGCATATTTTCTTGAGTTTAATTTGCACCTTCGCAACTACAAGATTGTGGTCTGTGTTGGCATCTGCACCTGGGTAGGTTCTGGCATCTAGCACACTATTCCGGTATCTCTTTTTGACTAGGATAAAGTCAATCTGGTACCTACGTACATCACCTGGTTGTTTCCATGTGTATCTATGTCTTTTGGTGTGTTCGAACCAGGTGTTTGTGGCAAATAATCCTGTTCTCTGACAGAATTCTGCTAGTTTGTCTCCTCTGTCATTCCTATTTCCAAGTCCATGAGGGCCAACTACATCTCCCTCTCTTCCTTCACCAAGACTCGCATTCCAATCGCCCAAAACAGCTGTGTATGTTTGTCCTTTCTCAGATTTCATAAGATCTTCAATTTCATCGTAGATTGTGTCAACTTCATCGTCAGGGTGGTCTGATGTGGGCATGTAGACCACAATAATAACAATATCAATTGGTTTTCCTTTCAGCCGGACCAATAATAGTCTATCGCTGTGGTATATTACTTTTGTAATTTATGCATATGTACCCTTTATGTATCTATCGTCATTTTAGCCTCTGAAGAAGATTCTGCTAGGCTCGAAAATGTAGGCCTTATAAACACAACAAAAAAGTAACTCCCCCCCTAAGCAAAATGGCGTAACTTTTTAACAAATTGGGTTTGAGCAACATAACTTGGCAGGAGTGTTTCTAAAATGATTGGCTAACGTCTCTGTGAAAATGAATTTGATCCGCCATGCCATGCATGAGTGAGCACACATTAAAGGAAAAATGTCACTTTTCAAAAGTCACAAGAGTCAAAAAGTGAAAATTCTGCCTTTGATGTGTGGTCACTCATCCATGACTCGACGGACCAATTTCATTTTCACACATAAGTTAGTCAATAAATGTAGAAACAATCCTCCCAAGTTATTTTGCTCAAAACCTTTTCGTTAAAAAGTTATGTCATTTGATTAAGGGGGACTTATTTTTGTGTTGAGTTTAATTGATCAGTATTGTTGGAATAAACTCAACAAAAAAGTAAGTTCCTCCTGATAAGAATAACATAACTTTTTAACAAAAATGTTTTGAGCAAAATAACTCGGCAGGATTTTTGCCACACTTATTGACTAACTTCTGTATGAAAATGAAATTGGTCCATCGAGTCATGCATGAGTGAGCACACATCAAAGGAAAGATTGGCACTTAGTGTGCTCACTCATGTGTGACTCAATTGACGAACTTCATTTTCACTCAGAAGTTAGTCACAAAGTATAGGAACAATCCTGCCGAGTTATTATGCTCAAAACAAGTTTGTCAAAAAGTGACGCCATTTTGATTAGGGGACTCACTTTTTTGTTATGTTTATGAATCATGCACGCTTTTGTAATACACACAACAACAAAAGTGAGTCCCCTAATCAAAATGGCGTTACTTTTTGACAAAAATGTTTTGAGCAAAATAACTCAGCAGGATTATTCCTACACTTTGTGACTAACTTCTGAGTGAAAATGAAGTTGGTCCATTGAGTCACGCATGAGTGAGCACACAAAGTGCCAATCTTTCCTTTGATGTGTGCTCACTCATGCATGACTCGATGGACCAATTTCATTTTCACACAGAAGTTAGTCAATAAGTGTAGCAACAATCCTGCCGAGTTATTTTGCTCAAAACATTTTTGTTAGAAAGTTATGTTATTCTAATCAGGACTTACTTTTTTGTTGAGTTTATTCCAACAATACTGATCAATTAAACTCAACACAAAAATAAGTCCCCCATAATCAAATAACATAACTTTTTAACGAAAAGGTTTTGAGCAAAATAACTCGGCAGGATTGTTCCTACATTTATTGACTAACTTATGTGTGAAAATGAAATTGGTCCGTCGAGTCATGGATGAAAAGTGACATTTTTCCTTTAATGTGTGCTCACTCATGCATGGCATGGCGGATCAAATTCATTTTCACAGAGACGTTAGCCAATCATTTTAGAAACATTCCTGCCAAGTTATGTTGCTCAAACCCAATTCGTTAAAAAGTTACGCCATTTTGCTTAGGGGGGAGTTACTTTTTTTGTTGTGTTTAGTTGACTCTCATTATAGGGGCTAACAATAACAAAAACGCCACTAATCGCAGTTAAGCCCCAGTAAAATATTATAAAGATGTTGCAATAAAAAAAAAACATATTCTTATGAAGAACATTCAGACCTGTCTATAAAGAACAGTGACCTTTATAAGCAGAATGAGGTGGTCTTATATTGCAGAGAAAGTAATACTGTAATTAGAATTTCTTTAACACGAGAGGGCGTACTTTCAATGTATTTTTAATGGTTGCCAATGTACACAAATCGCCAGCTGCAGATGTTCGGTACTGAGCAACGAAGTTAACAAACTCGTAAGTTGAAAAGGTTTGCATTTTGTATGTCAAAATATATTGGAAATTATCATGTACTTGATTACCTTTATCATGTGGACTTGACATTTAATCAAATTAGCTGTGAACATGGTATTTATGGTGACATTTTTGCCAGACATTTGCATTGCGTGTAATGAACATTTGTGCGGAGCTTGTTTATTGTGTTGATAAATAGAGGTAGCGCACAGTTTGGAGCGCTGTATGTATTGCGTGAAACACATTTGTATTTCCAACACGGTCGAATAAGAATGAGTGAGGTATGGCAGACGTTTTGTAAGGGTCGGAGATCCACAAACAGGAATAATGACGGTGACAAAGAATTCCGGATTAAAAAGAAACTTTATTTCGCCGACTTGGCAGAACATGTGCAAACAAACAACCCGGAACTCAGAGTCCCGATACCGATCATCCCGATCACGATACCGATCGCGATCAATCCCCTACATTCTCCCCCCGCAAAACATCCCATGGGTGTTTTTCAACGTTACAATATAAAATCGCTACATGTATAACAAATGTTTAAAAACGTACATCCAAAAGCTTCATATAATACCAAAATGGTCTACACTGTATCAAGCAACAACAAGTAATGATCTAGTGCTCAATATACATCCTGGTTCTCTCCTACGCGAAAATGTGCCCTATACATAATAGATCGCATCTTGCAAACAAAATAAAGGCATACATATTTTATACAAAACTACAACAATTTATGCGCCTTCAAACAAACATAATGTGTAATAGCTGCTAACTACAAAAGAAATACATTTGTACATGTACAAAATACCTTTTTTAACAATTCTCGAACACAATGGTACTCAGTCCAGCCTGTCATAAAAGACTGGGCACATGAAATAACATCAACATGAATATCATACTATCTCTAAACTTGCATGCATATAAACGATACAAACTAAGGACATGTACATGTATCGTAACATAAAAATAAAGTAATACACATACTGAGCATACAATTATCCAAATACTTTTCCCAATGGTAACCACAACCATACAAATTACAGCATGTACAGGAACGACTTGTGTTTCAAGAAGAGAATGTTATCCATTGACTATCGCTTCTGAACATTTCAAAACATCACATACATCATTTTAAAACCATTACAAACGTACTTATGGGGTTAATGTCCTGTGACTCGTACTGTACATTCATCAATATCTTTCCACTACCTCTCAAAACAGGTGCACCAGCTCCTATCACTGTATTTTAACACAAAATACACGTCAACAACATGTACAGCACAAATTATGTTTCAACAACTTCCTTATTAATAAAAACATGTATACAAATATGTCATTATCAATCTCAGGCTAAATAATCAATACACACAAAACTTGCATGCACAAAGAGTAAAGACCATGTATCATAAAATACCTTAGAATCAGAATGTGAGCACAGCATCATAAAGAACAAAACATTTTTATAGTATGTAAACATTCCAACTGTCCTCTAAAGATGAACAAACATCCCATAATCGTATAACTGCATAACATACAACCCTTCATAAGGTATAATCACTTACAAACAATTTATATCGTAAAAATCCTTAAGTGCCAAACATGCTTTGACATCACAATCCGTTACCGCTGAATGAAAGATAAAATCAACTAATGATCTAACATGACAACATTTTCAAAAACACAACAGAGACCCCTCTGTTGTAAATATTCAACACATGAAATAATTACTCATTTTTTAAAAAAATCTTAACTGCTGCAATCATTCAAACTAATTATCTTAAAGCCAGTCCAAAGCACAAAAGAAAGAGTTATAATGCACACATGTGCCCCATTGTCCTCGCGTCCCTGGCACGCTTCTCAATCTACCTTAAAGTTCACCGCGTGCAAAAGAAACCAGTACTAAAATCGAGCACCAGCCCGACTTGTACAGCAAAATCGACGCCCAACATCACCTCTGCTGGCAGGTCGCGCACTACTTGGAAAGCCGTCTCTACCAGTCTATCACCGATCTTCACCTTCGCGTGTAGTCCACCTTCAGATCGGAACTCCGTGCCGTCCACCATCCTCAGCATCTGGTTGCCATCTAGTTCCGCAGGAACGACCGACAGTTTCCTACAGAAATCTGCTGTCACAAGGGACACGCTGGCCCCAGTGTCCACCAGAGCTTGGACAACTTCAACCTTCTGGTCCCCTTGAATAGCCACTTCTATCGCCGGCGTCTTCACCACCTGGGGTGCGACAAAGTAGGCCGCGTTCGGTGGCGCATGTAGCTCTGGCCCTGGGGGACGATTCGGATATTGAAAGTTGGGATTCGGCAGAGGATTCAAAGGGTAGGGCGGAGTAGGCGGCATCGGGCAGTCGGCTACTCTGTGCCCCAACTGGCCGCACCGATAGCAGCTGGCGTTGAATGTCCGTCTTCCCCGAGTAGGGCTCGCAGGAGGAGTCTTCTTTCGTGACGCATGTCCTTCCCCGCCAGAAGCTGACGCATTCGCCTTGCGGTGTAGCACCAACTCGTCCGCCAGACATGCAAGGTCGAGGAGGGTGGGTGATCTACTCTCCCTCAGTTTGAGGCGTAGGGCTTCATCTGAAATCGTAGTCAGGAACTGGTCCATCATTACCAGATTGAGGCCTCGCCTTACATCTGGGATCTCAGCCGCACTCTCTGAGATTTCTATCCACCGGAAAAAACTCTCCTGTAGGCGGTGTCCATATTCCTCGAACGTCTCATCTCCACGTTTCGAGTCCGATTTGAATTTTTCCCGGTATGCATCTGGCGTGAGATGGTAACGTCGCCGGATCGCCCTCACCACCTCATCGTAATCACGCCGCTCTCTCATACTCAAGGCGTGGAAGGCCTGTTGAGCCTTTCCGGTGAGGTAGGGCTCGAGTAGAAGCGGCCATTCTGATTTGTCTCTATCTGCCGCACTGGCAACCCTCTCAAAGGTGCTGAGATAACAGGATATGTCGTCTTCAGGGCTTAACTTATGCAGACCACGCAATTCTGTGGGGGGAGTCTGCTCTCTTGTGGTAGCAACTCTCATGAACGAACTACAAATCTGTTCTGTTTCCTGTCTTCTTGACAGCTCCATCTTCTGCATAACCTCTACAAGATCCATGGCCGTCAATTGAGGCTGTGCAGGCGCATGGGCATCCTCTTCAACCATTTGAGGTAAATCAACCAAGCATGCAATTCGTTCTGCCTTTGTTTTTACTTCCTGAGTATCAATATTGTTTAGCTCACATAGCCGAGTAATGTGCTCGGCAGTGAATCTACCTAAATACACTGAGCGGTTAGCCATGAGTGATTGTTTGACCAGTGAACACCAAATTTAAAATTTACGTACGTGTATAAATGGATTAATTTATAAGGTTAATGCTAAAACCAATGGGTGCAAGTGAATTAATTTAGAATGTATCTTGTACTCGTTCTCAATAATGTGTGCGTATTTATGTCATTCCATCGACAGACCACAATTTCAAAATGGACTCAAAACTGTTCCAATTAGCAACACCAAAATCTGCAATTAAATCTATCCTAACCTATAAATCTATAATGTATGGTTGGATTAATTTAAGTTACTTGTTCAGAGTCAAATTGTATAAATGTACAATATTTTACATCCTTATGTGTACAAGAGTCATCAAGTCTACAATATAATTTATTTAGTGTCTTTATACAAATTTAACTTTAATAAAACTGAAAGTATAAATTATAATTAAACTTCCAAATTTACAAAAAACACATCGAATCTTCAAGAAAAAAGACTCAAAATATCAACAATATGTCACTCTTCTCACTCTCAGACACAACTCACTCTATAAACAAGAGTAATTGTTCATATAATAAGCGGACAAGTAACATTCTCAAAATACACCGATCACAACAATCAACATCTGTTCGCCTATGACTGTGCAGCGCGAACTCGAACGACGTCGGCTTCCATAGGCTTCAATACATCGGGCATAAAAACTCCGCTCACAGTGTAATGACACTGGACCAACAAAAATATTCAGAGAGCTGAATTTCCGATCAAAATACACAAAAACGTCATCGACATCCTTAGCGAAAATAACCCTGCTCGCAGCGCCAATGTAAGGGTCGGAGATCCACAAACAGGAATAATGACGGTGACAAAGAATTCCGGATTAAAAAGAAACTTTATTTCGCCGACTTGGCAGAACATGTGCAAACAAACAACCCGGAACTCAGAGTCCCGATACCGATCATCCCGATCACGATACCGATCGCGATCAATCCCCTACATTTTGACTTCAGAATTATAAATCAGTTGATTGGATTAGGGTTAGGATTAGGGTTAAAACTGTATGGTTGAGTGACCTACACATCGGCACCATAATATATTATTGAAAGTTTTAGACAAAAAATTCATACAAATTTTGTAAAACTTTACTCGCACACGTCATCGACATCATGCACATTTATTCAGAAAATACTGCGATGCAATGTAGCCAAAGAAGACGTAACTAAGGTAGAGACATTTACATTCATATTTTGACGTTTTTTTAAACATGTCATACCTTACGCCTAGTGCACTATGTATACGAATTGTCCTCGGGCTCTTAGCCTCCCCAAAACCCCCAAATTAGGCACCCCAGAGCGGTTGACTACCAAATACCGAGTACATTTTCGCTACCTGCGTGTTATACCTATGGCCGCTGCGCTGCGACGTGTGGCGACGTATGGGCTACAAATCTGATGAAACATGTATAAACAACACCAGAAATACAACTTACCAATACCAATGCTCTGGATCGGTTGAATATTGCTTTCTCTTATTTTCACATTCCCTTGTATGTCCTATGGCTATAGATGTCTCTGTCTGCGATTTCAGACCAAAATCCGATCTGAAACGGTCCTTTCTGAACCTTACAAAATTTCAGGGTGTATATTCACGGAATGTCGTCGCAGGATTGACCTCCACTCGCTGCGCGAATTGCACTGACTGTCCATTGTATGAAGCATTATGAAGGGCATATTTGCTCAAAATACACATTTACTATAAGAATCTCGATCTAAGATTTTGAATAGTTTACCTTCAGATTTAATTAATTTGAGTCGGATGATTATCATTCAGATTTATATTATTTCAAGTTTGAATCACATTCGAAGTAACTAAATCCGAAGGTAAACTATTCCAAGTCTTAGATGGAGACTCGTAACTCGTAAGTAAATAAGTATTTTGAGAAAAAAGGCCCTTCATGTATCGATTATGACATCCCAAGTGTGCACGCCTTACGCACTGGTTGAATTAATCGACCATGCACTCTCAAATCCCATCTGTTGGAAATTCGGTCTCATAGAAGAGCACATGTTTTATCGCGATGACGAAATCAGAACTAGCGCAAGTATAACGGACGCGTCTTTTGTGTATGCAGCATTGTACACGTAGAAATTACTTTAGGCGTTTTAGCCACGTCTCAAGATAGCTACCCATTGTGCAGCCTGTATATTATGGACAGTCGCGATTCAATTTGAATAAAACGGCTGGCTGTCAGATCGTTTCCATGCATTTACGAATTTCCGGTTCCGGGTCACACTACGATATCACTATCACATGGAATACGTTGCGTTACATTCAACAGCAAGGATTTTGTAAGTTTTTCACGAAATACGTATTATTAATTAATAACGACAATGATTTCAAGTTGCCCCGATGTTCATTTTCACATAGTGAATACATGGACTTATTGAAATCGGGAAATTTAATGTTTTTTCACAATAAAAAACATTTAAAATCAGTGTGCATGTCAATGTCAGTGATTTGTACACTGCCTCGCCATGGGGCTACCACAAGCGGTAGCCCCATATTCCAGGGGTGCAAATTAGGTTGGAAATATTTTGGCTAATCACCTGAATTTTGACGACCAGTCAGATGATTACTCCCCTTTTCCGTTCATGCTGTCCTAAAGACGTTTACAAGTTGTAATTCGGGAAAAATTAACACTTTTCCGAGGAAAACACAGCCAGACGGTCGATGTCCAAGAAATCCCGTTACATGTTATTCGACACACTCGCACGCGCGCACATATATTGTATTAACACGCGAATACCGTACCGTTGCATGTATTTGCAACAGGTGTCCTTTCCAATGAAAAACGATACCCAGAACAGTAATTTTGGAAGAGTAGTTTTTGTTGTAGGTCGTCTGAAGTGATACCTTGTCAGGTTCCCATTTTCCCCATTTTTTACCAAGTCTCTTCCTGATAAATCGCACTTATTTATTTATTTATTCAAATATATTTATACAGGATAGCCTGATCAGCAAGGATACTGTTTTTCGTCAGGGTCCTGATATAACATCATATCTTCCTGCCCTTCATAGCATCGAGCAACTATGCCCATTCTCTCAGCACACAGCTGAATGCACAATAACAAGGGCGCGCGTATTGCTCGTTCTTCGATGCCATAACGGGCAGTTAGTGCGATTTATCAAGCACTGACTTTGTAAAAATTGACAAAAAAGGGAACCTGACATGGTGTCACTCACAGCGCCCTAAAACAAAAACTACACAACCAAAATGACTGTTCTTGGTATTGTTTTTAATCGGAAAAGACACACTATCCGATGGATATCATCCTTTTGTTTTGGGAAGTGCCCCGTTTCGTTTTGGGGGGGCCACCCTGTATAGTATCCAGTCACAATTACACATGAATGAATTATAATTATGTAGGCTTTACAACCTGTAGCATGTTTTTTTGTAGGTACTGAAAATTCGCAGCAAAAAGTTTTTTAAAGAGGTTTACTTTAGGATCAACAAAAATACATCTCTCAAAACAAGCATAAACATATATCTTCATATTCTGAAGATCGGATTTATGGGCCATGTTCCACAATTGTGTCATTTTAACAATTTCTTTCCAGAGATAAGCAGTCTTGTTACTTCACGTGACCAATCTGCCATTTGACTTAACACGTATCCTTAAGTAGCGAACTAACGTACATTTTGATGGCAGTGTGAAGTTGCAATAATGCATTTGCATTACCATCTTGACATACTCAGTGTTGTCAAGCTTTTTACAGTTTACAGACATTGTGCCCGAAAGTAAATTTGAAGAAAAGACAGAAGAAAGGAACATTTCACGCAGCCTTTTGAAACAAAACAAATTTGTTCTCTACTTGAAGGATGTCCTAGTTCAGAAGAACGTTTGTAGAGACATTTAACATTTATCATTCTGACATTTTTGTTTACATGCACTATATACAAACATTCTTAGTCAAAGCATTGCATTGTCATTAGACTCACTGTTTTTTGCCGACATAAAAATAAATATTTCCAGAATGTATATACCTGAATTTGTACATGATTTATAATATGGGATCATTATCTTTATAATCCAGGGTCGATTTAGTTCAGATGAGCAAACAATTCGGAAATATGGGCACTTTTTTAGCAACAGCAGTGTGATTGTCTGGAGCCTCAGGGTGATATGCATACTAACAGTGCAAGTGCATTACACATTGTAGATCGACAACATAAATTGTAAAAAAAAATTGTAAATATTAACTGTATGACTTAATTTGCATTAATAACAATACATTTAAAATGAGAAGAGTTAATTTGTTGAAAAACTTTAATCTGTGCATGCTTTCCCATGTGTGGCACTGAACCAACTGTATGGTAGATGTGATGCCTCCAGGAGTTTCACATTTTTGTGACAATTAGCCTTTTGCGCCAAGATCTAGCTGAGGGGGGAACTAGGGGGGCATATAGTGCCCCCGCCCACCTTGTACGTAAGGACTGACCCAAAAATAGCATATTTTTTATAGGTAAAGGACCTGGGAAGACATATGTTGAGGATAATTTAACACATGCTGTGCATTCTTTATGGAGTATAGAGGTGTATGCAGCCCAATATAAGGTCTTATGCTGGCTCAGTCTCTATAGGATACAAAACAAACAAACAACTATAGTATGCAGCTATAAAGTAGAATTTTATTCAACAACCATCAACCTACTTCTTGCATTTCAGGCGTAAATTGTTACACTTAAAATGGAAATTTATTCCAAAGCCACAAAGTTTATCCTAGCTGGCTTGGCTTCCGAGTTCCGACTTTTACGAGTGATTTCATGCTAGGAATATAAACATATGGTACTGTATTATACTGGTAAATTCTAGAACTAACCTGTATTGGAGTAATTGCAAACACATATCCTATGTAAACAAACCACATGAACACTAGATACATCTTGTGGTTTTGAGCACAAGTGTTTGTCGCAGTCTGAGCGCTACATTATCCTGCCGTGGCCTAGATAAAGAGTTTGATGGATGATCTGATCAACCGAGCAGGGCTCTTTGTTTCGTGACAATTTTTGTTTAAAACGCATTACGTCTTTGAGATTATATTATAATCTTTGTAATCCCTAGAGAGTTGATATTGACACTTTTTGATTCATGTAGGAAGTGGGTTAAATTTAAATTGCAGTTTCAGTCAAACCTGTCTGGGGGGTCACCTGTCTAGCAGCCAACCTGCTTCTAAAGTTGGCCACCGGCAGAAGTGATCACCTGAAAACAAATTATGTTACAGAACTTGTCTATATTGAGGTCACCTAGCTGTCTCCAGTTGCAAATTTTCTTGTTTCCCTTAGTTCATTATAATGCTGCAGATGTGGTAGTTGTGATTGCCAGTTGTTCTCAGGACTGAGGAGGTCTACGGTTAAAGGTTGATTTATCCGATTCCCCTTGATATTTCCTTTTCACTGTATTTATCTTATCATCTTTATCATTGAAAAGCAAAATTTTTTTAAAATATAATATACGTAAACATATCAATTACATTATTGGCAATTTGATCACAATTATTATTTATCATTTTATTATTAATTCATGCTTCCCAGGGAGTGGAGATGGTGCACACTTTGTGTGAAGGCCATGACTGGGGTAACAATAGTGTAAAAGTGCTTGGAGGTGATTTTGTATCTTATTAGGCGCTGTTGTTCAATTTCAATTCAATTTCAATTTTATTTCACATCTCTAAAAAACACAAAATATACAAATTTCAACAAATTACATACTGTACATACAAATAAAATTATACACATGTAATATCCTATCGAGGCAGATCCCTTTGTTAACTGTAATGACTAGAACCATTGAACGAACAAATGATTTGAATTAATCTTTGTCGTAGCACCCCCCACCCCCTCCCCCCCCCCCCACCCTCTGTCATTATTGTGGATGAACATCAAGGCATATTTTTACTGTAGTGTTATATATTCATGTATCTTTATACAAAATTCAAAGTACACAATGAACTTTGTTGTTGGTGTTGGTGGTGGTGTTGTTGTTGTTGTTGTCATTGTCATCTCCATTGCAGTTTGGCGAGGAAGGCTAGTAGGATGGGCAAGCGGGTGGATAAGACCCAGAAGGACAAAGGGCACACATCATCTGCCCAGGACAATGAGGATGACAAAATAGAAAAATTATGAATTGATATTGGAAATATGGATGACAAATATTTGCATTTTGATCACACTTATTATGATTATCTTTGTTATCTCCATTGCAGTTTGGCGAGGAAAGCTAGTAGGATGGGCAAGCGGGTGGATAAGACCCAGAAGGACAAAGGGCCCACATCATCTGCCCAGGACAATGAGGATGACAAAATAGAAAAATTATGAATTGATATTGGAAATATGGATGACAAATATTTGCATTTTGATCCCACTTATTAAATATGATTATCATTGTTATCTCAATTGCAGTTTGGCGAGGAAAGCTAGTAGGATGGGCAAGCGGGTGGATAAGACCCAGAAGGACAAAGGGCCCACATCATCTGCCCAGGACAATGAGGATGATGCAAACAAGACACCAGGTAAGTCACAAAGTTTAAAGCTATTGTAAGGTAGTTGTAGAAGAATTTAAATCAGACAGAAATTGCCTCCATGTAGCTCAAATGAAGCATTTTAATTTATTGATTTAATATTAACATTGTTGCCTAAAGCAGAACATTGCTAAACAAAAAATAACAAACTTGCTAGTTGCCCCCTAAAGGATTTATGGGAAGCATTGATTAGATTCTAAACTGAAATAATAGTCAAATTAGCAATCACACAAAATAACCTCTTAATTAAACCAAAGGGGTGACAAGTAAAAAAATACAATTACACTTGATTACAAATTTTGTAATTTTATTTGTGTACCTTCATCTATATTATAATAAGAGGACGGTGTTTTTGTCTGTCGCCAAAATGTGTCCAAGATGTGTCCAGAATGCAGTTTTCAAGCTGCGTCTGGGCAATAAAATCGCGATGCAGGTTCTACTTACGAAATGTGCGTGCGAAAAAAAAACCCGTAGTGCGTTTTACTAACCAAAGTGATGTGTCCATAATGCAGTTTTCAAGCTGCGTCTGGGCAATAAAATCGCGATGCAGGTTCTACTTACGAAATGTGCGTGCGAAAAACAAACCCGTAGTGCGTTTTATAACCAAAGTGATACCTCAAACATTGAACAAATTACTACCGGTCAGACGGGGAGCGTGAGTCTGCGATAAGCTTTCGTCTGGAGCACCGATCAGTTGTTTACGAGTTGACCGCTATTGAAGTGCCTTGAAAAAACTACCGTATCTCTCTTGAAACCTTACCAAAATTCATATTTCATATACCAAATGAAAGAAGAATAACCTATTTTTACTGATAAATATAATATTCGAACAAAATAATGTGAGAAAATATTTAAAAATAGGCATGATCCCACCACAAAACTAAAATAATTTAAGCTTCAGAAAAGTAGAAAATTTCATTATTTATCACCCTTGGGCAAAGCCGAAACTTAAATATATGATTAATCATACATTTATAAGACTTAACACCAAATACCCTGTCAATTTGTTTTATTTTAAAGAGTCATGTCGGAAAAATCCCCAACAATGTCGATTACGATCGGACCTGCGATTGTCTCGCGCTACGAGAGTGCATGGCAGTCCCAACAGTACATTTTCGTGTAGTGTGTTGTGCGGTACTGGACCGTAGTCCGCTGGTAGTTCACACACTGCAAAACGAGTGTCAATTTCCAACTCTGGAAAGTCAATTAAATCGTTCTTTTTGTGATGTCTGGAGTCATTTCTGTGCTGCATAAGTGAATGACTGAATTAATTATGATCTGAACGTGCTTTTTTTGTTGTATATGCCGATGTTTGGTGCGTGCTGGAGATATATAAGACAAAAACAAATTTCTCAAAATTTGAAGAAAAAAAACAGGGGATCCTTACGTGAAGGGCTACCGAAATATGTTGTTCACTTGCATTTTAAATGCTTTTTGTAAATGTCTACTCGAAGTGTATACGTATTTGTTTTTGCACTTAAGCAGTGGCATACCCAGGATCTTTTGAACGGGGGCTTTTAGTCAGCGGGCCGGGGTAGTCGTAGAAAAATTTCAAAGCCGACATCAACAATTTTTGACATTTTCAAAACCGAGGTCATGGTTTTTCAACATTTTCGAGGCCGGGATCACGGTTTTTCGACATTTTCAAGGCCGAGACCACGGTTTTTCGACATTTCGAGGCCGAGACTACGGTTTTCGCACTTTTCGAGGCCTAGACCATGAAGCGTACAAAAATTTAAAAGCCGAGACCAACAATTTTCGACATTTTCAAGGCCGAGGTCACGGTTTTTCAACATTTTCGAGGCCGGGATCACAGTTTGTCAACATTTTTGAGTCCGAGACACCAGTTTGTCGACATTTGCGAGGCCGAGACTACGGTTTTCTCAGTTTTCGAGGCCGAGACCAACAATTTTTGACATTTTCAAAACCGAGGTCATGGTTTTTCAACATTTTCGAGGCCGGGATCACGGTTTTCGACATTTTCAAGGCCGAGACCACGGTTTTTCGACATTTTCGAGGCCGAGACTACGGTTTTCGCACTTTTTGAGGCCGAGACCATGAAACGTGAAAAAATTAAAAAGCCGAGACCAACAATTTTCGACATTTTCAAGGCTGAGATCACGGTTTTTTTCAACATTTTCGAGGCCGGGATCACAGTTTGTCAACATTTTAGAGTCCGAGACACCAGTTTGTCGACATTTTCGAGGCCGAGACTACGGTTTTCTCAGTTTTCGAGGCCGAGACCAACAATTTTCGACATTTTCAAGGCCAAGGTTACGGTTTTTCGACATTTTCGAGGCCGGGATCACGGTTTTTGACATTTTCAAGGCTGAAACAATGATTTTTTGACATTTTCGAGGCCCGAGACTACGGTTTTCGCAGTTTTCGAGCCCGAGATCATGAAAAATGACAGTCGAGACCGCTTAAATTTGGTATTGAGACCGCTTAAATTTGGTCTCGAGACCGCTAAAATGTGGTTTCGAGACCAGTTAAGATTTGAAATGGGGGGGGGGGGGGGGAGTTCAAACCCCCCCCCCCCCCCCCCAAAACAGACATTTATTTTTTTTTTACTACTACCCAAGTCGAAATTCCCATAGAAACCCATAGGAAACCCATAGGAATATCCTATGGGTTTCTATGGGTTTCTATGGGTTTCTATGGGACCAACAGAAATCCATAAAATAAAAACCCATAGAAACCCATAGGACCCATAGAAACCCATAGGACCCATAGAAACCCATAGGACCCATAGAAACCCACACCCATAGAAACCCATAGAACCCATAGAAACCCATGTTCCACTTTCCCTATTGAAACCCATAGGATCCCATAGAAACCATTAGGCCTATGGGTCTCTATGGGAATCCTATGGGTCTTGGTTCTATGGGAATTTCGACCTGGGTACTATACTACTACTGATGCTAACTACTATTATATCTACTACTACTACTAACAACAATAATACTTCTACAGCTACTACTACTTAACCATGTTTACTGTTTTGTTGTTGTTGAAGAAACTGAACACTATTTGTATTACTTTGTCTAATACGTCCAGTACCCATCACCCCTCACTTACTAATACTACCCCCCCCCCCCCCCTTGCTCACTGCCTGCATGCTGCCCAGTATTATGAATCTGTATACTATACGTATGTTTAGTGACTTGTGCTGAACTTGACGAAATGCTGACCACTGATACGCTCTTATAACTTATTTAACTAACAATAATTTTAGAATCCATTACTAAACCAAATGGGTTTTTTTACACTCGGACATATAAAAAAAAAATTTTGTACAAAATACAACATTCAAGATATCTCACTCAAAGATCTGGTGACGGGTAATTTGCTAGTTATACTGAATTGCTGATTGCCCCTCTTTAATATCAAAACATGCACTTTGAGGTTAATTAACTTTATAGAAGGCCATGCACACACACTAAATGAATTTCCTTGTAGTCATAATACAGATGACAAATTTGGCAGCACATTAATTTTTATGCACCCCACATAAAAGGGCAAACCATTCCTTTATCTGTATTATTTTGGAGGTCATCCTACATGCATACGTGGGTGTGTTTATGTTATTATACAGGCATTATATACGGGCAACATACTTTTAAAGTGATCAATTAACTCTGTCAAATTTAACGAAAATCACTTGGAACTTCCTCCTTTCTCTTGTACCTTGTTGCTTGGTTTATGGTAAATGGAAGAATGAAATTTAATGTCAAATGTCTCCCTAATTATGAAGATAATCAAATGATTGAATTGAAAAGTGTTCTAGAACGCCTTAAAACAATGGGAAGTATGTGATTAAATTTGACGTCAGTTTCACTTTTTTTCCCTAGAGGTAAACAGTGTTGTTGTTTTTTTCTATGGAAAATATTAATCAAAAGAATCTTACAATGTTATTTTTATGTGATCATGACATGAAAAGTCTCAAATATCTCTTTCGGAAAATCCTTTTGAAGTTAATGGATCACTTTAATGTATTATGCATGTGCTGATGTCAGTCTGTAATTACCTGCGTCAGTGCTTGACGTCTTGACCCCTTTATGCCATGTTTTCCTGTCCAAACAGAGAATGATTAATTGAAGTTTGAAGTTTTATTAACAACAACAGAAACAAAAACAATATCGTATATCATGTACATTATAAGATACATCCAATACATATTATTAAAATACAAACTGTAAATGATTACTTTATATTCATACAAAGGATATAATTGTTGTTAAAGAGAATTGAATATCATATAACACCTTGATGTATGCTTGAAGATTTACAGACTCGGATGCAAAAATGTATTTTTTACACATTGAAGATATTAGATAATTCATTGTATAGCTTGTGAGTAGGGGATTCACATATTTTATTAATTTTGTTTGCATAAATTAGCAATATGCTATAGGCATGGTTAAGATACTGTATGCTTCTACACCCTATATACACACATAAAAACACATGATAATTTGCAAACCATATTGTGTTAATTGTGTTAATTAATGTATACCATTGGAGGAATTCCCCCGTACAAGGTTCTTTGTGGCTCGATGGTTGAGCACTGGTCTAGCGATCCGGAAGCCTCGGGCACGATTCCTGGCGAACATATTCTTTTTGCTCATTTTCATGCTGACAAAAGATCATAATTATTATGTAATCTTTTTTCCACCTTCCCTCACAACCCAGAGCCCTACACATGCACAGGCAACTTTGAGGCCGACTTTTCGGAGCTGTGGCGGCGGGCAGGGCTGCAGGTAGCGGAGATGCCCCCAGTGGTGGTGCGCCCCAAGAGGCCCGGCACACCCCCTCCCCCGGACCCCAAGGCTGCTGCCAAGGGGGGCGCAGCCCCGGACCCCTCACCTGACGAACAGAAAGAGGATGAGAACAAGGAACCGGAACCCAAGACTTACGTGACGAAGGAACGCTTTGATTACTTCAAGCCCAAGATTCAAGTGGAAATGGAGAAGGAGGATAAGGCAGATACGGTCACAGAAATCTTCATCAGAGGTAATTATAATAATAATAATAATACACTCAAACCTGTGTATAGTGACCACCCAAGGGAAACAAACAAAGTAAACACTAGCTGTTTAGACAGGTGACCTCTGTATAAGACATATTTCATTACAATATTTTTCTCTATGCTGTATCACCTTTGGTGGCATTTTTAGGCAGATTGACTGCTATAGACAGGTGGCTGCTAAGACAGGTTTGATGATAATATGTAATGTATTTGTAAAGTGCCTAAATTCTAATGCAGAACAGCTTTTAAGCACTTCAATCATAACTTTCCCTGGTTATTTGGTACAGTTAAGATCCGCCCAATTTTCTTAAGCACCTCAACTCCCCGGGGAACATACTAGCCACAGGGAAACCACATAGATGCACCAGGCTAATTTTTCAGTTACCAGGTACCAAGTGCTCATTTATACTCCTGGGATAAGAGCAGTAATTAAATGTCTTGCTGAAGGGCAATATAATACTGCGGCATCAATTGGTTCCAAACTTGGAACCCCCTATAGGAAGTCTAGAGCCTATCTGATTGAGCCAAACACCACCACAATTGTACTAGTTTTTTGTATGCTCTATTAAATCCATATTTGGAATTTTGAGTTGCAAACTAAACTAGTTACTTGCATAATATATTCAGTGGGCTCATCATGCTAGTTTATGCCAAAGCTAGTGTTCATTAACCTGTTCTTATATGATTTATTGCGGTTCTTTTTTACCTTTTGGGGGCTACATCTCCATGAGCCTCCATGTATTCTGATCTGTGACTGAAGTTTATGCATTTCATCCCTTTTAAATTTGTATATTTCATCCCTTTTAAATTTGTATATTCATTTGAAAGGAGAGCTCACAAAGGAACTCTGTGTACAGGTTCTTTGAATTCCCAAAACAGTTTATGTAGGGTTCCTCTAGACGGTCACAAAAGAACTCTAGGGTTGCACTTCAATGCATTAAGATGATTTCCCTCAGATTGCTTTTTGCAACTGATCTACTTTCCCACATTTTTGCCTAGAGCAATGTTTTGGTAATTTTTAAAGTGGGTTTTAGAATTAAAGCACTTGGAAATGTTGAATAAATAAACAAATAATCCATGCATGCTCCCAAGAGCCCTTTATCCCTGGAAGTTTCTGTGCCTTTCTGCTGTACTTGGAATTATATGTAAACATTAAAAAGCATATTGTGTGTTCAAGAACTAGATAACAATTCCTTACTATGAAAAGAGAGCAATAAGTCTTTGCAATACCCCTGCATATTTGCCCCTAGGATAACTTATATGGTCAAGACACCTACACAGTGATGTAGCTATGAGGGGGTGGGGGCATGTCCCCCCCCCCCCCCCCCTAAAAAAAAAGGGGGGAAATGTTTTTAAAAGAAATAAAGAAATACAAACTAATTAAATAAACAAATTAATTAAATAAATTTTAAAAAACATGATATAAATGACCAAACAGTGCAAAATATTGATAAGGGAATAACCCCTTAAAAAATAAAGAAATATAGAGCATGCCCCCGATATGTTGTAAGCCCCCCCCCCCCCCCCACTCAATCAAATTATGCTACGCCACTATACTTTCATGTACATGTATGTAATTACCACCAGGATAATTGAGGCTTTGTACCAGTTCTATACCTCACCATTAATTTGGGTGTATACAAGTTTTTACAAGTTTTTATAAACTTTTTATCTAGCTAGTCTAGAATGGAGAATGCATGATGTACCAACTAATCAAAGTCTTGAATGTTTTAATTCATAATGATGATACTTCTATGTTGTTTCTTTTTTATCTTCATTTAGGCTGGAAGATTTGTGAAATAATGGTTGGAATATTGAAGCAGTGCTTACCAGCAATAGAGAAACTCCACTCAGTCAAGTAAGCTGAACATCTCTTTATACTTTCACTTTAAAGTGATCCAAGTACTTTCATCATGTAGCATAATATTAGAAACTTCGCTTACAACACAGTTATATTGTTACACATAAAGACGTGTACAGTTTCCTTTTTATAATAGATTTAAAGGAAAATAACAATGAACATTGTTTTATATCAGCTGATAAAGAGTTCCAGATGTCAAGTCCACGGTGTCTAATTGCATAGCTGCCAACTGTTACGAAAAATTCGTAATTGTTACGAATTTCCCACCCTCTTTACGAAATTACGAATACTCCTTCTATAATTACGAATTTTGAAAAAAAAAAAAAAAAAAAAAAAAAAAAAAGATTTTTTTTTTTTTTTTTTTTTTTTTTTTTTTTTTTTTTTTTTCGTTTTCACGTTTTTAAACGTATAGAGACAACGTTTAAACGTAAATCTGACCAAATCATACCTAGTAATTGTGCAAAAATGATGAAAAATAGGCCCATGGACGCCGGCCGCAATGGACTCTGGCCGCAATGGACTCCGCGCTTCACGCTCCAGAGCCCTAAAGCGAGCCCTTGACCCCGGCTAAAGGGACTTCGCGCTCGTGATGTGTGCTTCGCGCACATGATATTCAGTTTTGCTTAAATGTTACTAATTTAAAATTCCAAATGTTGGCAGCTATGTAATTGATTTGCAAGCTACAATAGTTTTTGGATTACTTACATGAAAATTGTCACAGTTTCTTGTACTATAAGTATGAATCTGATTATTACGTATAAACATGAGAAAATTGTCCAGTAGTTTATTTTGAATCAGTTTGTACATAAATATAGCAGATTGTAAATAATTTATATCGGCTGTTTTTAACAATTTATATTCATTCATCTACTGCCCATTGATATTTTACTACAATTGAAAAGCATTCCTGGAGTGCTTTTATTTAATCATAATAAATATCAACAAATGTTGTTTGAAATGCTTTGATAATCATGTGCTTTTGCAATTCTTACACCTGATTTCCTTAAAGGGGTATTCCGGGCCTGATAAAACTATTCATTATTTGAATAAGCAGAATAAGAGGCATAATTGGTGAAAATTTGATCAAAATCGGACAAGAAACACGGGAGTTATACCTATTTGAACATCATGTAGTAATGAGCGATCGTTTCAAAATTGCCGCCATATGCAACATCATTGACGAGCAACTCGCCATGGCTTTAGTACATGAAAATACAATTATTTCTCATTTTCGTTGCTAAAAATTTAATTTTCTCTGCTTGTTTTCACGAATTCATAGAAGAATATCGATGGGCCAACCTCTTTGGAATTTGTAAGCTCATAAATTTGCTTTGTTATGAAGAAAATTTAAATTTTGTAAAATTTCCATGTAGAAGTAAAAATGGCTGCAGCTCGCAAGTGACGTCACGATCGATAGCAGTTGCGAACGATACTAAAAATCGGAGCAAAGTTCATCCTGTCATAACTTTTGTATTGCTCTACCGTTTTGGCTCAGATTTTTGATCATGATTCTTCATATTCACTTCATTTGATAGCAAACATCACATTTCTGGGGTGGAATTCCCCTTTAACCTATAAACAATTGTACTAAGCCTAAAGAAATGCATGATAAGCCCCTCTATCTGGATTTGTTTTGAACATATATGTCAGAGTCATACCCATCATAGAGAGTCTGTTTGGTACAATAATAATGATAATATGAACATTTATATTGCGCACCAGTTTATAACACTATATATCTTTATGTGAAGAATTAGCAATGTTTCAGATTATAGTATGCACTACAATGGACTATACAAACCTGTATTTGCCAACTATGCAGTACATAATAGTATAGTAGTGCCAATTCGATGTATTAAATTTCACTTTTTTTAATGCATTTATTTATAGAACATTTAAGTGCAGGATTTGAACAGTAATTTGTGATGCAGATTGACTGATTTAGACTGCAGTATTTGATTACTATTTGCTCCATTTGCAGTGCGCGATTTTTTATAGTACAATTCAATTGGATTAGTTTTGATAATTTGTAAAGTGTGATTTTGTATCATTGTGAAGGACATAGTGAAATGAACATAAATAAAATGAAACATTTGACATGAACAATAAATGACAACTTAGGGTTCATTTGCGTACAAATATATGAAAAACAAAACAGTGAAAAATGTTTTTTATTGTTTTAAATTTATATTTATATTTTTTGTTTTATATACATTTGCTCTAAATTTAAATACTTGTTCTATTGTGATTACAGTATAAGTATTGTATCATTTTTTATGCAATCAAGGGATCATTTTCACAAGCCTTCATACATGTGCTTTTTTATGATTCCCCCACTTTTGTTTTATAATATAATTGTAATCATGCATTTGATAAATTTGTTTTTATAAGTGGAAAATAAATTGAATTTGTAATACAAATAGTGTACTTGTAAAATGTATTGATTGAGGATTTATAATAAAATGAATACTTTACCTCTAGCAAAACAAAACGTTCAACAAGCAATAAAGAGATGAGCATATGTTAACAAGTAAAATATGACATTTTAAGTGATCGAGGATGTATAATTAAATGCATATTTTGTGTTAAATTTGTTTTACCCCTAGATCAACACAAATTAAAAATATATATGATATTTCAAATGAATTAGGAATAATGAATACTTTGAGTTGGCTTTGTTTTACCCATGACAAAGCAAAACATATAATATATATGATATAATCATTTGATTTGAGTTTTATAATAATGAGTATTGTTATTTTTTTGAAATGTTTTGAGAAAAATGTTATATTTCAATTGATTGATAATTGACAATTAATTAATAATTTGTGTTTGAATTTGTTCCCCCCCCCCCCCCGCCCCCCTCCCCCCAGCCTATGGAACACATGTTTGTCAGACAAGACTCTCAAGGAGTTAGCGGCCTTCTTACCACAATGTCCAAATCTCAAGTGAGTTCTTTTACAATTTTGTTTTTATCATGCCCATGGGCATACAGGCATATTTTGTCCATAGGGCTGAGTTTGTCTCAACGAATATCATCCTAAATGATATGATTCTGCCCCAAAATGATCTGTTAATGGTTGTCTGTGTTTGGTTCAGGTTTTATGCCACCAATATTTGATGAGTCTTGATTTTACTTGGCTGAAAAGCAGCCAGAGATAAAAGTTAGTTTTTAGCATTGGCATATTATCGAATTTGACTATTAAGTTTCTTACTTATTTTATGCAACTTATATAATTGTATAAAGGCTACATCCAGTAGTTCAGATGTTGATGTAATTTGGAGCTATTGATATTTGAAAGGTAAAATACAAATGTCATATATACTCTCTAAAAAAAAAAATCCCCAATCTTAGGCAAAAATGCATAATTAATATGTATGTTACCAGTGCTCAGCTGCTTGCAAATTGTACAGCTTATTGATCTGTTCATTTGTAATGAGACACATCTGGCATATAAGGAAATATTTTGATTAGGATGAAAAATGTTGTCAATGTTTCTTGATTGCATACAATCACACAGTCTAATCATGCCCTCAGGTTGAATTTATGAACATGCAATTAGTTTTTGACGGCACAATTTTGTTATGATGTATGTACATCATGTATTCTTGTATGCCTTTTATTCTAACCCTAGGACTGGTCCTAAAATACTTGTGCTCAGTTCTTTGCAGAATGCATGCTACATACTTTACAAAAATCAAATTGAATTGCATTCTACTTTAATATATTAATGTACCTAGTACAGATAGTATTATTCTCTCAGGTCTCTCAGTTATTGTACACACTTACAAGCGCTTGCAGTTTGCGCTATATAAATATCTCACTTTAAATTATGCCAAAAATCAATTTAAAGGGGACCACCAGGCAAAGAACAACACATTATTTATATGTTTTGGTACCGTTTTGTGATATCAAATAGATACCCAACATTTTGCAAAGGGTTGTGTAATAATTCATAAACAAAGCAATTCATTTCCACCACTTACGGAACCACTACTATTTCCTGGTTCCTTACGGGCCAAACATTTGGGAGTGCGCCAATGCTATTCACGCGTACGTTTGTAGACAATAGATTCCCGGGCGATTCGTTCGCTCTGCACACATTAGTCTTCGCAATTCAGACCGCATGAACGCATGCTTTAGAATGGTGATGCGTTTTCCAATTATATATTTTTTCTGGAAACATATTTTTGTGAACTTGTTAATGGAATGGACTACTAAAGATGTAACCTTTCTTTAATAAGAATATTATTTTTGGGTGGTGGTACCTTTTAAACCTCCTTCTTGCTCACAGCCAACAATATATTGACATTATGGGTAATTTGCCAAATGTGATTGCACAGCTGGTAATATTTTGCTACCAATTGCTAGTACCAACATTCCTAATTATTTGTCAAACAATAGTCTACCATTAGAATGCAATTAGAACACCTGTGCCCATGCATTCTCTTTAATTGATTTAGTTTAGTACTTTAGTATCCTGTATTTCTGCAATATTTCGTAATTTTTGAAGAAAATTTCTTGTTAATGTCGGTAAACATGTTTGTGTATTTGACTTAAAAGTGTATGTGTGTTTATTAGTAAGCCAATTGTACATGTAAACAGTTATAGATGTAGTTCAATTTTATTGTAAGGAATAAAATATACTTGTATCATTGCAATGCTAGAAATTAAATGTTTTCCTAACCCAATCCCATCAGGCAAGTAAAATCAATTATTTTTTCATGTTTTTCATACCCAAAACATAGTGGCCAGTACAGAAATTAAGGAGAACATTAAAAGTTTTAAATGTGGTTGCCCAATTGGGCAAGTGAAATGTGGAATCACTTTAACAATTTGAGTGCCAGGGATTTGAATGCTCTATGGCATTTGTGTGTATTTTACGTAACTCACAAAAATGCGAGCTTGGCACTCAAGGAGTTAATCATATAGAGGGAATGAAGTTCAATATCAGTGCTTAGTTTGATCCTTGTGAACAATGTAAAAATAACCGTCTTGTTTGGCGAGACAAATAAATAAAATATATTTTATCTCCCCGCAAGATAAATAGTATATTCTGTTTCAATTTTTTTTTACATTATCTTTCTTTGTGGATGTATGTCTTTTAATGTCATTTTTGTCAACTTCTTTTCGTCTTCTTTTTTTTTAACAGAAATTTGAGCATAGAAGGAAATCCTATACCTGAAGAGCCCTGGTCACATTTGATTGGTGAAGACAGTTTGTAAGTTTGTTTGTTTGTTGATTGTTTTTTGTTTGTTTGTATGTTTGTTTATTATTTTGCTTGTTGCTTGTTACTGTGTATTTGTCTGTTAAATTCTATGTAAGAATTGTTTTTATTTTTATTCATTCAATATCACTTGATAAGCTTTAAATAATACTGTGCATAACTGTCACAATGTGAACTGCTGGTTTCATTGCCTGAGTGCTTTTCTTACAGGTATATTTATTGATTATCAAATTTGTTTTGTTGATGAGATTTTATTGCAGCGGTACATTTATATAATATTGACTGGCCTTGAGTGGTATATCAGAAATATTGCATTCGCTAGGATCGTATGCCCTGCGAATCCATATTTGTAGAGTTGCAGAATACACATTACGATAGTAGTATCATAACATTAATGCCCGCTAAGAAAGACAAACCAGAGACGGAAACAATATGCAATTTATTAAATTGAAAAACTGGCTTGTATGTATAATAATACTCTATATTTTGATGTGGACCTACATGTATATGTACATTGCATGTTATTAGGTATAACTAAACAACAGTTTGGAATATCATAAGTGTATTGATTAACATGATTTGTAACAAATTTAATTTGTAATAAATCTGCCAGTATATTAATTGTTATGAAATCACATATTGTTGTTATTGTAAATGATAAAGTTTGTGGTAATAAAACTGATTGGTAATGCAAAATGAGTCCAATGTGAATATATCCCAATAAATTTAGACTTTTATCTAAAAATTACAACATGCTTTATAAAGCTATATATATGCAACAGTTTTGGGAGACGTCTCAAGCAAACATTTCCAATTTTCTTTGGCTTTTATAATGGAATGATCAGATCATGTTTTTCATGATAATTTCTCCATCAACTTTAAAGATGAATAACAGTTTTGGGAAAGTTACAGAAAACATTTATAATTGATCAATATTGTTGAATAAGTATCTAAAAAGGGCTTGTGTGGTCAAATCCGAACCTAACGATGCGTTAAATGCAGAAATATCGGAAGAAATCCAATACCCGCCCGTGAAATGTATAAATCCACCGCCCGTTCGCACCTGTCTGCGCCGCTAGCGCTGGACTGGAGATATCGACAAGCTGGGGACAAGCCCGTATAGCGAACGCACATGGTCAAATTGCACGTAGCGTATGCGCGATTCCGCGTTGGCGATATCTATCCGCAGCGGATCGATTTGATAATTTACCAAATATATCAATTAGTAGGCGGTTTTCAGGCAAAATTTGTATCATCCCGTATTAGTAAAAACATATTCTTTCACATGATTGGTAATAAGAGCTTCCATTTCATTTTTTGAGAGGGGGGCGTTTCCAAAACTGGCATATACCTGTAATAACATTTTAGCACAACATCTCCACCATATGTACATGCATGTACTCATGTTTACGACGATAACCCGACTAGTTCCAAATGGTACACATAATTGTATCCCCCGAACCACTTCGGGGGATACTATGGATTTGGCCTCGTCGCGCCGCCGCCGCCGCCGCCGCCGCGTCCGCCGCGTCCGCCGCAGAGATTTTCTTGTGAACGCTCTACAGGTCCGAGTTCTTGTCCGATCATTTTCTAATTTGGTATGAAGGTGTATTAAGGAAAGAGGATGAAGCCTATTGATTTTGGTGTGGGGCGGAGTCCTGGTTGCCATGGTAACCATGATATAAAGAAATAGTTAAGATTACCTTGTGAACGCTCTACAGGTCCGAGTTCTTGTCCGATCATTTTTTAATTTGGTATGAAGGTGTATTAAGGAAAGAGGATGAAGCCTATTGATTTTGGTGTGGGGCGGAGTCCTGGTTGCCATGGTAACCATGATATAAAGAAATAGTTAAGATTACCTTGTGAACGCTCTACAGGTCCGAGTTCTTGTCCGATCATTTTCTAATTTGGTATGAAGGTGTATTAAGGAAAGAGGATGAAGCCTATTGATTTTGGTGTGGGGCGGAGTCCTGGTTGCCATGGTAACCATGATATAAAGAAATAGTTAAGATTACCTTGTGAACGCTCTACAGGTCCGAGTTCTTGTCCGATCATTTTCTAATTTGGTATGAAGGTGTATTAAGGAAAGAGGATGAAGCCTATTGATTTTGGTGTGGGGCGGAGCCCTGGTTGCCATGGTAACCATGATATAAAGAAATAGTTAAGATTACCTTGTGAACGCTCTACAGGTCCGAGTTCTTGTCCGATCATTTTCTAATTTGGTATGAAGGTGTATTAAGGAAAGAGGATGAAGCCTATTGATTTTGGTGTGGGGCGCGGTCCTGGTTGCCATGGTAACCATGATATAAATAAATAGTTAATATTACCTTGTGAACGCTCTACAGGTCCGAGTTCTTGTCTGATCATTTTCTAATTTGGTATGAAGGTGTCTTAAGGAAAGAGGATGAAGCCTTTAGATTTTGGTGTGGGGCGGAGTCCTGGTTGCCATGGTAACCATGATATAAAGAAATAGTTAAGATTACCTTGTGAACGCTCTACAGGTCCGAGTTCTTGTCCGATCATTTTCTAATTTGGTATGAAGGTGTCTTAAGGAAAGAGGATGAAGCCTATTGATTTTGGTGTGGGGCGGAGTCCTGGTTGCCATGGTAACCATGATATAAAGAAATAGTTAAGATTACCTTGTGAACGCTCTACAGGTCCGAGTTCTTGTCCGATCATTTTCTAATTTGGTATGAAGGTGTATTAAGGAAAGAGGATGAAGCCTTTTGATTTTGGTGTGGGGCGGAGTCCTGGTTGCCATGGTAACCATGATATAAAGAAATAGTTAAGATTACCTTGTGAACGCTCTATAGATCCGAGTTCTTGTCTGATCATTTTCTAATTTGGTATGAAGGTGTATTAAGGAAAGAGGATGAAGCCTATTGATTTTGGTGTGGGGCGGAGTCCTGGTTGCCATGGTAACCATGATAACCATGATATAAAGAAATAGTTAAGATTACCATGTGAACGCTCTACAGGTCCGAGTTCTTGTCCGATCATTTTCTTATTTGGTATGAAGGTGTATTAAGGAAAGAGGATGAAGCCTATTGATTTTGGTGTGGGGCGGATTCATGGTTGCCGTTGTGTGTAAGAGATTTAGGTTCAGACATCAAATCCAGAAATACATGTCTAAAAAGTACCAGGGCCATGCACAATTATTGCAAATATCTCAGCTGAGGGATGAAAAGAAAGATCAGGGGATCTACTTTGCATAGGTATAGATTGTTAGAATGAGAAAAAAATGAAGTAATATTTTCAATAAATCCATTATCAAACAGCAAATTAATTAATACTTGAGTCATTTGAAAACTTACTTGACATTAAAATAATGTTTTTTAAACTGAATGAGATATATGATTCTCTAGAGACTCTAGTACACTTGAATACTGATCCCCCTATAATTGATAAACAAATCCAAGTATAACACCTTGTTCAAAACCCTAAACAATGACGATTGGCTGCAATTGTTTTTAACTGCTGCATAATGTAAGAGCCTGTTACATATGCCAATATTAATGAGCTCCGCAAGTTAGCAAAGGCCTCGCCGCTGACGCGGCTCAGTCCAGCGATCACTGCTGTAAGCGCACATCGCCTTGTCTATTAATCAGACCCTGCTCGGAGGACAAACAGCGCGCGAGGCCTTGCCCAAAGGCTACTGCCAGCCTAGTAGAACAACGTACACCACCAAACTTGTTCAGTTCACAATATTACAACCCACAAAAGTGCAATGCAATTGGTTCGGGGGATACATGTGCTCGGCTGCGCGACCCGCCGAGCGCGCAATTTCTAGTTTGTAATGTAATTGGCGTTGTGTTATTCATGATTGAAAAAGTTGGAAATAAACAAAACTGTATATTTTGCCAGGATCGTCAACCTGTCACTGCGTCACAACAACATCACAGAGAAGGGAGCTGTGGCGCTAGGTCAGGCGATCTCCAATGAGAAGAGCTGCAACAAGAACCTGCTTTCTCTCAATCTCAGCAACAACAAGCTGGGGGATACTGGTGCAATAGCAATTCTTAACGTAAGTTGAAATAGTTAATTTGTTCCCTACTAGATTTAGTGCAATCCTCATCTATAGAGTCAAGGGGTTTAAGGGTACCACCACACAAAAATAATATTCTTATAAATAAAAGGTAATTCTTTGAGTAGTCCATTCCACCAAAAAAGTACAGAAAAATATGTTTCCAGAAAAATACATTTGAAAAAAGCATCACCATACTACAACATGTGTTCATCTGTCTGCATACAAAGACTACCTTTTGTCTAGGACGATCGCATCGTCTGCTCCATGATTCTATTGTCTCCAAACGTACGCCTGAATAGAACTGGCGCACTCGCAAACGTTTGGTGCAATAACAGAACCATGAGATTATAATGGTTCCGTAAGTGGTGGTAATTAATTGCATTGCTTATGAATTACACAACCATTTGCAAAATGTTGGGCATCTATTTGATATCACACAAAGGTCCCAAAACATGACTATGTGTTTTAACGATTCTATTTGAGAATAAATGTATAGTGAATGAAGATATGATGAATTATGATGAATTAACTAACCTAGTTTGAATAGTTTTAACTGCTGAATTCTATTCCTTATCTTGAAAATTGGGAGTGAATGTGTGGCTCTTCATAACCACATTTGTTAAGTCCAGCCTTTGATTTTACTGAAACATTCCTTAAGTCGAAACAGTCCTCAAATGCACACAATTACATTTTTAGCACAAAAAATCAGTGTTTGTATAGAAATGAACAGTTTAAATTTTAAACAATTAAAAAAAATTAGTTAGGAAAATAACCCATTTGAGAAAATCCCTTAACAAGGGTATAATGAAATAATCAGCTTATATATTGACTCAATAGGCTATTAAGGCTATAAGAGGATTACAATGCTGTTTTAGCCTTTCGCTTTTATTTACTTTTCAAGGTGATAATACATACATTATTTCAGCTGAAAATTGGAGCTGTGCTTTGCTATCACAAATTTGTTTTATAATTTTATTTCAAGTAATTTTAAGCATTTTCTTTTTTTTCTTTGTTTTTTCTTATTTTGTGATGACCATTATAATTCTTAAAAGGTTGTTTTGTTAGAGAAAAAAATATAGAATAGTAGAATATCTTTTGGGCTTTCATGTTTCTAGTTGTATTTTGTTCATTCTTTTTTTGTGTACACTGTTCACTACCTTGCCTTAAACATATGATTTGCGTTATTATCATTATTATAATTATTATTAATAATATTGTAAATTATTTGCATCATTATTATAGAACTTTATAAAAAATTGCTGCATAAACATTTTTTACTTATTGATGATTGTGAATGAAAATTCTCTGAAGACCCTACCCAAGTGTTTTCGGGAACGCCCTGAATAGATTAATAAGATATTGGCCCATTGAAGACGGTTTGATAATGGTATAGCATGCATTCTCCAGAGATCCCCCAGCCCGAATGTTTTGGGACCAGTCCTGAATGGGTTAATTAAATATGATTTGATTTTGGTATAGGGCCATTCTTGGTCACGTGTGTGACCCAAAACATGACAAATTTTGAAATGGGATGCTTATATTTCAGTAAGTATGAGACTATAGTGATTTTTACTTCATATGTGACTTGAATATGTTGTAGTCTTTCAAACTTAACACAAAAGATTTTATAAGGATTACGTAACTCAATGTCAGAGGTCAAATGGCATGGGTCACGTGTGTGACTTCGCACGGAGCGCTTTTTTCATAACTAAATTTCATTTGGAAAATTCTTTAAAATATAAATAGCTATAATGTTCATCTTATTACCAGAGAAGTACTATACATTTGTAAGTACAACAATAGCAATGAATGAGAATTATATAAAACCGTTGTTTTTTATAGTACTTAATTATGTGGCAACGTCTGGTCACGTGTGTGACATTTTGGGGTGGTCACGTGTGTGACATGTACAATATGAATGGAAAAATGGGAATTTTATAATATCGGGTTTAGAAAAGAATGTAAGGTTGAATTTTTACAAAGTTGGTATCAACCTGTACAAGAAAGTGAGAAGAATGAGCTTGCTAATTATCCTTTTGATATCTTGATTATTTTCTGAATTATGATTATTAGAAAAATATTGAAATATGTAAATTTATGCAAATGAGTAAAAAAGTTTCATTTTAAACTTAAAATCATGTATTTCATGAAACTTTACACATGGATCATTCCAAAAATGGAACAAAACTACAGAAAAATAAAACTTCAATTTTTCCGAAAAAGTTTCACTTTTCAAAGAATGGCCCTATAGCATGGATCCTCGATAGATTCCACACAGAGTGTTGACCGGGCCAGTCTTGAAAGGGTTAATACAAAATTAATCATTAATCTTTACTGCATGGCCTAACAAATTAGTAATTTTGTCAGGTATAAATAGCTTCCGTCTGGCATGAGCATTGAAAATGGTTTCTGGGAAGGATTGTCATTAATTGTGACTTAATTGTGACTCAACGGGTAGAGCGCACCACGGTCTGGCAATCAGGAGGTCTCGGGTTTCTGTCGAAGACCAACTTTCTTTGCTCGTTTTTTATTCATATTATATATTTCTGGTCGATTTCCCATTTGAAATTCATGTTTTCATTTAAATGAATTATTTATTATCATTACTGCAGGGTCTTAGAATGAACCGGGTGCTGCTATCTCTTTCGCTGGCGTGCAACGAACTCACGGACAAAAGCGCCACCTATGCTGGCGAGGTGCTATCGCGGTTCCCCCTCACACACGCGGAGGTCGTTGAGAGACGGAAGGCACTCAGTGACAAGGGATCACCTGAACGCGGCAGTGGAAAATCAGTAAGAAACCGTGTATAACTACTTTTTGAGACAATTTGATTTACCACAATATCATTTACATGTTGGCTCGAACTGTACCTGATGTACCTGGGTAATAATAGCACCAGAAATGTCATATTGAAACTTGGCAACTCTTATCTATTATTGCTATCATATTTCTTATACTTTATCAACATAGAAACTTATCATCCAAATTGTACATTCAAATCTTCATTCTAATTCCAGCCACCACCTTCCATGAGAGCGGAATCAAATGTTAGCCAAGAAGTGTCAAGAGTGGGTCGCACCTCGACCAAGGTGGTTAAGAAAAGAGACAAGTCTTTCTTCTACTGCTATTATTTTTCTTTTTGTTCATCAACATCAAAACTATTCATCATAATTAGACATTTGAATCCTAATTCTATTTTCAGCCACCACCTTCCAGGAGAGCAGAGTCCAAGGACAGGCCAGGCAGTGTCAAGAGTGGGTCACACATAGACAAAGGGGACAAGAAACGGGACAAGTCCTCCAAGAGAAAGGTGAGTGTTGGTCGATCCTTAACACTGTGTGCACCTATGAGGTTCCTGGCTGGAATGATCCCCAGGGAGTGGCAAATATGCACTTTGTGTGCTGGATTGATTGCCGTGTGT
Organism: Echinarachnius parma; assembly: GCA_037951105.1. Classification (NCBI taxonomy): domain Eukaryota; kingdom Metazoa; phylum Echinodermata; class Echinoidea; order Clypeasteroida; family Echinarachniidae; genus Echinarachnius; species Echinarachnius parma. The sequence continues at coordinate 368,368 of JBAMJV010002149.1, forward strand.
ATTTGATGACCGGGGTAATAATAATGATGTGCCACGAATGATGGAATGTGTGCTGTATATTGTTGTGAGCGTTATTTTTAGGTTAAAAATGTAATCATAAAGACATAATCATGGAGATTTCTTTTTCCAATGAAAGCTCATCAGTGTTTTACATTTGACTAAATTGTCTCTGCCTCCAGACCATTCATGACTCTACATTTTCATTTCAAAGGATATATGAATAAATATAATTTTATGGTATTTGCAAAGATCTCTTTGAATAAATTTTGAGTCCGTTGAAAGCTTTTGGTGGAGGGTAATGTACATGATAAGCGTACCTAGTATTATCTAATAAGTTAGTTGACTACTACACATGATTGAAGCAAGTGTGAGAAAAATGCATCATAAAAATGTGGTTAAGCTCTGAGCTGATGTTAAACTCTTTATTTTTGTGTGTACAAAATCTTCTTGTGCAATACATAAAAAAAAAAAAAACTGTGTCCATCCTGTTCCTTCAGGCAACAGCTGTGTGTGTGAGCAACTCTTCATTAATATACAGTTTGGGTTTAACCGTTGATGGGTCTATTGACATTTAGGTGAAGTGATATTCGTACAGCAGTATTTAGGACAAGCATCTCCCTCAAATAGTTGATGTTGTTGGTTTTTTCCACTCTTCCCCCGAGGGTGTTCTTAATTGAGAACAATGTTTTGTTCCTGAGTGCGTACATTGAGTGTGTCTATTAATTAAGATGGCGATGGCCTAATTATAACTAGTCTTGCCGTAATTGAACGTGGCGTTTCCATCCCACAGGACGGCAAGAAGGACAAGGAGGAGGAGAGGACTAAAGGCAGCAAGTCTGTCACCATGGTAACCACACCATCTAGCTAAAGACCTTCACCCCCACCAAACCTTGTTATACTGTTCTTGTTGTTGTTTCTTTGTTATTGTTGGGATACTAAACCATCAAAATATTTAATATAATTTTACCTTCCATGCATGTTTTTTTATTCCTTCATTTTTGTTTAATTACGAAGTGAACTCAACTGTTTATTTATTACCCAATACCAATGCAAATGACATTCACCAACCCAACCTTGTTTTGTTCTTGTTGTTGTTTCTTTGTTATTGTTGGGATACTAAACCATCTGAATATTTTATTCAATTTTTTCCTTCCACATATGTCCTAGCATGTATCTATTCCGAGTCCTCTACTTTTTCTCCATTACAAATAAAGTGAACTTGACTGTTTATTACCCATATTATTGCATTTGACAGCTTCTCCACCCAACCTTGTTTTGTTACCGTTTTTGTTTCTAATTGTTATTGCTGGGATTGCATCCATTGACACTAAACCTCATTCGGTGAGAATGAGAAGGGATGATTTAGTGCTAAATTGAGTTATGCGTACCATCTAGGCTGGAGCTAGCTCCTCTCTGTGATATTACATTTTCAAATAATAATTAAGTAATATTCAGTGAATATAGAAGAGTGCTACATTGACATGACTTTTAAGTGATACAATTAATTATCTCTGAAGTACAAAAGGTGTCTAAGTAATACCCTTCTCATCCTCAATCAACAACCTCCAAATGATTCAGACAATTTATACCCTCCACTTACCATTCATGCATGTACTTATGTTCGAGTCCTTTACTTTATTTGGCATTACTAGGTTAACTCCACTGTTTACATGACTTGTATTTATACCCAACATCATTGCAAGTGACATTCGCCCACCCAACCTTATTTTGTTCTTGTTTTTATTGCTTCTTTGTTATTATAGGGATGGCTTCCTGCGACACTAAAACTTCAATATACAATTTTACCTTCCACGTATATCCATGCATATCAATTTTGAGTCCTTTACAGTCTGCTTTTTTCTTCAACCCAACTAGTTATTACCCATGCAGTTTCATTGAAGCTTAATGACATTCACCAAACCAACCTTATTTTGTTGTTGTTGTTTCTTTATTAGTGTTGGGATGTTTTCCTGCGACACTAAACCTTCAAATATACAATTTTACCTTCCACGTATATCCATGCATAATTTGGATCCTTTTTTCTGCTTTTTTCTTCATTACTTGGTAAACTCAATTGTTTATCACCCAATATCATCGCACAAGACATTCACCCACCCGACCTTGTTAAATGTTTTGTTCTTGTTTTTGTTATCTTTGTTGTTAATGGCTTCCTCCTAAACTAAACCTGCAGAAAATTGATGTAATTTAATTTTTCAATTACATGTAATATCCATCCGTGCATTTACATTTATACTGCTTATTTTGGTGATATTTAATTTATATATATTTTGACACATTGAGTTTATTCATGACATTCTGTGTTTTACTACGCATTTATATTAATTAATATTAAATATTAATTTCACCAGCCAATCAACAATAATTAGACATTTGTCATGTGTAACAATTGGAAAAGTTTTATGATACGGGGCCCTAGTCTAGAAAAAACATCTATATTTTCACCATTTACTTCATCTATAGTCTCCACATTTTAGCTGTTGATAGAAAACTAAAAGTAACTTTCAGGAAATTTAAACTTCAACAACTGACATTTTCTAATAAAAACCAAAGTAAATACAACAATGTCAAATTGTGGAGAAACATGATCACAAACGTAGTTATTTTTTTGCCATTTGCTGACGTACACATATTGAGAGTGAGTATTAAATGATTCCGAACTCAAATGAAATGAAATTATGCTTCCCACATGTACCACTTGTGTTTTTATATTTAAAACATTTGAGCCTTTCATGGCCAGCTAACTTCTTCTTGTGGCCAGGTCAGAAGAACTTAGCTTATAAATAAAACATGAAAATTATCCATCTAATTTTCCACATAATTTAATTTGTGTACAGTTGTCTGATATTAGAGAGGGGGTATTATAATAAGAAAGGCCACAAGCAGAGAAACAACTGTAATGATTTCCTATGTAAGAAACTAATGTGGCTTTATGCTTTAGATATAAAGTTTAAGATTTTCCCTACAGTTAAATGTCCTTGAGTAAAGTTACATCGTGCATCTACTGTATAAATGTGTATTTAGTATCTAAATTAATTGATTTGTAATCTAATTTGATTTCCGTTAGCCAATACATTGAGATGATTTCTTGAGCAATATTCATTACACAGAAACTGATGATCGGTGTGATCGGTTATGACTTGTTTAGAATAACAAATACATGTTAACACTTGTCGTATTCAGGGTTTTTAATGGAAATGAATCATTTAATAGATTGTGTTTTTTACAATGACAAATGACATAGCTGCTGCAGTTCGTTATTTTGTTTTCTCTCTATTTGCATTATCCTTTAACTCTGTATTGATTTGCAAAACATGCATGAATAGTTATGTAAATACGCTGTGCTCGTCTTGATAAACCTAATTTAAAAAAATTAACATTACATATGGCTGCATCTTAAATAATATATGTATTTGAATTGTATTGCTTAGTTGTCTTTATTATATAATTTTCATTTATAATTTGCTTTGTTTAGTTTTCAGCATTTAACCATGGTGACTGTTCAGCACTAACTTTGTTGGCAAGGCAATAACATTGTTGTTTTTTATATGCTGCTTTATATGATTTATGATGTTTGCTTTATTTATGCAAGCTTTGCATCTTTTAGATACACTTTCCTAGTGAGTTTACAACAGTGTATTCATCAAAGTATATTATTTTACACTTGTAATCAACTTACCTTGGATGTCCTAGTAATTCCTTAACATTAATAGCTGATGAATACTAATAGTATTTCCAATTTGTCATTAAGATTATGTTTCACACACTAGAAAATGACATTCAATATATCTTCCATTACCCTGATACATATTTTCTTACCATTCAAATATACTTTTTTTGACCCACCATTTCACATTTCACTATTTCCCAGAAAAGGGGGACTACTTGACCACAACCACTTTAAAGGATAAATTTTCAAATTTAATAAACTTATAATTATCTTGAACAAAATAATTTCTTGTCACATTTGATATCGTAGTGAATATTGTTTTATTTAAATTGACGATATTACCCTTTCAAAATGAACATGTACAAGTACTTCAATCTGCTTGTATTTTTAAAATACCCAATTTTGACCTAAAGGTCCTGTTTTGTAAAAGATAAATAAAACCATTAGGCGATAATGATAATAAACATCTTGATGATCATCATGATCATGATGAATGTGATAATAACAATAATAGTAATGATAGTGATTACATATTTTGTTAACAAACATATTTCTTTGATTGTTAAGTGTCATTTGTTTGTTAACGTATGTTTAAGCGCCGCGAGCGTCAAGAGATGTATCATGCACTACAAGTATTCACTCTCATCATTATGTAATTTTTGTTTACATTCTAACAGGATGGCAAGAAGGAGAAGGAAGAAACTGTCAAAGGTGGAACCAAGAAGGATGACAAATGGAAGAAGGGTAAGTTTCTCTTTGTTTCATTAAGTATAGTACTTGAACATCTTCAGTTGTAGTCATATTTTGTTTACATTTGCTTACTTTTACTATTATTTTGTTTCTGGCAGTATTGTACTAATACTCAAATATATCATTCCTATTTTTAATTGTTTTATGTTCATTGTGTAATTATTAGTTGTATTATGTGTATATTTACTTTACCTGATTTTTACAGATAACATATCATGGCAGTACTGTATTGTATGTGAAATCTTTATTTGTATTTAGTTACTTCAAAGGATGCATGCAAATTTACAATTACATTCCATGTTTTCTTTCCCATTGTACTATTACTTTGTCAATTATAATTTTTCTTGAAATTAAGGAAAAGTTGAGAGAATGCTATATTGTGTGCGTTACTTTCATGTTAATTCAAAATCTATACTTGTACAAATTTTACAATTTTATATGTGATGTGTTATGCAAGTGATTTAAAGAGTTATCCTGCATTTCTATTTTGTTTGGAAACTATTAATGCAATATTAATGCAATATTACTGCATATGTGCAGCTTGCTGCTGTTTTGGGGTGAATTGTGTGAAATTTGCGCAAACAAATTTGTGAAAAAAGTTTTGAAATCAAATATTTCCCTATTTGCTTAGAAAACAGCAAACAAAGTTGTGTTTAATGTGCAAATATTGCGGTAGTTCTAATGACAATATGTTCAGAATGTTTTTTTTTAAATGAAACCATATAATGTATCTTCTATTACCATGAGATTTACTTGTTTTGATATTGCCTTTTTTTCCCTGATATTTTCTCTTTGTCTGTAGCTGTAAGAAGTGTTAATGAAAGTAAGGATTTCATGCCTTGAGATAATCATAAATTTGTATTATCTTTCATGCAAGCATTCATCAACTTGTTCATTTAACCCATTCAGGACTATGCGTGAACAACTTCAGGACCCTGTTAGAACATTTCCAATAAAATTTGTCCATTTTATGTAAATGTCCAATTATTGTTAAGTTTAAACAAAGTAACAGCCAAACAATATAGATCATCATAGCGGGTTGCCATAGTAGTTACAATAAATGGACATTTACAACAATCAGAAAAGTTTCATGAAACCGAGCCCAGATGGGTGTGTATTTTCATAAATCACTTCATAATATCAGCTACCGTAAACAGAGTTTTATACAAATTTAATCTAACACAAAATAATGTACATTCTCATTTTAGAATATGTTTTGTGGGTATGTTTATTTTTCCTTGAACTTTGAAGATTATTATAATCTCTCGACAATGAAACCATCCTGAATGGGTTAATTCATTAAAGCATAATATTAAGCTCTCTCCTTATATCTATCTATAAGGCGTGTAGATATTAGATCGCATCAAACAAACTTTCATTAAGCAGCATTTATTAAAGTAATTGATGAGTGATAGCACTTAATGAAGATAAACATGGCTATTTGTACAGTGTATAGATGTTTGCTTCATTTGAAATCATGATCATTTATACAAATTAAGGCTTAGCTAATAATCAGTTATTTTGTCCTGCTTGATATTTTGTATTTTATTATGCATGGCACTTAGCATACAATTAGAACTTTTCCTTATTTTAACCTTTTCTTATTCTTCAGCTGGATTTAAAATTTTTCTATTCATGTTTCTATATAAAACAGAAACTTGACTAGACTAAACATATAGTTGTAGGATACTAGGACATAATCTTTGCACTTCTAATGCTCATTCTAACTTAAATTTATAAATAGAATAGAGATACACTGTATCACTAAACCTCTTTTTTTTCTTTAACTACACAATTTTATATATCTGATTCTACATTATAATAGATCTTTATAAACAACATTTTGCCTAATTTATGTCACCAGCTTAACCACAGTTTCTAGTTTCTTATCATGAAATAATATCTGATATTATATAATGTTTATAAATTACTGTATTATATAAAAACCAACAAAATATTTTAGAGTAAAAACGCAAGTTAAAGCATGATTTGAATGAATAAGGAACCATGTCTATCGTTAAAATGTTTTGTGTTTTTATGATGTACAATACAAATATAGATGTAAATCATTAATTTTGTATAATGAATATTAAACAAATATACCATGCACTGAGAGCCTCTAGTTGAAATTATGGATTCCGAGATGACAGGAAAAGCACTATGTTCTGAGGGTCGTAGACCCGAAGAACATAGTGCTTTTTCTGTCACCGAGGAATCCATAATTTCACTAGTGGCTCGAAATAGTGCATGATATATTTGTTTTATATCCTTCGCATAAACATAATCATCGCAAAAAAAAAAGATTTCAATTAAATTAAAGAAAATATAAAGAAAAACAAAACATTGATCATGGAACCATCACTGCACTAACTACATGTATGTTCTGTTTGTGACACTGACCCCCTTTGCGCAATAGTCCTAGCGCAGAGCGCGTATTGCGCTATCTTTCCATTCATGGTTACGCGCATTAACAACTAATGCGCACCCAAATGCAAAACGCGCGCATCAAAGTGAATAATTAACCTGCTTTACATATTACACACGTGTAATTGTATGGAGAAAATAGTTATTCGTACATTATACATACAGCTAGTGCAGTGCACACCGCGGACAATTGTTAAATGACGAATGAGTGTCACGACCACAGAAGGACAATGATGCACAATATGCACCATTGTCGTAATTTTTGAATTCGAATACCGCTACGTTATACATGAAATGCATCTCTAGAATATTCTTTGGAACTTATTGATATTCACGGGTGAAAATATGCTGTATTTCTTTTTAAATAACTCTTTGAGAAATCTCGTCGAGCATGTTTCGCAAGCAAAAACAAGACCTCTTCTCGCAGGGAAGTTTTATAACACGCATCTCTATGGGCTCAATATGATCACCCGGCGTCTATGACGTCATTCATGGAATAGCATTTACTATTCCATGAATGACGTCACGCATAGCACATTTTTCTCCATGGGCATTACTATGTTTGGTCACATGACGCTATGTAGACCAATCACTGAACAGGATTTCATTCATGTAGGATATAACAATAACTATTCTTCCATAGAAACAAATCTATAGATACTATTCATAAAACTTTTAGTATGTCTTCAATGTACACTGTAAGCTTTATTCCTCCTTATAAAAAAACCTTCTTGTTAAAGTTTTACTTAGTTCTTACTTTGCATGATATTGACTCTTCAAAATAACGGAATGTCACATAACATGACAGGCATTGGGGGTGTTGCATATAGAGTTGTGATCAGGGGCAAAGTTGCAATTAAATGAAAGTCAGAAAATATGCACATTTTAGCCAATCTGAGTTGCACATTTATGCACATTTTCTGACTTTTATTTAATCACAACTCCTTATTCAATACCTCCATGGACTGAAATGAATGCCGAAGTGCATAGTTTTACTTAACTTACTGGAATAATGCCTTGCATGTCAACTGTGTTGCCTATCATATAAACGTAATACATGTTAGGCCTATATAATTATTACTCTTCACTTGCATGATCTGATTTAAAAAGGTCGTTCAAACATTTTGAGATTTTAACATTTGGATTACGATTTAAAAAAATTGATACACACCCGTACCAAAACAAAAATTTTATAAATTGCATCTTTCCATTGTGATTCCATTGTGTGTGAACGGACCTAATGCTAACTCAGGGAATAATTTCCAGCCCAAAAATTGCATAGCAAATCTGCTATACAAAATAATTTTTGTATAGCAATTGGATAAACTTGTATAGCAATTTTTTTTCAGGCAATCATAACACCACACACAATGACCAAATGAAATTACACTAAGGTAAGGAAAGTGTACTGTGCTGTGTGGAAAACTGTGTATAGCGTGCGATACATCAGCCCAGTGCAGTGCAGTACATTGCATACACACTCACTGGGCTAGCTGGCCAGTTGTGTGTGCCTAGCCACGTGTAGCTTGGAAGAGCTGCATGTCTAGACTGCATAATTAACTGCATGTCTAGACTGCATGTCTGCATAGTTTGCATACACAGGGCTGGCTAGTGTGTGAAACATGTATGTTTACACAGCTCAGGGTAGGCTGTGTGTGAAACATGTATCTTGCATTGCAGCGCACAAGTGCGATTCATAAAAAAATATGCATAGCAAATGTCTAAAAATACATCGCGAATTGCGATGCGATACCGGGAAAATTATTCCCTGTAACTGTTAAATTGCATGCATTGTGTCAAATATCCTTTACCCTAATACATGTATGTGTTCTGCTCCACCTTTTCTTCCCTTTTTAGCTGGCTTTAAAATGTCTATGGCTGGTAATGAAATCACCGTATATTTGCATGTCTTTGTATTTTACTTAAACTCTCACTCATATTTTTTTCAACTCAGTATTAATTGAATTGATTAACCATCTAACTAACAATGTCATTAATTGCACAACCTGCACTTTGCATCATGACATTACAATACTAGATCTGCACATTCACATACTACACAAACAAATTACTGTGCACAATCAGCACTAAAAAGAATAGGTATCTATAAGCACTAAATTAGTTTTGCAGAAATTTCTTTTAAATGAAGGAATAAATAGATGATTCCCCTGAACAAAGGAAAATATGTGCAGATCGATCTACTCCAGTGCATATAATGGAAGTAGAATGAATATTAATGTATCATACCAAGTAATAGGCAGTTACGCACTGGCCTAGCTAGATGTATTGTTAAGTTCTAAAGACATTGTGTCAACTGTATAATGTGTATATGTACCTAGATAAGTTGATTGTTCCTCCTCACGTTGCTCCCAGGGAAGTAGAAATTGTTTTTTTTAATGGTGACATTTTAATTCCAAATTGTTGTATCTTTGTTAAAGGGATCTAGTAACTTTGTTGTCATGTGCAGAAAGTGATGAATGGATGGTATAATGTGTAGTTTTGTGATCTGATATGTCTTCTAATATTGTTTGAAAATTTCATTTCAAATGGATGTTATATGGCCGAGAAATGAGCGAAAATGCAAAGAGATATTTGCTTAACTCATTGCACTGACTTTGTACACAGTTATGAGTCATCCAGTGGATAATTAAAAATCCAAAAACTGTAAATATCTTTCTAACAAAAGGAAAATATTACAAACCATAACCTGTTCTATGCTTCAATTTGTAATACAAATACAACAAGGTATGAAGAGAACCAATAGATTTCTGATAAAGTTTTGTGGATTTGGACAATGTTACTAGATCCCTTTAAATCTGTAGTGCAAATTTCCTGCCAAGACATCTCAAATTAAAATGTATTTTATGTCATGTACTTCATCATTTTACATACATGTATGTTATGGACTTCACACCATGTCATGGAATGCACCACATTATAGATGGGCTTCATCATTTATGCCACGGACTTCATCATTTATGCCACGGACTTCATCATTTTATGTCTCGGACTTCATCATATATGCCACGGACTTCATCATATTCTGCCACGGACTTCATCATTGTATGTCTCGGACATAACTATATCATTTTGTGTCATGGACTGCATAATTTTTGTCATGGATTCATCATTCTGTGTCAAGGACTTCATCACTTGTATCATGTAATTCACCATTTATGTCATGGCATTCACCATTTTATGTCATAGACTTCATCATTTTATGTCAAGGGAATATTAGTGTATCACCATTTTATTTCTTGGACTTCATATGCAAAGGACTATATACCATTGTATAGTTGTATAAAGTACCCAATTTCAAATAGATTCATCAGGGATGCCAGGCAAAAGCACATGTTCACCTAGATTTTCAGGCTCAATTGTGAATGTTATTTCCCACACAGAATGAGTGTCATGGCTGGGTTTTCAGGCTGTCTGTTTGCCGGCAACCCTAAATCATGTATAGCTCACAACAGACTTGTTACATGTACCTTAGTGGTGGAAGAATTTGACCACGCTGGTGGACTTGGCCACCTATATTCAAACACACCGCTAGCGTACACCATAATCGTAAAATGCATTGCTAATGCATTGCTAATGCAACGCAAGTACTATTTGGTGAAAAGATAATAGCTTTGTGGTCCCCATTTATCGCAGCCTGTTCGTTTTGAATGTTAAAGTGATCCATTAACTTTGTCAAATTCAACCAAACTCAATTGGAGCTTTCCCATTTCTCTTGTACCTTGTTATTTGGCTTATAGTAACAAGAAGAATGAAATGGGTTTTGATTTTTCAAATGGCTCCCTAATTATGGAGATATTTTTATAAGATTGTATTTAAAAGCATAGATCTAAGACGCTTTCGACCATAGTCAAGAGTATCCAAATTCAGATGCCCAATCAGCCATAGTATCCGAATTTGGATACCTCACGCAAACGATTGGGATAAAATCCTACTTTGATTTTCTCTGTTTTCACTAGGTAAACATTATTCCTATTCTATGAAAATCTCACAAATCATTCTCAAGAATCTTACAATGAAATTAATATATGAATGAAGTCTCAAATATTACTTTGGGGATGAAAAGTGTAAAGTTAATGCATCACTTTAACATACTAGGTGGGTGAGTTCTCCCCCCTGGCCAAGTTCATCCACCACTCCGTTATCTGCTGAAGATGTGAACAGATTATAAACTTTTTATCATGTCACAAGCAAACGTGCAAATTATATAACTGCATGTTCTGATTTTAAAAAGTGTTTTCCTTAAATACTAAAGTTGGTATTTTAGGCATTATTACTGAGCATACACTAACTTGTAAAACCACTCAAAATGTAGATTGTAATTTACTTTTCAGCCACATTAAATAGGAAATGATGTGGCCTTGTTTCACACACAATGTTTGCATTCATGCTCCATGTATGGACAATTTGTTAAAAACTCTTTATGCCATAGATTTGTATTATTTGTATAATGCAAACTTTCATACCTTCTGCATGTATTGTATACCTCATGTTTATATTTTATTTTTTCAACATGTATATTGCTTGTTCTAAACATATACCCCTTTTCTCATAATGTTTTACTTTTATACATCTATGTATCAGTGTTGTAGTGTAGACCACCACTTCTGATGTGGAGGTTGCCATAAAATGTCACCTTCCCATTTTTAAATTTTTTGATCTGTTCCGAGTCTGAGGCCCTGTTGCAGGAAGAGAAACAATCGATTGTAAGTCCGATCATGTAATCTAAATGCGCAAATTTGATTGGTTGAAACGCGCAAATTGTCTGACTAACAATGAATTGTAACTTACAATCGATTGTATCTCTTTCTGCAACAGGGCCAGAATCTAATAAAATGGCCTAACTTGACTACAACACTGTAATCTTGCCTGTTTCATACTTTACATGTAGATACATCGCTTGCTATCATGCTTCATGCTTATTCATATATACTCCGCAAAAAAAGAAACTGGACACTTGTATAAGACCAAATATTTCATATTCATTTACGATGAAATATATGATATTGTATATCAAATTAAAGATAAAACGACCCTGTTCAATATTGGCATAAAATCTAAATGGAATCATTCATGCATGACTTGTCACGGTCAGTTAACCACAGCAAGGTCTGTTTTCAAAAATAGCAAAAATGGAACATCCACTCAACCATATAAATGTTGATAAGCATTATCTAAAACTCTATATTCATGACATGGCATACATTTTCAAGACAAATGTGACCTTTTCTATCTTCATCTCAATAAAAAGTATAAATTAAGACAAATTGTGAACGTTATAGGTTTTATTTTCATCCAAAAGTAACAAAATAGGGAATTCCATGGCAAAGGTTTATTAGTCGGAACCACAGTTTGTGCCCTTATTTCAGCATGAACAATGGTATAAATTCTTCTCAAGAATTCTACCGTACTCCACAGATCTTCAAAACCTGATGTCACCATTGGTCAAACAGTTGGGCAGTCTTTAACATGACATTTCTCTAGGTACCTATGGTTAAAATTGCAGGGGACACACTTAAACAGACAAGCTTCATGCCTATAATACAGACCAGTATGATGATGCTCTCATAACCTGGCCCTGTTTTATTATCGAATGTGTATTTTCAGAGATTGTTCATAACAATAAAGTTAAATAATGTCTTAATTTACTTGCCCCGCACATCTTGTTTTAAGTGAAACGCTTACTATCATCCTGATCATTTCAGTCGAACGGTGTGGTCCTCCATTGTTTTTGCTATTTTTGAAAACAGACCTTGCTATTGTTAATTGACCATGGCATTTCATGCATGAACGATTACACCTTTAATTTATACCCTGCATGCAGAGGACTAAATTCCCATTAATTTGATATGTGATAATATACACTTTATTGTACATTAATATGAAATATTTAAACTTTTACAAGTGTCCAGTTTCTTTTTTTGCGGAGTATATATTTATAGAGTTCATTTTCATTTTTGTATGTCACCCCATTCCATCCCTCTGCCTCTGTCAATCACCCGTTGCTTGGCAACTGTAGGTGGTGCTCGTGCATCTGCGGTCTCCATTAGTATAGGTATGCCATCCCCTCCAGACCTCCTCAATTTCCTTTTTTGTCCTCCCTTGAAACCCTCGTCTTCCTTTCCCTTCCCTTAGAATTAGGTCACCTAATTAGCTGTTATTACTTCCTTTACTACTTAAAATCCCTTTAGTATAGTTTTGCCGTCCCATAATACAGACCTTTTGTTGTGTATTCTGTCATCTTTCCTTGAAACCCTTCCCATTTCTTTCCTAGTATTACTATTTGAACTAGTTTCTTTCCTCGTAAGCCGTGCAGTCATTTCATAATTCCCTATCTTAAAGGGGACCACCACTTAAAGAAAAACACAGGCTTATAAGTTTTGGTACCGTTGTTTGATATCAAATAGATGTCCAACACTTTGCCAAAAGGTTGTGTAATTCATAAACAATCAAATTAATCACCAACACTTACAGAACCAACAGGGCCTTATGGTTCGATATGCGCCAAACGTCTGCGAGTGCGCTAAATCTATACATGCATACGTTTGGAGACAATATAACCAAAGAAGACCGAACGTCCTAGCCAATAGATAGTCTTCTTCTGCAGACAAATGAATATGTTCTTTAGTATGGTGATAAGTTTTTCAATTATATAATATGTCTGGAAAGATATTTGCCTGAACTTGTTGGTGGAATGGACAACTAAAACTATTACCTTTCATTTATAAGAATATTATTTTGGGCTGTTGGTTCCCTTTAAAAAAACAAATTTAAAAAAAACATTAAATCACTAGAATAACTTTCTTTTCTACTTTCCTTTCAAATAATATCTAGTAGAATAACAAGATCGACAAGATTTTGAAAACACTTGTTCATTTTGCAGTGGATAGTCCTTTACCCTACTTTCAAAACTTTATCCATAGCTCCGTTCATCCAACTACTCCTGGGGGTGTTTCACAAAGATTCTAAGTTGGACTTAAAATGTATGGAAAGCCACTAGTTTCTTTGAAAATTGTTGTAAAAGTCTCCTTTCAAAGGCATAACATATTGATTTGAATAATTAATATTTTCTATTATCAAGGAGATCTCATGTTCTTGATGCAACATTTATGAAAAGTCTAACATTCTTGTTTTTTTGCTTTTGATTATATTGTATTCCAAGGCTACAAATGACTTTCCATAATAGTTAGGTCCAACTTAGAGTTAAGTTCCACTTAGGATCTTTGTGAAACACCCATCTGTCCTGCCCCTCTTGTCTCTTTGTCTTGCTTTGTTTCTCTCCAGCTCTCCACCTTTCTTCCCCTTTCTCTTTCCGTCTTCCTCTTCTCTAGATCGTCCTTATTCTTTCTATTAATTACTTCACCCACTTCCAATAGTATATTAATATATCAAGTGCATTTATTTCTGTTCCACCTTAGGTAATTAGTTAAGTGACTTACATGTATGCTTTCTTTTTCATTAAAGAAGTAATGACCGTAATAACAAATACTTTTTTCTTTAAAGACATTGTACATGTTTCATTTCTTAATTTTCTTCAGTGTAAAGTGCCTATTTTAAATTTTCTCTATAGCATTAGATAGATGAGTTTTACTACCATTTTTGTTGACAATATTTTGCCTCTGGCATAACCTTTATAAAGTGGGACTTGTTTTCATCTTTCTCTCTCCTGACATTTAAAAATGAAGTTAAAGAAATCATATAAAATACGGGTTGCGTGTAGTATTCTCAGGACTTACTTTGACGAACAGTTGTAATAATAGAAATTTGTCTCAATTTTTTTCTATAAAGCAATCTTTAAGCAATACATTTAAAAATGAAGTTAAAGAAATCATATAGAAGTGTGGGTTGCATAATAGTGGTTTTCTTATCACTCTGTCAAACAATTGAAGTGCTGGCTCTTAGATTTCTTATCAAACCTTATCACATGTATGTATTTTTCTTACTAGAAACAAATCTTAAAAGCAATACATTTAAATGAAGTTAAAGAAATCATATAGAAATACGGGTTGCATGTAGTTTTGTCTTACTCTGTCAAACAGTCAACATTAAAAAGCTGGCTCTTATTTTTTTGACCAACCTTGAATTTGTTTGAATATAATTTATATCTTTATTTAATATAAAGAAATCTTAAAGCAATACATTTCAAATGAAGTTGAAGAATCTGTAAATAAATGTGGGTTGCATGTAGTTTTCTTATTACTCTTTCAAACAATTAATAAAATGCTGTCGCTTAGATGTTCTAACAAACGATATCAAAGGTAATAGATTGAAAATATCTAAAAAGCAATACTCTTTTTAGTTTATGTTTGACCCACAGATAACCTGCTTTATAATTCTTAATTACCCAATTTTAATTGTACCTTTTTGTTCTTAATCTCTTTCTTTAGGATCACTTAATGTCTTTCTTTTCATTTTTTTATGGAAACATGCAAGAAAAGCAATCAACAAATTTGCTTTGAAGTGTGAAGTTATCTATCTTGATTTGATATTTTGCAAACTATTCTTATTATTCATATACACTGTATCTAATCCTTTGAAGAGAAAACTCTGTATTATACATAACATGTATCGTTGTCTGATAAATGTTACAAAGGACACGCCAATTAAGAATTGATTTCATAAAAGACTGGGAAGGCTAATCATAACTTGGTCCATATACATTTTGAATGTTGACAATATCGTTGCGAGATGTACATAATTTTTGAAAAAATGTTATCTTACGTTTGTTTGAAATCATCTGGCCATGATATAAAAACGATCAATAATTTGGTTTTATTGTATTTATGTTATGATATCATTTATAATCTGAAATGAATATTATTTAGACTGTATATTAAATAGATCAACAACGGTGGGATAGTAATGCAGAGATTGGATTGCTGGTTCCATTTCTGTGCCAGTAACCTTCTTACTCCCCCCCTTAATACCCATTTGTAGTTTTGTTCAATGTGTTCCCCTGACCACCACTACCCTTACCCAATCACCCATCCACCCCCCCCCCCCCATTTCCTCCCTCTTCTTCCTCCCCCCCCCCCCTCCCCCCCCCCACCACAAACACACACACAGTCACACACCCATGCAAACACATCTAAGTTGTGTTTATCACGATTATTAATGTTCATTAATTGTTGCAATCATAGTGTAACGTGAGTATTTGTCATTCTTTTTTGTATTTGTTTTTTTATTTCTGCATAAAAGACACCCATCAGCGTCATGGATCGAGAGGTGCTATTAATGTTTTGCGTACCAGATTTAGATGATTTATTCGATATCAGTTAGAAGAATTAGAAGTTTGATAGTCTAGAACAATCATGTAGTTGTCATTCATTCATATACATTCATATTTTATATTATATAACTTCTGATAGCGTGATATTATGTAGTTTTCATCCATTTAGTACATTACTTTAATACATCATGTTTGATCTTGTTTGGTTTTGTTTTTGAGGATTTAGAGATTTTCCTACAAGTATGACCCAAGGGAGATTTGTTTGAATAAAATGGTGACATACCATTTACTCTGTTTCCAAGGGATTTACATTTTTAAATAAATTATGGCATGTACCCATGAATGCGTATATATTTAAGGAGCAAATCTTTGGTATATTTCACATGCCATGTGTCAGCCAAGTTGGATAAAGTGAGTGAAAGATTTGAATGTATGTTCATCCCCTAGCATAACTCATTAGAATCGTTGATGATCAAACTTTTAGTCAAAAATAGCTTGGAATGTGTCATTAATTTTTTCATTATGATTCAGTTGTAAATTTGAATATATATTTTAAACATTTCATTGTGTATATTTTTGGTATCTAAACATGATTAATATGTTCATATCTTTGTCAGATTTAGCCATTTTAAATTAAGAAATCTTGATATCCATGTTTAAGTTCATGTTATACAAATTAACAATCAATTTATAAGAAAAGAAGGGACTAGATAATTTAGACAATGGTATGCCAAGTTGTCATTTTGCCAGATCAGAGTATTTACATAGGAATGTGCGCATATATTTAATGACTCCCTTTGTATACAAATGTGAAATCACATAATTCAGATCATTGCTAACAAGAAACCTAGCACCCAAAGCATGCATGCAGTGTTAATGTTAAAGTGAACCTACTATGGTGGAGGACAAAGCACCTTTTTAAAAAGCATTGCACTCATGCACTGATCAATTGGTATTGTTACTACATTATTCATTTGGGGGAAATTTATAATGTATGTATCATCAGAGCTTGGCACTAAGCATTTGATATTGTGCCTTGAGGTTATACTAAGGTGAATGTTAAAATATCATCTACATGCACTAACCAATTAGGTACAGTCAAACCTGTCTTAGTGGCCACCTTTAAGGCTGTATAGCAGCCAACCTGCCTATAGTGGCCATCATAAGTGATCCCCTTCTTGGATAAACAATGTTATAGAACCTGTTTATACTGGCCACTTTTCTTGTTTTCCTTGATGGTCACTATACACAGGTTTGACTGTTGTTGTTCACGTTTGCTGATCATGAGATCCAGGATGTTTGTCAAACCCTCTTCCTATCACCAATCTATCAATAGACCATTTAGTTATCACATATAATACTCACAGGACCACTGATCTCAACAAAAGTGCTAGATAGATCATTGTCAAAGGAAGTTGACGCTGTCATAGATCCACGTTCTACCCTAGTTCCTAGTGACTGTGCAGTGGGCGCCACTGGCCATATGGACAATAAGGGAAACATACACAAATGGTAGAACAAAATCCAGGGTGTGGTATTTGATGACCATCACTGGTGTCAACCCTTCATAGGCAATAATCTATCCAGGGATATGGATTTTTAGAGATCAGTGAGTACCTACTTTGGAGTCGATATATTACTGAATTAGTTTGTCAATTAACCCCCTTAGTATTATGGGCGTGTAATGTGTTGAAACCCAATGGTCTTTGTATGATTTGTGAGTGAAAGGTTTAACAATACACATTATCTTGGATCTCTCTAACCAATTTACTAACATACCACTTTCATTATTCTCATGGGTGCTGTGTGTATTAATCTACAAAAAGCTTTTTTTCCCATTTGTGCTGCAGTTTTTTTTTTATGCTGTGCAAAATAGAATATACAACAACATGTTTGCAGTGGTGTTATGTGCTCTAATCCTGCTCTAGAAGCAAGAGGTCGTATGTACCAGTACATGTATGTGTGAATAATGCTAGAAGGGCATTTTAGACGCAACTCTTGGTGGCAAGGATATGGCAATGCTAAAAATCCACCTGTTTTTCCCCTTTTGGCCTACTCGGGCAAGTTAAATAAAGATTTTTCAAATTTCAGTGACCGAATACCTGAAACCCAAACAAAAAACAAAATTAAAATATTATGTTTTACATGGCTGTCCATTTGGGTTTACAAGTAAAATTTGGTCAATGAAAGTGTTTAGTAGCCTGAAGCTATTTTGTTGTAGCCAAGGGCAAGCATGCAAGTGCTAATTTTGAGCCCAGTATATTGCTAGGAACCCTGTAAGTGTAATTATCAACCATTCTGAAAGGTACAAAAAGCACACAAGTGTTCATTAATATATATATATATATTTTGTACACTTCTGTGCAAATAGTGCTAAATAGATGTCCCTCGTCTCTCATAATTACAGGCCACCTGGGATGGTATATAATATTTGGTTGTAGAGAAAGTAATAAACTGAGTCAAAATCAAGAAGGAAAAAAGGAAATATGGTGGATTTCAAGAAAAATAAATGCTTGTTAAGTGGTTCACAGATGTACCGTAGCAACAGAACAACAAAATCTGTTTCCACTAAAAGGAGAATTTAAGCTCTTTAGAGTTATTGTTAGGTACAGTATTATAATATTAATATAAGAGGATTAGTGGAGGCATAATTATATACTCTTTTTTTAAGTCCTAATTTTTTATATTTGAGGGTATTTTTTTCTGCAATACACTCCATTTTATGTATAAGAAAAACATAAGCTAACGGAATCGTAAAAACATTAAAGAACAGCAGAATTGCAAGATATCCTACCGATATATCAGACAAGACAATTTTCCTTCAAATCCCTTTTTTTTTTAATAGTGTCTGGTTAGAAGAAAACAGTTATCAGTAAAAAGAATATACAATCTTTTTATCGTTTGAAGAAATCAACTGCACTGAACTGAATTGAACAGATAAATACATTTACTTGTGGTTAGGCATATCAGATTTTCCTTTGTGGTGGTAATTTTAGGTAAATGATAAATGTTTTTTTCTATTTGACAGCTGAAACGATGAAAACCACGAAGGGGAAGACCAAGGGAAAGGACAAGAAACAGAGTGAGGCCGAGGTAAAAAAAAAAAAAAAAGTTTTGGCCAAGGTTTTTGTAAATTTGTGTATTTGCTCAGAAAAAGAAATTGACTACATGGAAATGTTTTTGAGTGGCATAGCAAAGGTACAAATTGTGTACATCCAGACTGGGTGGGTTTGCGGGTGGGGGGGGGGGGGGGGGGGGGGGGTGGTGGTGGTATAAAAGGAGCAAGTTTTCTCATGATTTGTGAAACATGTGCTCTAAAATTGAGTTGACTATTTGTACAAATTTACTTTCCCACAAAGAGGGGTGGGGCAGTAAAGGGGACAAGAGTTCCCATGCATGTGAAAGAACTTCTTTTTTTAAAGTAAATATTCGCCTTTTCAATAATTTTTTCGGGGGATTCATGAGATGTCACTGCTAATGTCATCACTTATTGTTTTACATTCTCAATTATAGTGAAGAATTTAAGGAATATATAGTGGAAACCTGCTGTTACTTTATAGGAAACTTCAATCATTGTAGAAGTATTAAATAAATGTAGAAGTAATTTAATCGGTATTATATTATAAAACTATATTATGTGTATATTAATAATAATAATAATAAACATTTCTTATATAGCGCATATCACACCTAGAATAGGGTCTCTATTTCCACGTTGAGTAACTGTTACTAATTGTCGCCCATTTTGCCCCGATAAAGGATCTGCTGGGTCCGAAATCTCTGCTCGATTTTGACTTTTTAAAATATATTTTGTCTTATCTTTCAAACAGTCGCCAGACATTCTTGAAGCCATTAACCCTCTGATTGCCGACCAGCCAGAGTCCATTGATGGTCAGATGTGGATCTCGGGCAACAGGGCCTTGATCAACCTCAATCTTGCACGTGAGTTCACAAATTTATCTATCTATCTATAGCCTAGTTTCGTCTAATTTTCCCCTTTTCCTTCACAGATTTTTGGGTAAATTCCTTTATATGTTTGAATGAAGAACAGCTTCCAGGAGTGCAGTAAAAAAAAAGTTCCTGTAATAAATTTTAAATATATTATTGTCCCTTTTGTTATCATTCAAAAGCACCCAGCAAGTATATGCTAATCAATAATAAACATTATGAATTAAATCAATAAACACATTCAAAGTTTTATAGAAAAAACAACAACAAAGAGATACAGATTCAGATTCATTTTATTGTCATGTTTATACAATCACAAAATGTGACTTCAGACTCATGAACCGATGAACAGTTAAATGCATAGAACAATTGAACATGTATACAAAGTACACATAGAAACAGCCAGGAAATTTTATATCACAATACAAACAACATGTAAAATATGTATTTGAAATTGGCAAGCCATCTGGAAAACAAGACACAGTATCATCAATTCATTTGCATGATGTGCTGGTGGAAATAAGGATGTATTGTATGAGCAAACACTGTCTGTCTGCAACTATACATACACAAGTAGGGCTTAGTCAGTCCATTCAAGACTTCAATATAATATACTTTATTATCGTAAGATTCTTCTGTAATAGTTTTATTGAAAAGGAACACTGTTTACCAAGTGAAAAGCATGACAATTTATGTCAGTTTTGATCTGTTATCATTCGCACTTAATATCCATATTTGGAAACTATGAACAATCAAAGTATCTAAATTCGCATAGTTTTTAATACAGTTGAAAAGCATTCCAAAATGTTTTTCTGTTCAATCTTATGTAATTCAATCTCTTCATAATTAGGGAGAGATTTGGAAAAACAAAACCCCATTTCATTATTCTGTTACCATAAGCCAAACAACAAGGTACAAGTGAAATTTGAACACTCTAAATGATTGTTGTTGAATTTGAAATACTTTGAACAATCATAAAAATCCCAAAACATTTAGTATTTATGAAACCGCACAACCGCTTTTTAAAAAAATAAATAATTGTAATCGCAAGTTATAATAAAGATTTTGTTTGGCTTTTTTTCTGTAGGAAACCAAGTTGGAGAGGCAGGTATGAAGGCCTTGCTTTTGGCAGTGCAGTACCAACAGACCCTAGGTGCGCTGTCCCCTCACCCAGCTCTCAAGGGCTTGATGCGGCTCTCAATCACGGTAAGTCAGGGGGAGAAGAATAACATTTCATTTCTGGGGATACTTTTCAAGCTCATCTGCATTAAAATTGCAGTCTTAAATTTAGTTTTGTAAAGTCCTTTGTACAAAAAAAAAGGCTCTTTAATTATTTTTGTGGGCCAAATCATCCCACACCCCAAATCATCTTCATTAAAATTGTACTCTCAGCTCTGTAAGAAAAAGGGCACCATTAATATTTTGATGGGCCAATTAATCGTCTTAAGCCCCTAACCATACAAACTAATATTCCATTCTGACATAGTTGTTTATCTGAGTTTTTACAATTTGGTTATATCATGTTTTTTAAAGCAGTTCATTTTGTCTACCGATTATCTTTTCACTATCATTCATCTTTGTATTCCCCTCAATCTTGTTTCCCTTTTAAACAGAGGAACAGTGTACAGAGCGAGAATGAGACGTATCAGAAGCTACATGAGATGATGGTACAGAAGGACCCCTTCTACAAGCCCCCGTCACAAAGTCCTTCTGGCGATAACCAGTCTACAGCTGGATAGTCGCAAGAGGCCGCAGAGAACAGACTGATTAATCAACCAGTGACCTGTGACATTTGACCCTCAATCATTTGATAGAAAGAGGATATGAGCTGTATCTGAAGCTACATGCGAAGATGGCACAGAAGGACCCACGCTACAAGCCCCCGTCTTAAAGCCCTTCTGGCGATTACCAGTCTACTCTGTTGGCTAGATTTAAGAGGTCGGAGAGTACCGACCTAATAACCTGTGACCTTTGACATTTGACCTTCAATGCATCCTCTAGAGAGGGGATACAAGCTGTGTCACAAACTTTGTGAGATGGCGCAGAAGGACCCATTCTACAATTTCCCTTCCCTTTGGATACACACCCCTTTTGGAGCTGACCAGTCTACAGCTAACTAGTTTCAAAAGGCCACAGTGTACCAAACAGATTGACCTGTGAACCTTGAAATTTTACATTCAATAATAATTCTTAAGAGAAAGGATATGAAATGAACCAGAAACTACATGAGATCTTGGTACAGAAAGACCCATTTTACAATTTTACAAGTCCCCTTCATGAAGTCATTCTGGCAATGATAACCAGCTAACTAGTTTCTAGAGGCCACAGTGTACCAACTGATTGACCTGTGACCTTTGACATTGGATCTTCAATGCATTCTATAGAGAGGGTATAAAAGCTTTATCAGATTTTTTCTGAGACGATGATACAAATAGAGCCATTCTACAAGCCCTCGTCACAAATCCCCTTTGAAAATAGCCTAGTATACATCTAACGTATATAGTTACAAAAGGCTGCAGTTTACAAACTGGTTGAAATGTGTTATTTGATCTGCAATGCATTTTATATAGAGAAAGGATACAGAACCTACATGAAATAATTGTTTCATAAATATTAATCCCTTTTTGGATCCTTAAATGCAGTATACGCCCTTAAGTTCAAGCAGCGGTGTAACAAGGGCCGCTTAAAGGCAATAACTGATACTGCTGTGTTATGCATTCTTCACATGTTGTTTTTGTCATAACTGGTTGATCAATTTAATTTTGTTTACGGGAGGGAGGGAGGGGGGGGGGGGGGGGGGGCAGCGGTGGTAATGCAAATATATACCTTAATATTTGTGGCGGTGGGCACAAAAAGATTTGGTCATGGGACCAAAAATGCTTAGAAACAACAACAACAACAACAAATTCTGTACAACTGGCTGCATGATTCTTTCAGCCAAGTCACCTTTGAAATTAGTTTTGTAAATGGTGTCTCGCAATTGATTTTAAAAAATTATGTTTAAAAAATGTTTGACAGAGAGCAATCTCGAACGGTGCTCTATATATTTTATAAAATGAATGAAAATGCCATTAATACAAGCACAGATTGAAGCTTGAAACTTTTACTAGAAGCACAACATTATACAGGGGTAGATAAAGCATGATTTTTAAGGGCTACTTTTCAAGTGTGCCCTTATTAAGAAGCACTCCGGCAATTGTTTTTACCTCAAACTCTATGATAACTTATGAGGGCTCTCTTCTGATTTCAGTATATTTATTCTGTATATTTCGTTCATTCTATGCATACCATACTTTGTGTTCCAAATTGTATGTAAAATTGTGCTCTCTTCTGACTATAGATATAATTTTGTCATCAATATCTTTCATCCGTCCATCGTTACAGAAAAGGGAGCTATACAATTTAACTAGAAACATACAATGTTAGTTTCATCATTTAAAAGTGATATATCATGTTGCTTGCTTTATGTAAAGGCATTTCATGGATTCTGGCGTAAAGCAAGCCTGCCAGCATTATAAGAAGCATTCTACAAATTGTTATACATCGAACCTTATTAAATCTATGTTAATTTCATTCTATGCATACAAATCGTTTACATCAAACAATATATGAATTACATCCTATATTGCAGAACATACTTTGTGTTCCAAATTTGATGTAAAATTGTGCTTTCTTAGGACTTTGCTATTTTTTTTAAAATCAATACTTTTCATCCGTCCACATGAAACAACTGTACAGTTCCTTGTAATTATGGTGTACATATTTATTTGTAAAGAGAGACTTCTACAATCTGTAATAAATTTGATATTGATTCTTATTAAGAGCTGTTTGTAATTGATACAAACTGTATGTATATTGAAAACTGGCTATCGTATAAATTAAACATTCAAATTGCTTTATCTTGAAGAAATACAAGTTTTGTTTCTCCTTTTTTTCTCAGTGATGTATAATTCAATTTATAGTAAATGTACAAAGAATAACTTTATACTTCTTTTCAGAAAGTATTTTCTGAACAACTACAGTGGAATCTTGTTAGAAGCCTCTTGGGACAATGAAAATTACATTTTCATTACAGGCATCTTGATATATCAAGGTAACAAAAAAGAGAATATAAAGACTTTGAACCAGCAAAATGTACCTCCACAGTGTTAAATTGGAATCTGCAACATTTATCAGTAGTGTGACTAGTCCTCATAAAGGCTAGATGTATAAGGCTCTGACTATGTAAGGTCAAAAATGTTTTTGTGATTAAGCTGATTTTAAAGTTATTCTTTGTATGAATACCAGTACAGTTGAACTTCAAGCTAAAACATTGTTCAGCATCACAAGCTACCATATTTTAATGATTGCATTTGAATTGTTAACAAATCATGCAATCATTATGAAAGGTTCTTCCATACAATTCAGTATATAGTACATTTCCATTAGTAAATTAGGTTGTTAGATGCATCAAAGTAACTTTTTGTGCATTCTTTAAAAACCTACTTTCTCTTGGATCTATTTCCTTTCTTGATTTCGTCTACTTTTCTACTTTTCTGAACGTTCTTTATTAACGTCCTTCAACCCCTTTTAGTTTCTTGAGTTTGTCTGCCTTTTTTACTCTTTTTATTGTCCCTTATTCCTTTCCCTGTGTATGACATCCAAGTATTCCTTTTTGTGAATTGTTTTTCTCTTTATTGCTCGCAACAATTTAAATCTTGTGAAATCTATCCTCCTTTTGGTTTTATATACAAGGAGAGCAATCACAAGTGACACTAAATCAACAAAGTGGCTAGAAAGCTAGGTTGTTCATTCTCTTGTTATTCGATATAGTGGTACACTTGACCATGATATGTTTTCTTTCTGTCTTGAAGAGCTCCGTGGTAAAATCACAACTTGTAATTGGGTTTTGAATGCATGCATGCACATGCAATAACATTAATTTGTTTGTAGCATCGCTCTGGTTACAGTAATGCATACACCTTTCAAAAACCCTTCTACACAAATTGAGAAGTGGTGTGCAAGTCAGTAGGTTTGTATGTGAGTCTGTATCAGAATAAAAAATAGTTATTTGAATATACCTTTTTTCCACCTGGATTTACAGAGGATTGCCCTATAAATTCATGGTTATGCATTGTCTGCCAACTCATGAATAGTTGCAATGGACTTTATTTCAATAGGACCCCGTTTACAGTGAAAAAAAGGCCGGGCCGAGCCGCGGCCTTTTTTTCACTGTAAACGGTTTTTCTCACTGTAAACGCTTTTTTTTTCACTGTAAACGCTTTTTCTCACTGTAAACGCTTTTTCTCACTGTAAACGCACGCAGGTCAAAATGCGGTACCAAATTGGGAAAAACAATTCATTGCAAATAACGCGCCTTTGTTCTGTGACCCCGGCGCGCCCCCAAAATAATGGTTTGTTTACATGCAGAGCGCCACTACGACAAGATATTGAAAGGGCGGCCAGGCCGAGCCCGCCACTGTAAACGCACAAAATTGGGGGGCCGAGTACCGCAATTTAGGCCGCGGCCGAGCCGCGGCTCGGCCCGGCCCTGCACTGTAAACGGGGTCTTAGTCAGGCTTACTGAACTAGATGGCTGGGTTTGATAGTGGGTTAAAGTGTACCGATTCCTTTTTCAACAAAATCTAGGTCGCTTATTTGTTGCTTGCCTGACATTGTGTACAACCACTACCCATAGCAATGACAATGTATGTCTACATGGCATTAAACTTTGCACTTTATTTGGTGTGCTATTTTCATTGCATCACATTATGTTAAAGGGACAGGTCCACTTTTACAAAACGTCTGAACAGCTTTCAGTTGACGGATGGGGATCAATGTAACACGCAAAAAAAAAATCAGAGCGAACAGCCCTCTAATTTGGATTCTACGAATGAAAACCGAATGCGTCCCTCCATTTAAACTATATATCGGTCAATAAAGGAGTTCAACCGATTTAGCATAATATTACAACAATATAGTACCGGTACTAATTCTCGTAAAGGTATTGTGAAGCCGACATTTGTTAAGGTATGTCACGGAAAAAGATCTCAAAAAGAAAGAATATATCATTACATGTAGTCAGTTTAAGCGATGTTTGGGTATTTTGTTTGGTAAACGCTCACATATTAGCACTTATGCGTGGGTCTCGTAGCTAGCGCGGGTCACGTAGGGGTCATGCATACCGATCTGGGTCTCCGTGAAATCTATGTACGAACTTACTCACCGGCCGAAAATACGTATGTACAATGTACCTATTTAACCGACGTCCCTCAGTTTATTCAGTTTTAGGTCTATAACTCCACGAAAAAGAGATTTCAAGCCCTAATTTTTTCAGGCATGCTATTAAATGACATTTCCTTTCATATAAGACAATAACCTCGCAACTTTTTAATTTTGGCTTGCAAAAGAGGATCTCTCCCTTTAACAAAGGCTTTGATAGTGGGTTGAAGCCGTCTGATGAGCATTTCAACAAAAGCTGAGGCACAATTTGTTGCTTGCCTGGCATATTGTTTAGAACAATTACCCAAGACTATGAGCGCTTTCACACTGGTAATTGCAATCATGATTGGAGTTATGTTTACAATCACGGTGATTCTGTTGCCTTGCTTCACACTACGAAAAAAAACTGTGATTACAATCACAGTTTCTGGAGACGTACCTGTCAATCAAACAAGGAGAACACTATACTACACTGCATGACTGCATTTGAAGCGAAGAGCGCCCCGTTTATTGGTGGAAGTGCATGTAAGGTCACGTAAGCTCCGCCTCCCAAATGTTTTGGAGGTCAAGCCTTTCACCGCACTACCGATTCGCACTGTGATTTGAGTGAATCATGATTTGAAAACACCTCTGGACCATGATTTGAGTTCCGCGATTCGTGATTCCAATTAGTGTTCACACCGTCAAAAATACCGTGATTGGAGTGAAAAATAACTAAAATCATGATTGAAATCACGCATTTTCGCCAATGTGAAAAGACTATGTCACAATCTAGGTCACAATTTGTTTACTTGCCTGACATTGTTTAAAACAGTTGTCCATTACCCATGGCAATAAATAGGTGTGATGTCACACTTCAGTACTCTATTTGGTCCAAACATTGCATCACATCCATGGGGGTCATCCTTACGTAATACCTATTCATCAGGGGGATGAATGAATAGATCACCCCCCCCCCCCCCCCCCCCCCCTGATGAATAGATATCAATTACAGATTGAAGCCCATGAATTCACATCCTTTTGATCGTGGAATAAAGCCTGCTGATTATCTTTTCAACAAGGATTAGGTCACAATTGATTTACTTGCCTGACATTGTTTAAAACCATTATCTATTACCCATGGTGCATACCATACTTTAGTACTCTATTGGGTCCAAACATTATTGCATCACATTCTTTAGTGAGAAAATAGGCTAGACCTTTTTAGAACAATAAGCTAGGTCGATCATGTGGATTTACAGAGGCTTGCCCTAGATATTCAGGATTAAGCATATTCCCTGCCAACTCATGAATAGTTGCTATTGACTAAATTTCAATAGGTCAGCTGGTGCAACCAGATAGATGGGCAGACAATAACCCTTTTTCATACATAGTTGTATACACACCCAATGACAGCTAGCTTCTAAATTGTGTAAAGTTTTTTGGGGACCAAATTTTGCAAACAACTTTGGAAAATATTGATTTATTGCATAAAATTGTGTGAAATTAAGTTTTTAATTATGAAACACAATTACACCATACACAAATATAATGTCACAGGGGGTCATACATGTATAAGCAAATTTAACTTGTCAAGAACTTTATGGCTTACATTGTCCTATTAGATATTAATGCTCTATTTTAGCCGTATACTTTTCCTGATTCACCTAAAATTCACCCGATGTGTTCTTCCTATCATATAGATTGTATTCCTACGATTTTAGCCAAGTTGGGAAACATTTATATTTTCACCTAAAAAAATGACAAGGGGCACGCACCCCTTGACGTTTTTTTTACGAAAAAATCTGACATTGTCCGATTCCGCTGAAATACACACTAGATGTTTGTGCGAACATGCCAATTGTTTTTCTGAAATTTGGGGTAATATGGTCAAAGGTCACAAGTCATAGGGTTCAATATATGCAAAAATAACTGGTAATAGAACTTTGTGAGTAATCAACAAATTATTGCATGGATACTATTCATATTGAGGCAGAAGATAGTTGAAATGTGTACATTTCTGTTGGATGTGATCATTTTGCATAATTCAAACTCGATTTTCCATAATTCTCAACCATTTTTAAAAGTAGATTACAATGTTTTTTATTTTTTTAAAACCCTTCTTTACACATTAAGGAGTGGTGTGTCAGTCAATGTGTGTGTATGTAAGTGTGTATCACAATGAAAATCGTTCTTTGAATAGTGACCCCCATTTCCACCTGTGTTTACAGATGAGGCTTGCCCAACATATTCAGGATTAAGCATTGTCTGCCAATTCATGAATACATATAGTTGCTATGGACTGTATTTCAATATGTCAGGCCAATCCAGATGGCTGGGCTGACAATAGCCTTTGGGAGTGGGTTAAAGAAAAGCTAGGTCACAAATGTTTTGCTTACATGTCTGACATTGTATATAACCATTACCCATGCCACTGCACTTTGTTACTCTATTCTGTGTGCTATGCTATTTATATGGCTTCACATTGTTTCGCTATATCATAGGCTTTTAATAGTGGATTTAAGCTGACTGATTAGCTATTTAACATAGGTAGGTCACAATTTGTTGCTTGCCTGACATTTTTAAAAATCATTGTCCATTTCCCATGACAATGTACAGGTATGACTTAATTGGGTGCAAACATCACATTCTTTTGTGATAACTACTAGGCTTTTGATAGTGGATTGAGGTTGGCTGATTACCTTCAAATAAAAGCTAGGTCACAGTTTTGTGCTTGTCTGACATTGTTTAAAATCATTGTCCATTACCCATGGTATTATACATACTTCAGTACTCTGTTGGGTCCTGTTGGGTCCAGACAGTGCATCACATTGTTTTATTTGGAAAACATAGGATTTTAAAGGATGGTTAAAATAGGCAGATAAACTTTTCAACAGAAAGCCACCTGGACTAAAGAGATTTGCCCTAGATATGCAGAGTTATGACTTGTCTGCCAACTCATGAATAGTTGCTGTGGACTAATGGAATTTACAACTGTGTAAAGGTTTGGTGGGACCAACTTTTGAAAGTATTGATAAATTGCATACACTAATTAATGTGAAATCGAGTGTCATTTATGCTTTATATAATCTTGATGCAGTACTGTGAATTTTCCATATATATATATATACAGTTAGAATAATCAGAAATAAATCACAATGACTTCTGTTGTTTAATTTGCAGTTAAACTGCATCTTCTTTTTTTTTAATGCTTAAAATCAAGACTCACAAAGTAGCTTGATGAAAACAAAAACAAATTTTCTTTTGGCTAAAACAAGAATATGATACTTTTATACAGAATACAGCTGTTTCACAGTTAGAACAATAAACATGTACAAAATATTAACATGGAATATGTTTTGACAGATCACTTTCAACCCCTAACAACATACATGTACAAAACATATCAAATATTCAGGAGGGGATCGAATCATATTTCAAACCTTTAAAAAGATAATTTAACCCATTGTTTACAATTCAATTTCGGTGCAGCATGCATTCTCCATAGACTCCAACCAAAGTATTTTGGACCCGCCCTGAATCGGTTAATATAGTTATTCTACATTTACAGTCAAATAATGTGTTCATCAAACATTGATTCCACATTATGTTTGAGCACCAATGTGCACATGTAGGTGTGTGTGTGTGTATCATAGAAATGTATAGCTGCGACATCACACTTCAGTACTATATTTGGTGTGCCATTTCCAAGTCTATAATTTCACAATGGTTTGGCACTGATACGCATGCTAGATTTATGTATTCAGTAGGTATAAAGGCAAAACTAAATGTGGAATGAAATATATGAGGCAAGGTTGAAACTTGACCTAGTAAAACTGAAAGATAAGTTGCAAAAACAAACCAATTTCCTTGCCTCTGACAAACAATTGCCCTCTATAAATGATAGTGTTTGGGTTTAGAAAAATTATCTGGACACATTAAAAACAAATTAAATACTGAATTGATCAGACTCATGTAGACATTTGGTTCCCATTGAATGCATAGATAAGGATTCAAACATTTAACAATGTTTGAACCCATGCAAAATAGTTTGCTTTTGGTGTAAAACACATTCACACAATATGTTTAGGACCAGTCCTAAATGAGTTTACTCTGCCTACTAAGCACACTATGAGTTTCCCCTTGTGTTCTGTAATATTCATAATTATGTGGTACATATGTGGTATGTGGTATAATACATACATGTACATAGCTTACAATATCTTATGTTATAAACAAGATGTGTTCAGTGGTACATTTTGTTTCAATTATTCATATTTCTCACACATGGAGAAGTAAATCTGCTAGAATACATGCTGGAATTTTGGGGGAAATACACTCTTTCAAAGAAAGCGTCTGTTCCTGTACTGTTTACCTTGCATTTTCATAACCACATGCAACATACACATAGAGTGGTGAAGTGTGACATCATCAAAAACCTATTTTTTAGAATTTCCAAATTTGAACTTCATTTTCAGAAAGAGCATACAAAATAATGTCCAAATGTTGAAAATCAATCAAATATTGGCTGAGATTGCCCATCCGAATGAATCTTTTGTCAATAGGAAATAAGTGTTATATTTTGCTCTGGTTCGTAACGTTATGAACCAGAGCAAAATAACACTGATTTTCTATTGACAAGAAATTCATTGGGATGGGCATATCTCAGCCAATACCTAACATATTTGATTGATTTTCAACATTTGGACATTATTTTTTATGCTCTTTCAAATTGAGAAATTCTAAAAATTGATTTTTATGATGTCACAGCTTTGGTACTCTATACACATGTACATGTATGTGAAACATGATTTGCCTACATTATTTATTAGACCTTTAATACATAGCATCAAACAAATGTTATTTACATGGCGCTTTTAATATATATATTTACATGTATATACACAACATAGTAACATTACATATCATGTGACATACTGTACTGTTTCTCAGCTTAACTGCATTGAACCTCGCTAGATGCGCTTTAAGGTTTTCTTGGCACTTTACACAATCGGAACGTTTAGTTATTGTTCAGGTATTTATTATTATTATAACCTGTCACATTTATGATACAGAATCTAAAATGATAACATCAATATTTGTACATCACATCACATATTATGATCTGGCACACAGATTATTACTACAATTTACGGTGAACTATTCCAAAGATATTGAAAGCATCAATCAACAGACTGTTGTGGTTTTAGACTTTTATAGAGATACACTATAAAATTTGGACTTTAACCGGTTCACCTAATTGGTCAGTTTTGGCATTTGTTTTGCCATAGTCCCCAGCCTGAGGGGACCAGTCTTTTTTATGTTAATTAAAGAGATCTAGTAACAATGTTTGTTTCTTGTCTGTTTTTTGACATTGCCCATGAGCAAGTCCATGTGCAAATGTAAGTGCATGGCCACAAATAGGTTCTATATTGCTCTTGGTCTCGTAGCATGGCAGAACCGCAGCGTCACCTCCATCAGCAAATACTCTATCTAGACATGATAAGGATAAGATCAGTGGTTTTCACACTCATTGAGCAATGCTTCATACAAACATTTGTTTTTAAAAATCATAATTTTTCCAATTTTACTTGCGCAAACAGATAACTTACTTGCCCCCACAAAAAAGGTGAAACAAAAGAACATTTATTTGCTCTAGGTAGCTGATCTACTCGGCAAATTTCCTGCTTGTGTTTGGATGAGATTTATATGTAAGGAATTACAAATTATTTTCTCAAAGTTGAACAGAAATGTTATAGTTGCTCGATCAGGCAGCCAAATTTGACCATTTATGAAGTTGTAACTGCTCCGACATAAATTTGTACTTGCCCTGGACAATAGTGCAAGTGCAAGTGTTTAGTCCAACAAAGAACATCCATTTATATATGGAACATTACTGAAGTATTATTTTATGTATTGACGCATCTTGCATGAATTAGTGTAAAGCACTGAGAGATGATAATATGGTATCATACTAGCCTTACTAGGCCTTATATAAATCAAACCTATCATTATTATTATTATTATTATTATTTAGTCTCATTGGGGTTGGTTGAAAGCTGACCTTTGGCTTATCTGACAGAGTTGGTCAACATTAAGCCATTGCCTGTACACTACAGGAACCTAGCACTTCATGCTTACAGTGTGCTGAATCTACCACATACTCAACATCAACGATGAAATAAAGCATGCAATAACTTTTGATGCAAGATCTACAGCACTGAAGACATAACTACAGTCAAACCCCTGGCCACTGTAGCCAGGTCACCACCTAGACAGGTTCCAAAAGGTTTTTCTCTATTAGGGATCACTTTTAGTGGTCACTATAGGCAGGTTGGCTGCTATAGACAGGTGGACATAAGACAGGTTTGAGTGCATTAACACATATCACCACTCTTGAAGGCTCCATATTAACCCTAATCCCACTGGGGGGAGGCCATTTTGGCCCCCCCCTGTCGTTTTTTTCGACGTGCATCTAGACCGATTGGAATTTCACGTTCAAACTTCATGACTTTTTTCTCTCAAGTCTCCCGCACGTTTTGATATATAATTCGCCCCGGTCGGACATGTAGAACGGATTTTAGAGGTCGATAATTGCTCGACCGTCACAAAAAAATGCAATTTTTGTACAGGTTTCTATGTAATTCGGGAATACTAATTTGCATATTTATGCAAATTAGTGATATATTTAATTACCATAAAAAACATGGATATGATGAATTACATCATTTGAAAGTATTTTTACCTGAAAACCTGAAGAAATCCTGTAATTTCTCTTGATTTTAGATGAAAATCCCAATTTTCCCCCAAATTCGTCAAAAATTTGCATATTCAAAATTTTAATTAATTATAAAAAAAAAAATAATGGTCCAATTTTTTTTCTTTCTTCAAATTATTATTCTACTAGACTAGTTTTACGTATGTGCCAATTTTCGAGTCAATCGGTCCATTCGTTGCCGAGATTTGAGGGAGGGGGGCCAAAATGGCCCCCCCCCAGTGGACTCAAGTGATCAAAATAACCCAGTGGGATTAGGGTTAAGCATAACTCAAAAACTAATACCTTTGTACAGAGGTGTATCCTATTACTGCACACCTTTTGTTAATTAACTAAAGACAAATTGCATGTACATGCATCAGATTTCAGTTCAAATACATTTTGTACAGAAGCTGCATATTAATCACATAGAATACATGTATTATAAGCAATTACAATATTATTCTTGATCTGGGCTCTATTCTGTCCAACATCAAACTTCCAGCTAAACCTATCAAGTTAGTATCCTCTCCACGACTAGATGAATTGTATTGTGTTTTCCCAATTCTATCTTCTGTATTACCAGCTAGATTTCTGACACAATATGTGCATATTTGCAGACAAACTGCATGCTCTACGAAGGTTCAAAACTTATGGCCATGAGGTGGGAACAAGATGAAATTCCCTGGCTGTGGACTCGTCAATATGCACGGTTCATGATATATTTCAATGAGCAGTCCATACTAGGCATTATTCAGCAATCCATGCTCCATGCATCTTTAGTATGGAGCAGTATTGCATCAAGTACACTATGAATATGCCTCGCTAGTCCACAAAATGTTTTATGAATATGCATTTCATATAGAGCGGGTCATACAGAGCCCAATAAGTGTACATAGTCTATCAACAGTTTGTGTAATGCTTCACGAATATGCAGTATACGAAATGCTTCACGAGTATGCTTAAGTAGTTTTCAATGTGTTCCACAGTAAAGGACTATAAGCTTTGCACACCAACAATATAAACTGTTGTGTGACGTCAATTTGAAGACATGCGCATACATGTGTCCAGTTAAATCCCCCGTCCACGGACTAGTTTGACAATGCTGGCACTACAGTGTCACATTCATCCTCAATCAGTTCTCTCTTCTACATCACAATGATGCTGTAGCATGCCATGTCCTGGTGTAAGCACAATCACTGGCTATGGCTGCAACATATTCATCAAATAATGCCTCCTGTCTCTTCGTTGCAGAGGCATAACAAAGGTCAACGTGGAGAGTTGACTCGATAAACATGCAACACTGGCTGAGCTTGACATGGTCCACGTCCACACAAAAGAAAAAGTCTCTCATATCTGATGAATTTACGTCCAAACTTGCAATTTTTGTTTGTGATGATGTTAGCACAATCACCGACTGTTGTCGCGTGATCGTGCGGAACACCAAAAGTCATCAAACAAAAGGCAACGTGAGCATTTGAAATGCAACACTGGTTGAAGATACCATGGTCCACATCCTCTCAAAAGAAAAGTCCCTCGTATAAAAAGTCTCTGATGCAGTTCGGTCCAAATTGGCAGTCTCTGTTTCATCTAGGATTCCCGTCTATCAGGATGCAGCAGTGTTCTTCAGAGGATGGGACATGGGACCTTCGGGTCTGGTCATAACTTCGGTTCCACATCACTGGGAGAAAAAAAAAGATAGGAAAAAAACCTGAGATACCGCATGTCCATAAAAGTTATGACTTGGCACAACATTTCAAGTAAACAATTAATGTACTCTGCATCTAGTCTTTATATAATTAACCCTGCCACAAACACAGAAAAACAAACGAAATGCGGTTTCATAATTTGTTCAAAACACCTTGGTTACCAGCATTGTATTTATAATATCTTTGATCATTTTCATCAGGGCAAGACTGTTAATTTAAGACCTTTCCTTCCCTTAGCCATAGTACATTTAGGCAAAACCACAATTTGTTGCCGAAAACTCAATTTTCAAACCCAATTTGCATGCATGCGCAAAAGGCTTCTCTTTTTTCAGCCATATTCTGTGATGGAAAGATTAAGTGTTAATCCCCCTTTAACCCTCTGAGCGCCAGGTATTGCAACCCTTAAAGTGCCAGATTTTGCGTCATTCCCTTTATCGAGTCATACAAGGTAAAGTCGCTCATTTAGAATTTGGCGGTAAAGCCCACGGCAAAGTGTTCTAAAGAATAGGGTTAGTTATTGTTTTTCATATGCTATGTAAGAGAGTAATTAGTAATAACACAAGACTCAAGCAGGAGCTAGGATTACTATTTAAAAAAACATGTTTTTCCCATTTTTGAATAATTTGAATTAAAAAATGAAATCCCCCTTGGACTACCGCTCAATAGACAGGAAATACAGCTAACTTTATAGTTTAACAACTCTATTGATTGTGGCACAAACAATAGATCAATCGGGCTCATAGCGCACTGCACATAGATTTGTCGACATAAGTGTGTGCATGCTGGTGACGCTAGTCAACCAGAGCGTTCAAAAGGTTAAATATATGAGATGTGGTTTCAGAAACTTACCCATGAAGGTCCAATCTGGTGACAATCTCTCTGACATTTGTGATGAGGTTCTCATTCTCTTGTGGAGAGTCCAGGATGATCTGATGCAGCTTGGTCATGTAGGAATCCACCGTTGTGATGGAGGGGACTTCATTAGTACCTGTAGATCGAAAATAACCAACCAAAAACCTCATGATAAAATTTACCACTAAAGCCATCTATCATTAAATCCATCCTGTTCACTACCGTAGAACACCATCGTCAAGCACCCCCCAAGCACCTATATGCATCTTGCTGTTAATGAGCGCCCGCTCTCTGTCCAAACGGGAAACTTTAATCAAGAATGCAAATAATGGTGAGGAATATTCATGAGGATAATAATGGAGGTGAATCTCATGGAAACTTCTTTAAAAGCAAGATGCGTATAGGTGCTTGGGGGTGCTTGACGATGGTGTTCTACGGTATGTCATTTGACTATTTGTAGTTCAAGCTAGCCATTAGTAAAAAATTAATTTATCAGATTACAGTGGAGAATCCATGATGATTTGATGAAGCTTGGTCATGTAGGAATCGTTGTGATGGAGGGGACTTGTTAGTAACTGTATATAGAAAATAACCACATGATCAAATTTACCACTAAGCCTTTTATTAAATTGAAAATTATATATTTTATCCTAATTATAATTAACAAATAATTATACAGATGGCTTGCAGTATGCTTTCTTGGGTAGTACTAAAAAGTCCTTACAAGTCCCAAAAATCATCTAAAATTATTATTCATATCATCATCTCCCCATCTAGCTTTTTTGATAGCCTCTAACACCTTGCAAATTAGTTATTTAATCCTAGTTATAATCATAATTAAACAAATATCACTATCTGATTACCTGGCAGCGGTACACCTGCAAAGCTTGCAGTCAATGTTGCTCTGAGTTGTTGTAGATGAGCTTGCAGTGCCATGTTGGTGTTTCGTTGCTGTACCATCTCTCCCTCTAGCTTCTCGATCGCCTCTCGCATCTTGTCGATGTGTTTCTGCAGAATGGCGTTCTGCTCCTCGTACTCAGTCGTCGACTTTCTCAGCTGCCGTAGCTCGTTCTCTCGTGCTAAAGGAAAAAAGAGACGTGATGCTTAATCGGAGGTGACACTTTTAAGTGTGGTTTGGATTAGTAATTCAAATGTGCGGTGCTATCTTGCAAACGCCTTGGGCAGGGTGTGTAACACACACTGAGTCACCGTTATGCAGTGCAAACAAACTGGCCTAATTCAGAACCGTGGTGTAACATCCCCAAACTTGTTCATCTTTTTCTTACTAGCTAAATGGTTACTTACGGTCATATTCGATAACCACGGTATACAGAGCCTGTCTGAATTCTAACTAGTCCCCTGCCATGTCTATTTGCCATCAGCATGTAGGCTTGATCAGTGGCGTAGCTACGGGGGGGCACGGGGGGGCACGTGCCCCCCCAATAATTTCGAAAAAACAATAGAAAACATAAGGGGCCATTTTTTGAAAAAACAAAGAAATACATAAGGTGTGCCCCCCCAATAATTTTCGTGCCCCCCCAATCAGTCCGACCACGCTACGCCACTGGGCTTGATTATTCTATACATTCAACCATCCCAGTAAAAGAACATTTTATTGTATTTTGCACAGACGAATTGATCAAAGACCCAATGATGAAAATGCATGGACAGTGGACCCTTGTTAAAACAAAATTTATTGCATATTTTACATAAAATATCTGTCAAAAGAATGAGAGTACACGTAAACTAAGATATACCTTTATTGTAGTTGAGAAACTCCTCCGTGAAAATGGGTATATCGAAGCCCGGCATCTCCTCTCGGTTTTCATCAGCAAACTAAAAGAAAGTACATGAATAAAACAAGAACATAATTAGGGCAAAACTGGTTCAATACAAACCACAGTAATTGGCTAATAACTGACCATTTTTGTGACAGGTAAACAATTTTGGGAAATAAATAAACCTGTTCCATGCTTTAATTGATATTACAAATACAACCAGGTTTGTGAGAGCAGCTAGAGTTCTAATTTGAGTTTTGTAGAATTTGACAATAATAATAATATAGCGCAATTTATATTGCGCAATAACCACCTAATATAAGGTGCTCAAAGTGCTTATTATTATCCATGGTCATTTGGTACAGTTCAGACCCGCACAATATTGTACACATTCTCAACTCCCCGGGGAGCATACTAGCGGCGGGCAACCCTACAGGTGCACCAAGCTAATTTTCACCAGACCAGGTACCCATTTATACACCTGGGTAGAGAGCAGCAATGTGGATTAAATGCCTTGCTGAAGGACAAAGGCAGTGGGCAGGATTCAAACTCGGGGTCTCACGATCAGAAAGCATGCGATCTACTGATCTGGACAATGTTACTTGATCCCTTTAAGGTACCTCAATAGGTGAGCCATTCATCTGGGCCTCCTCGGCTTCCATCATCTCGTTCCTCTGTTTCCTCTCCTC
Organism: Echinarachnius parma; assembly: GCA_037951105.1. Taxonomy (NCBI): domain Eukaryota; kingdom Metazoa; phylum Echinodermata; class Echinoidea; order Clypeasteroida; family Echinarachniidae; genus Echinarachnius; species Echinarachnius parma. The sequence goes on from JBAMJV010002149.1 coordinate 406,387, forward strand.
CTGCTTCTTCATAAATGCCTTGAAGGCCTCTGTCTGCTGATACTGATGCAGCTCCTTGGCGTAGCGCTCCTTGTCACGATCAGCCTCGTTGAGATACCGCTAAAACAAAACAAATACAAAATTAGATAAGGAGAGTAGCAAATGGAAGCTTGTCGAGCTATCAAAGAAGAATTAGAGGATAGTGTGTTTAAACTTTAATTCCTGTTTCATCACGAGTGCCTTGAAGGCCTCTGTCTGCTGGTACAGATGCAGCTGCTTGGCATAGCGCTCCTTGTCACGATCAGCCTCGTCAAGATATTGCTGGGGGAAAAAGAGGACACGACAAGATTATGAAAGTAGATGGAGGAGAAATTAGAGCTAGAAGAATAGAAGACTGCTTCCCGTTTTGATATGAATCCCTTGAAGGCCTATGTCTGCTGATACTGACTTACTTGTCCTGCTTCTTCATCAATGTTTTGCGGCCCTTTTTCTGCTTATACTGATGAAACTACTTGGCATTACATACATGGTCATGATCAGCTTCATCAAGATACGGCTAATACTACAAAAAGATTATGAGATAACTAGATGGAGTTGTTGATAGAGCTATTAAAAAGAATGGAAAAGTAGAGGATAATTATAGTAAAGGTTATTTATATAGAGAATAGAGTGTTCTAAGTTTGCTTTTTTTTTTTCCCTGTATTTTTTGTCTGCTGATACTGATGCAACACCTAACAAACCATTACAAAAACTTTCTAGTTCAGTTGGTAGAGCATCGATCTAGCAAATCAGGAGGTATCCCAGAGAAGCTCTATTTTCTATGCTCATTTTAATTTTTAATACAAATTTACACAGAACAAAACTCAAAATAATGCAGGTAATGGAAGTGTGGTATAAAACTGTACCTGCTTGTCCTCCCCGCTCATATTGGACCACTGTGATGCCAGCAGCTTGGTGATGTCAGAGAAGCTCATGTTGGGGTTCTCCGCCCTCACCTTGTCCCGCCCCTCCTTCAGGTAGCGCACGTACCCTGTGTGGGGCGCGCGGGGCGCATTGTGGTCCCGTAGGGGCTTCATCTTGCGCTTCTTCCCTTTGGGCCAGCCCCCTTTCCCTTTCGAACCAGCCTGTACGAGAAAGAATGGGTCAAATCATGTAAAATCCAACAGTCCAATCTAGTTTATTTCATATCCAATAAATTTTTTTAGTAAAACAAATCTACACAAAAACAACCAATTAAAACTTAACATAATATGCAATTCAGCAGTGCAATTTAGCATTTCTAGCATCGCATGAGTCCTTCCCTTTTGTAAAATTAATGTAATTTCCATAAAAATGCATTTTAACATGAAATTACCTCTGTATCTTTATTTGTTTCCATCGGTTCATTTGTAGGTGTGTCCTGCTGCAAAATTTCAACTAAAAAAGGAGAGAGAAAACAAATAATTTGAAAACTTGTTTCACATGTATATAATATTATATCTCATATTTGTAGTAGTAGAAATTGCAAAGCAAATAAAGAAAAGAAATCCCCAAGAAAATTGAAACCAGAACAAAATTTGATATTTTTGACACAATATCAGATGATTTTATTTGTAATGACGATTTTAAAACTTGTCCTTCAAATGCAAAGCAAAGGCAATTAAAGAAAAGAGCTCTTTTCACTGTTATGTGTGTCAGTGTAATTTTCATGATTAAGTTATCTTGTAGAAATCTAATGCTTTATTTACATTTTGTAAAGCGCATCAAGAATATTATGCACTTTATAAATAACAAATAAATGACAAGGGAAACACATAAGTAAACAATTAACAATCACATGAAAGCAGACTTGTATGGATTAGATGGGGGTTTTCAACCTGGTCCTGGACTAAAAAATATTTATATAAAATATTTATATATCAATGGGTAGATTGTTCCAAAAGAAAGTAGCAGCAAATGCGAAGGATCTTTCACCATAGTATTTTGAGCTGATTCATTGTGTAAATTCTCTATTATCAAAATCCCAAGCAAACTTTAAACCTCTAATAATAGAACTTGATAAATTACCTTGTGAGATATCTGGAATGATCTGTGGATTGCTCAGAGATTGGTCGAGAGTTGCACTCACATCAGCTGTGTTGGATTCATTGAAACTGAAAATAAAAGGCAAAACTACTTTCAATGGATCTATAGTAACTCTGTTGACATGGGCTAAAAGTGATGAAGGGTTGATAAAATGCATATTTCTATGATTCGATATGTCCGCTGAAAAAATGTGTGAAAAATCCATTGTAAATAAATGTCATATAACAAAGTAATGAGCAAAAAATTAATTTTTGCTAAACTCATTGTACTATTACTTAGTACACAGTTGAAAGTCTCCCATGGAGACTTTCAAATCCGAACACTTCAATGATAAATATCTTTCTACAGAGGATGAATTTGGAAAACCAAAACCTGGTAATACAAATACACAGCAGTGTAATTTTAGTGGCCCCAACGCCAAAACTCACAGGTTGTACCACCCTGCAAGCATAATTTTGAATATCAACTCTACAATATTGTGCTATGTTGAAGCTATTGTTGAAGCTCAGTCTATGTAGATATGTAGATAATATACTAGTAGTGGGACCTCGTTATAACGAGAACCTTGGGACCAAGATAAATACCTCGTTATATTGGGTATCTTTTTATATTAGGGTAGAAAACAAAAGTATAAAGAGCTTGGGCTGGTCAACAAAATTACCTTATACAATACAAGTGGGTTTCTTATATCATATCTAGTCTTCCGAAGCAATTTCATAATTTCTTGAATAATTTGAATCCTTTATCACTGTCTTTTTTTAATTTGACCAGCTAGATGGAAGTAGTGTCCTTGTATTGCATGGAATCTTTGAATTAACTTGAAAATGTCTGCAAAAGAAGGACAGTATCTTGAATTGCCTACCTGCCCCCGACAGAGAGCTGCGAGTCATCCTTCGTAACATCCTCCTCAAAGCCCCCCATGTTGAAGAGGCCTCCAGATGCGGGTCCTGATGACATCAGTGATTGGCTAGTAGGCCCCTCGTTTAGATCCATGACTCTTTCTTGCTCTGTCAAACTCTAAGAGCTAGACATTCGACATCCAGGAATCTGTGGGAGTATTTAATCATAATTTCATTTTGACTTGATATTTTGTCATAATATTCTTCTCCTTGAACTCTTCTTTCTCATCTCCCCATTTAACCCCTTGTCACTTGACTTGCAGGGGTGCATTATAACAAGTTACTTATGAGGCATCATTTTTCCTCGGATTGCTTCTGTGACCACATAAATTCTTTTTCCTTTATTTTTGTAACCATCTTCCACTCAAATCTCTACTTTTTCAAAATAATTGCACTAATTTAATGTTTTTTCCAAGAGGTGCCCATGGCATGACAAAAGGAACCGATTCTCTATGTGAATGCAATTAACAATAAACAAACAGATTTACTCATGCTCTAGCTAACTATGCAATTGCAAAGTTTGTAAAGTCTAAAAGAGCATCCATTCTTGTTGTCATGCTGTGGGTGGGCAGAAGAAATTAATGCCAATGTAGGAACCATGACCATAATGCCAAATATGCTAATGTATTACAATTATACCTGATCTCTCACTCAGCTAGCTTCATGTTAAATTTAAAATAAGAAATTTGATGTTTCGAGTGCAAATTGATACTCTTTTTTTATTTAAGTTTTACTTTTATGTGATTTAATTTGAGTAATTCATTCACTCACAAACTGTGAGCACTACATTCCATGGAATTCAATAAGCAATCACACATTTATTGTAAATAAACAAAAATCACACTCTCACAACCTCATCGAGTCATTGCTGGCATTGCCACATTGTCATTGGTCATTGCATTTGCGTAGAGCTCTTCACGGTGGCATTACCGATTGCACCAGCACAGTTACAAGCGTATGGGACCGTAGTTAAGACCAATCGGTTGACGTCAACCACAATCACTCATATTTATGTACTTTAGATTATATTTCAGGGTATCTATTCATTTCGAAGGTAAATAATAAACTAAGGCAAATTATCATATGACATAATTTGCTTACCTAGATAATTGTATATCGCAGTTAATTGCCCTTTTCTTCAGCCAAAACGAAGATTTCCACACAATAAAATACGAGAAGGTCGTAGAGGGCAGCAAACATGAGCATCTGGGAATTTGTGAACATAATTTATTGGTTGACGTGATTTGTTTTCTCATTTGTTTGTTTTTTTGTTCTCAATGTGATAATCTTCGTTCTCTTTCTTCCTCTTCCCACCTCAGTCCGGTACTTTTTAATCATCCTCTGTCTTGGTTGCATGTTGCCTTAGGTTATTTTACCTATCGTGGGCATTGGCGTCGATATATTATTCTTACGTAATACCTATTCATCAGGGGAGGGGGGTGAATAGGTATCAATTACAGATCGACGCCCATGATCGTGGGCATTTTTTTTTTTATGGGGCTGAACACAATTAATTTGCACTTACTTTGTACAAAACTAAACTTAGCAGATTCTGCCCCAAATTTCATGAGTTTGCACCGTATGTGTCATGTGAGGTATTTTTGGCCGACAATTTTTTTCAAAACTCTCTAACTGGTTGAATGCTACCCCGTCCCTACCCCACCGGCACCCCGGGGGCGGGGGGCACTTCACTTCACATTTGGGGTAGTAGTAGGCCTATGTGCCGCCCCTGAGCTAGGGTTCCAATATTGTAGGCTCCGGAGCGGATCGCCGCGTTTGCAAGGGTCTCCGGAGCGGATCGCCCCTCGCCACGTTTGCAAGGGGGTCTCCGGAACAAAAAATTGAGCTAAACTTAAAAGGGGGTCTTGGGGGCGGCACATATCCGTAGTGCCAGGTATAGGGAGTACCCCCCCCCCCCCCCCCCCCCCAGGGACCGGCACCCCGTCCCACCTTGTGATGCCAAACATGCCTCGATCGCCTTTACTTAATTACTAGTCTCCCTCCTAATTCTCGTAATTATTGTCTCCTTCCTCCACAGTCAGCTTCCTAGATCGAAGCTATTATCTTGTATATAGAGTGTATAGACCTAGCCAGTTAAGCTAATTGTATCAATAATCCTCCATTTCATGATTAGCAAAAATACATAATGCCTTACACCACAAAACGACCGTTATGTCGCGGATATAGTTTCTCTGTTATTAAATTTGTCAAATTTGGTTAAAAGTATGAGATTCAGGATTGTTGTATTTCCTGAATGAAGGTATCTTATAATTTACCTTCTATGAAATTTTGATCGTAAGAAATCATGTTTAAGTATGTTTTTTCATCGAATAAAAATTATCAGATTACAGCGCCTGAATGGACGCCGATTTTTTGAGTGGCCTGTTTCTCCCTCGTTTTAAAACTGCTTCAGCCATTTTCCAAATCTTTGGCGCTCATTTTCAGAGGATTTGCCTTGTCTGAATATGACAAATTATATACCATTTTAAAGGTAATGAATTCTACTGTGATGTCATGTGGAAATAAGCATAATCCTTTTCCCGACTTATTGGTCGTTTTGTGGTGTAAGGTCACATATTATTATTCTTAATTACAAAAATGTTTGTTTGTTGATGCTATTTAATTCTTGTTTATGTCGTATTTTTCAATAAAAATAGGTGGATGTGAAAGTAACGAAATGCCTATCGTATTGAATATGTTGTTTGTTTTTTGCTACTATATATATATGCTTTGAACTACCCTATAACTTATCCAACATAATCCATTTGATTATCAATCGGGGATCAATCATCAATCAATCAATCAATCAATCAATCAATCAATCAATCAATCAATCAATCAATCAATCAATCAATCAATCAATCAATCAATCAATCAATCATTCAATCAATCAATCAATCATACAATCAATCAATCAATCAATCAATCATACAATCAATCAATGAATGAATCAATCAATCAATCAATCAATCAATCAATCAATCAATCAATCAATCAATCAATCAATCAATCAATCAATCAATCAATCACTCATTCATTCATTCAATCAATCAATCAATCAATCAATCAATCAATCAACCAATCAAGTATTCAATGAGCGGAACATAATTATCCATGTTTATAATATTGTTCTTGAGTAAAATATTAAAAAAAAAAAATGTTTACATGAAATCATACATTTCAATCGTTCCAATTCAAGAGTAATCAAACATGTGCATTTGATAATTCCTAAAATAAAGTTAGGATTGTCAATAAAGTAATACATTTTTAACATAGTATTTATAATTATATATATTGCACACAGCCAACATTTAATTGCAATAATTTATATCAGATATTACACTCCGGATTGTCATAACGCGGGTATCATAATTGTAAATGTGATTTGTGAAAACTATACACCAACTTTAAAAACTGTACTTGAACATGACTGTCGAAATGAAAAAAGTATACAAAAAGGTTTCGAATTAAATGTTCAAATGCGCAAATTTTCTGACTTGCAATTAATTGGAACTTTGCAATCGATTGTATCTCTTTCTGCAACGGGACCAAGGTCGTATATTTCCTCTTTGGTATTGCACTAATAACGGAAATAATAAATGTTTTTGAAACCACTATCAACTGTTATGACTGACCATGGAGGCTGCCATGTTTTCTAAAACGCCATCCGAGCATGCACAAACAAAAGCGGGTTATGTAACCGTTGTTGTTGAATCTGCTGCTATGTCAGAAATTATGTAACCCGCTATTGTTAGTGCAACTAAAAAAATCATTATTACTTTACGACAGTAAATCGAATAATTGAACATCTAGAATATCTTATCCAAGGTCGTCAGATTTGATAATCGCTATAAATAGTACAGCGTAACAATACAAAAATATAAAAGACATTTCAGTATGATACCAATTACATAATCACTACAGTATGACTTTTGATGATATTGTGGATGCCCCATCCATGAATAAATTATGTACTATATCAGGCACATATGTATATACTAAATTCCAACCAAATTGTTTACTTCGAAGCTTGAAAATAATATTTAACTGATCAAAAATCAGAAATGTACATGCGATAAAGATTGCCTTAAACCGCTTTCTACAAGATCATCCCATTTTGTTTTATTGGTCGGAGGTCATTTCTACACGAACATGAATTAAAATAAAATACATGTATATTTGGCTTTAGTATCTTGAAAATCCCATCTTAATCTGTATTTATTAGTGGCATTATATAGTCATATACACGTTACATATATCCTTAAAGGGGCCCAAAGGCCAAAGATTGATTCAATAAAACCCGGGGTGATTCACAAGAATAATACGTTGAACTACATATTTCTAAGTAAGAATACAAACTATGATACGCTCTGTGAAGCTAGCCATTCACAAACAAACAAAGTTTTACGTCAATAACATGAAATTTTCATGATAATAGACAACTTTTATGATTGTTAAAGTGAAACCAGTAAAGTGTCTAACTCCACGAAAATTACTTGGAGCTTCCACATTTCTCTTCCACCGTGTTGTTTGGCTTATGGTAAGAGAAGAATAAAATAGGATTCGATTGTTTAAAATGACCCTTTAGTATGACGATATCTATCATTGATAATCATTCAGCTCAAGAGCGTTAATGAACGGTCATAAACCTCATACACGTTATACAGTAATTCGTTGTAAAAGCTGACACAAATTTTCGCCTTATTAACCAGAAAAGCAGTGTTCCTTTTCAATGAAACTTTGAAACATCATTTGGACATATCTTACAATGATTTTGGTAAAGGATTGAAGTCTCAAATGTAATATTGGGCAATATCTGACACTTTACAGGTGCACCTTTAATTTGTAATACTATATAGTTTATAAATTTAACATATCTCAACTAACGGCTTGTCATCATTTTAAGTCTAACTTGAGTTCAACTGAAGATATGTGAGACACAGTTCCAGTTTTCGTTTGGTAAATATGACGGTTTCTACACCGACACAGAAAATACAAAAATAGTAGACCTATACAGTTTGCAGTAATTACTGCTCGTCATTTGGCCACTTAAAGTAGTCGTACATGTTTACGTCGCCAAAGATCGCCTTAAACCCGGTCTTGCGACCTCTTTTCCCTTTCTTCTTCGTCGTGGTCGGAGGACAGTTTCCACACTGACAAACCTCTTCCTTACAAAAGTAAGAGAACGTAAAAGGTCTTGTGATTCGCTGGCCAAAGTAGAGCGGGTCCTGACGCTTGAGCACTTCTTTTGACCGCGCAACGGACAGCGCTTGGACGTACGCGCGTCCGTACGGGTCGTCTGTTGCGCGGTTCTTGTTCTTGGCGCGCGATTTCGTGGTCGAGTTGTTCAAAGGAGTTGACGTGGAAGGTGACAATGACCCGCAAGAGTCGGCTGCCTCTTCCGTGGAGGAGTTGATATCAGGATGATTTGGATAGTCATCTGAGTTTACATTACTTGGAGCGTTGCCGTGGGGATTGGCCAAACGCTCATCGATGACCATTGCACTTCGCGACGAGGTTCGATTGTCAACGCTTTGTGATGTCGATGCAGCTTCGCGCGAAGGGCGTGATGATGACGAATCTGACGATGAATCACTATTGCATTCGTAAGCATGACCACGGTTGCGTTTCTTCTTCCGCCGGTGGTGGTGACCTTCGCCGTGCATCAACACATCCAGTGATGTATTTTCCGTTGTCCAACCGGTCGGTGAAAATGGCACACCTTCAAGAGGATTGAAATTTCCCGGTGGTTTTGCGTCCCCGATGTTGTAGCGGAGGTGGGGTGGTGCTATACGTTCCGGTATGATTTTCGGCTCCAAACTGGATTTTCGCGGGAGGCGATAGTCAATTCTCGGTTCTTTGTCCACGTTTCCGGCCCGAGTTCGACCGCCCAAGCCTGGGAGAGTTTCGAAATGTGAGAAAGACTGCTGATGAGGATGAACTGATTGGTCATCCAAATGCCCGTTGCTTCTGAGATGTTTTCGCTGATGACGACGACTCGTCAACAGTTCGTTGGAGGAGGCGGTGGGTAGGCTGTTCGACAGCGTCCGTTTCGCACCAGCTGGTTGCCGTCTGCGAAGCGTTGGATGCTCGTCGCCGAAAGATGTAGTCAGTACTGGAGGCAGATCACCATCGCCTCGCTCAGGCCTCGTAGAAATGGCGCCTATTCCTTCTCCATGTCCGTTGCTATTACAATCGGCCCACTTTCTTGTCGGTTGACCGTCGAGGAGTGGGTGACCCAGCGGTGGAATACGTCCTTTCGACGCCTGAAGGGTCCGGGCCGCCTGGACTTGCCGGTAGAATTTACCCTTGAAGAGGTCCTCGAGTGGAATAGTGTTTTGTGGCTGTTGATATATAAAATATAAGACACAAGACCTAAGACACAATACATTAGAAAGACGCATTATAATATACCGTCATGAACATTAAAGGAGCGGGGTGCAGAACATGGGCCACATTCAATCTACTTAGTTTATTAGTTTATTATACAGACCCTGGTTGTAATAACCATGCATGTTGACGGCAGAATTTGGTTTGTTTTCAATTATAATATAATTTTAGCCAACATTTGATGTTCATGATTTTAAATATCTATTTTTCATTGATGTCGCCAATAGCGTTTTTTAAATCAACAATTAAACGAAAGCATATAGTAGGCACATTTTTACATTATTGAACCCAAAGATTTAGAGATGAATAGAGTTTAAATTAATGATAAAACGGTATTCGAGGGATGAGTATTCAAAACAGTACAACCCGAATTGAATATTAACATTTTGAGGTAGATCCAATATTTCCCCCACGATGGGACAGGGGGCAGTAGTGGTACAAGAATCACTATTAGAGATGTGTAACTGAAATGCCCCTCCCGTACAGGCCACTGTATCACAGTCTTAAACCGTTGATCGTTATCACATTTATCACTTTTCTAAATGCGCTTTTATCTCGCACTTCGGTTTGTTTTCAAGTCAACAAAGGCGTTGTAACTACATCTCAAGACGGCTTTGTTAAATAAAATGCCGAAAATAATAATCTTGTATCTTAATTACCATCATAACGACATATCCAGACCGGTAACGGGGAGAAAAATAGTAATAAAACACCTTGAGACATAATTTATGAAGATATACAAATATAATAATTCGAAAATCTGACCCCATTATATGGAAAGCGTTGTTTGCGTCTCGACTGAAATTGTTTTATCTGATTGATAACAACTGAGTGATTTAGCTAATATTGATTGTCTGTTAGGTTAACAAGTCGATCACAAGGCCCAGTGAGATAACAGTAATTATATCGGGTTTAGTCTTCTTCAAATGTTTCATTAATTTATATACCATATACTGTTTGTTGACACAGACCAGTGTAAATATGATAACGGTCGTCGCCTCATGTCATGATAAGTGACTGCAAGTGTAATTAATTATATCGATTTAGCACATGCAAAGAAAATATCCCATAATGATCATGATAATAATTTAATATAGGGTATCATTTTTACAGCGCTTTGTGTTAGAGTGCGCTTTGTCTTAAAAGGAAAATAACAAAATTTTGTCTCGATAGCTGGGAATAGGATGTGATTCATCGCCGTAATATTTTCTTTACACCCCCCCCCCCCCCCCCCTCAAAAAAGAAAGAAAGAAAGGGGACAACAAAGGAAAAAAAAAAAACAAAAAAAAAAAAACAAAACGCGCACAAACACACACGTAATACAATTATATATAGCCATCATACGCATACAATCATTTTAATCAATTATATTGAAAAAGCGGGATTCGGGAATCGTTGATCTTACCGGGAATGAGACTGCGACTTGTCCTGATGCCTGCAGCAGGGCCGCTACACGTCGCTGTTCGTGTCGTACCTCCTGAAGATTGATCGGGCCAGAGACCCGGGCTGATGGGACGCTCGAAGACGCCATGGTATCGTAGTCCGGACTCCGGGCAAGTAGGCCTACCAGCTAATCATACGCCTATCCACCGGACGTCATACTTTACAGGCCTGTGAGGAGATTGAAATAACATGCAATTATAATGTGCTTCAAACCTGGAATGCTTGAACATACACGTTAAATGCCTTAAATACATTCCTTATCAGGAATCAAGTCTTATCGACAACACTAACTAAACATGCTCAACAGTATAATGACATTTTAATTATTCAATGAATAATAGTATGCAATATTCTTTTAAATATAATATACATATATGCCATACACACTGGCGCAGTATAATATTTTTCTTCTCAATGTATTGGTATTATAGCGAAGAAAGACCAACATAATACATCGTTAATCAACCAGTAATCTGAACACAAACATGTATAATATGGAGGGGGCTCCATCCACCAAGTATCCCTTTACCCCAGTGATCGATGGCCGGCCGGCCGATAATAGTTTTCATCTCATGACGATAACCATTATAGACAGATACGGTTTGAACAATCAATGTATTGGTATTATAGCGAAGAAAGACCAAATACATCGTTAATCAACCAGTAATCTGAACACAAACATGTATAATATGGAGGGGGCTGCATCCACCAAGTATCCCTTTACCCCAGTGATCGATGGCCGGCCGGCCGATAATAGTTTTCATCTCATGACGATAACATCATTATAGACGGATACGGTTTGAACAATATATATGAACAAGAGTGACGAGTAAACAAGGAGCGCATAACAACTTCCTTTCCAACGAAGACTATACAAGTATCAAGCACATTCCACTGAATTATTAATAACGCGACAACATACTTCAAAACACCTGATGAATGGATGATGATAATGGTGAGGCGTGGCTCGTGCCCTGAGGCGAATCACATTCAAAGACATATGCGACAACAATGGGTAATCCTTAATAGGAACATTACCTTTGCTAAGAAAATCGATAAAATATCAGAGGCAACATGCTTCGAAAATAGGAGTTGCATGGCGAAGCTCGTGCCCTGGGGCGAAGCAAATACAAATGCAAAAGGAAACATAATCCTAATGAACAATTCGCTAAGAAAATCAATTAAAATGTAATTCAAAAGCAACATAGGCCTATAATTTAATAATAACGAAAACGTATAAAGTGAGGCGTAATTCTAAATTCAACACCTATATATAACCAACGTAAAAACAAGATCCGCCTAAGCATATCTTCGCTATATACCATACTGTACAACAACATTACATATTAGGTGGTGAGTAAACTGGTGTTATCGAAGATTACTCATGCTCAAGACAAACACAAATTATGATTATTCAGAAAAATACCCGATTTTATTTGCAGGAGTATTGGTTGAGGATTTTGCTATGTTTGTATGGCGCGTGAATCAATAAATCTTTCCGAACATATTATTATGATAAGAATTGTAATTAATCAGAGTTGAGGTATCCAACTTCACAACAAGATAATTATACGGGATAATTAAATTCAGATTATCGATAAATTCTCCTCATTATGAGCAAGTCCTCTGCATTAAGCTATTCGAATCACCCTTAATTTAAATTTCTACACAGTGACCCCGACACGCAATTTATAGCTGCAGAAGAAATGCAATTAATCCAGTATAATGCCTCAAACAATGTCCATCAACACAAAACCTTCGTTAGTTGAATGGACATTATAGTTGCATAAAAAGATGGTATTATACCTTCCCGGTCCCCTGTGTCAACACTTAAAGGGATAGTTGAGTTTTGGTAGAGAGGGCGCTAGACTACTTTTTTTGTTTGTGAGGTAATGAAAAACTGAGTGTAAAATTTGAAAGAGCATAATATTTAAATACTAAAATCATCTTTGTTTGATCAAAATCGGTTCAGAGACGGCTGAAATATCCATAAATGTAACAATTTGTAATAAAGCTGGGGCCCCAGGTTTATTAAAGAATTTTGAACCAGCCGTTAAAAATTCAAAATAATGCTTCCTGTTTTCAAAAAGTTGCAAAATAGGTATTTAAATAGTTGTTGGTTATTTCTCCATCTAATCACTATTTCAACAAAACATCACATGCACAATATTTTATTCAAAATGGTTGAAACCGATGAGTGTTTAGAGAGCGCCCTCTTACGTTTTAACGGATCTTTTTGAATGATAACATGATCTTTACTACGTCATTTGTAATTTTGTGTTCCTTTCTAGTTATAACTATTAGTTTGTAATGTAATGATGCAGGTTTTGGTTACTAAAATTCAGTTTCACCAAAACTGTATACTCTCCTTACCAGAACTCAACTATCCCTTTAACCTTAACTGGATTTAACCCTATTAAGGCCGGGCTATTTGAGGTCTTCAGCAGGCCGGGGGGGGGGGGGCCATTATGGCCCCCCCCCCCTAAGATCTCGGCCGCGGAGCGGCCGATCGCCGTAAAAATTTGCACGCGTGATAAGTGAAGTGTATAGAATACAATGGTAATTTTTAAAAATTTTGAAAAATTCATTAATTTGCATATTTATGGTAATTTATGCAAATAAGTCATGAAATTCATATTTTTACCCATAAATCATATATTCTTCATAATTAAACTCTGGTTTTCACTACATATATTCTTTAGAGCATTTGGAATGATACTACAACAAAAAAAATTGGAAGAGCCCGGTTCTTCCTTTTGTTTTCTATTGTTTTATTAATTTCTTATGTATTTCTTTAACTTATGTATTTTATTGTTTTTGTTGTTTATTTTATTTCTAACTATAATTTAACTGTTTTGAACCCCAAAACCAACATATAAAATGTAAACAACACCAAATATCTAATAATACACCTCATTTTATGAAAATTGATATTTCCATATGTTTTGTACACAAATCACGAAATTTAGCGATTTTCGGGCTGACATGCATAGACAAAAGGTCACGTGACTTTGTAACGGAGGGTCCGATTTTCGAAATTTTTGTTTTAAAACGTGCGCAAGACCCGAAAGAAAAAAGTCACCAAGCAGCGGCGCGTCATCTTGCAGCGTTTTGGAGCAATAAAAAAAATTCCGGAGGGGAGGCCATTATGGCCCCCCCCCGGCCTGATTAGGGTTAACATTCGAAAGTAAACGTGAAACCAGCACAAAATACTGTACAAATTATGCTGTATAGTATTATGATCCAGCGACAATAACGTTTCGTTATTCATTTTAAGTTACGCTATTGATTGTTTATAAAACACAAGAAGGAATATTAAATCTATAACCAAACTTCAATCCTAATCCTAACACTAGAAGTCTATAACTAACAGAACTGTCAACATGGAGATAAACCCTCAGCAGTCGGGACAATTATTGCACGAGGGCCGTCGTGTCACCCTTTGCAAAAATTAACAGAAATTGCAGTGGTGTCCATATTTTCGGGGCTGAAAGAACAGTTCTCATTATAACCATTGACAACTGATTAAGGTACCCGTCTATCAGCCCTGACTGTTATAACCAAGACAACTATTAATAATATCTCCATCACGGTCAGCAAACTGATGTGTGGACGCATATGCAGACGTTCTGTTTATAGGCACGAATGAATGATCAGCGGTAACACAAACTCAGGATAAGATTTTTTTAAAGCTGTATTGTAGATAGCGGAACAGGAGCTCGGAGGGACAAGGGGTTACAGACCGAACAAATCTGACATCAAAGACGCGATAAGAGATATCGATTTCTGGCAGTTTACACGCATTATGACGATAATTGATCGCTCTAACATGTTAATCAATAATAGTATAGTAACTATACTACCATCGTGGAAATGTATATAAAAGAAACTGAAGCTAAGGTTTCCGAAAGAGGTGATATGACCTTAAAATACAATGTAAATGACAATAAATGTCATTATAAGCTGTCAGCTACATTATGCTCGTTGCCTTTAAAATACATTTTGTTATTAAAGCATAGATTATTTTAATGTGGACAGTTACTAATTTCGCTCATATATTATCCAAATGGCTACGGGCTTCAATATATCATGACCGCTTCGCTAGCAAATTCAATTTGTATGAATATCCAATTAAAAAAATATTGTTCCTGACAACCTGAAAGCTTGTCAGATGTTTGCCCGACACAATGTAATGAAATGTGCGCAAGATGTAACATTTCCAAGTGCAAGGACCACGCATTCTTTGATTTTGCTTAAAGGGGCCCTGTAACCCAAATGCATGTTGACCTCTGTTCATCTGTATTAGTGTACACATTCAATATTTGTAAACGGTTTGACCCAAATATGTTTTGTATATTTTTAAACATTTTATCATTTATTTGTCTTCATGTTGCTAAGCCCCACCTCCTAAAAAAACCCTCCAGAGCAAATACTATTGTTGACCTGCAGTGACATCATTTGTCAATCACTAGTCAGCTACCATGAGATGAACAAAAGATGAAAGTACAAAAAGAACATCCACACAAAAGCATGCCCTGCATACCTCCATGCAATAGCTTAGACAGTACTTTTCTTCTGACATAGCAACAGCTATTGTAATTGAAGTTGTGTGAGTTGGTATTCTATTCAACCGTGTGATGCTATTGTGATTAGGCTAATCACAATAGCATGGTAGCTGACCAGTGATTGACAAATGATGTCACTGCAGGTCAACAATATAATTTGCTCTGGAGGGTTTTTTAGGAGGTGGGGCTTAGCAACATGAAGACAAATAAATGATAAAATGTTTTAAAATATACAAAACATATTTGGGTCAAACCGTTTACAAATATTGAATGTGTACACTAATACAGATGAACAGAGGTCAACATGCATTTGGGTTGCAGGGCCCCTTTAAACAATTTGAATTTGAGTGAACCGGTCTATAAAGTTTATCGTTCGTTTCCTTATCAATAACAGCCATGTATTAAACAATACAGAAATGGAAGGGGTGAAAGAATAATAAAAAGGAAAGTTAAAACTGATAACATTTACAAATATATGGACCCATTTAAAATTACGTATTAACAGCGAAATTACACAATTTCTATATGGGTACAATTCCCTGATGCTTAGCAGTCACTGGGAAATGAAAAGAGCAAGAAAAGAATGCCTTTTATGCCAGAGACCCTCTTTCATTTTTATTTTTTTGGCTTCGCAACTTCAACATTTTGTCAAGGTTTTATCGGCTAATAACAAAACGAAAAAAAGATGTCCAGCGAAAGTAAACATGTTGGAAAAGCTTTGTACACACATGGAAACGATGCTCATGAAAACTGGCATTATTTCTCGCAAGGTCTGTAAGCCCCTGGCGCTGGGCGTGACCAGTACATACCAAAATAGTATAGCATAGCTGGGCCCATGCAGACGGATACAAATAAGGGGGGGGGGGGGCAATATCAATATTTATATTAACGGCGCAACCTAGCAGCGCATTTACGGGGGGCACGGGGGAACGTGCTTCCTAGATTTTAAACAACAATAGGGTAAAACATTATTTGATCAAGAACAAAATGTTCCCCATATTGTTGGCGACCCGCCCTCCCCCAATTTGTCAGACTACGCTACTCCAATAATGAAACCTGTACTTGATTAAAATAAATTTGAAGTTGCCTCATTTTTGAGGCATGAATGAATAAATTAATATAATGGTCATCTATAGAGAGAATAAAGGATCATTACGGCGTAACGGTAAACATTGTCTTGGATTAAAATAAAAACACTATGTGTGAGGGTGCGGACATGTCAGTTGCCCCCTTTATATACCCCATTAAATCATACACGAATAGCAGTATGCAAGAAGCCAACAGAAAAGGGAGTGAGGAGAATGCAAGGACCCGTGTCACCATACATTTGTCTTGTTTTGTTTGAATCCGGTCCACTTTCTTGTATATCTTGTTCTTGTTTTGTTTGAAATCGTTCCCGTTTCTTGTATCGATTCACTCAAGTGCTCTCGATCTCGAAGGGAAAGCGATTGAAGTATATTTGCTCTGTAAACCCATCTCCGCGTCTCGAGTGCGTGTCACCTTTATGTCAGGACAAAAGGAAGCCAACTCCTGAACAAGTGTCGATCCTTAAGTATATTGGATGGACACAGTGGCGTAGCTATAGGCACGGGAGTAGGGCAACATTTTCCCCAGGTGGCTCAGGTAATTTGCCCAAATACCATCTTCCCCATTTTCACCCGACAAGCCCCCCCCCCCCCCCCCAAAAAAAAGGGATTATCAAGATACGAAAACGGATGTACTTTGTATTACTTTGTCCGAATATGACATGCTTCTGATATGAGTTAGCCCGAATACGCGTGATTTTGCCTGAGTTTTACATGCTTTGACCGAAAGTTATGTGCTTTCTTGAACGGATATATATGGCCGTTTTCAAACTCCAGGGGGGCTGCATCCCCCATGCAGCCCCCCTCCTCTGAGTCATACGCCTATGGTCATAGGGGCGGGGCCGCGGTTGGTGGGCAAGGGAGGCAATTTCGTCCCGTCAACAATGCGGGAAGTTCGTTTATTCAGGGAGGGGAATGAAGAAAAAAAACACTCCCTAGATTATTATTACAGATAATGATCACTTACAGATCTATACGCCAGTGTCCCTTCACTGCCCCTATGTGTTCATAAAAAATGTTAGAAACAATTACAAAACCCTTTTTTTGTCAAGCCTCACCCCTTTCACCCGGATTTGAATTTCTGGCTACGCCACCAAAGGAACGCCCCTCAAAGACATGCACCTCAATTACCGCGCTGGAGGGGTCTGTTCTAAAACGGTTTTGGAGCGATCAAATGGTTACAGTTTTTACGTCTAGAAATTACGTGGCGTGCTGTTTATTTAGGTGTGGGGACATCTATATTTATAATGAAAATAATGCATATTTAGTGAAGGAAAATGAAAATTATGATGATTGCTTACTGCCCGCTCATTTTATATGACAAAAGTAAAGATAAACATGTCATGTACGTATACCGTACATCTTCACTTTTGTTACATAAAATGCAATCATCATAATTTTCATTTTCATTCACTAAATATTCACTTTTTTTTATTTTAGTGCACCCACTGGATTGCCCCTGCCTTTGCCTTTACCATTACAAAATGAAAATGACGGCTCTGTTTGCCTTAATTTGCTATGTCCATGTCATTATTTGGCCATTATCGTCATAAGTTTCATGTGTTTTTTTTTTCTTTTCTCCTTATTTTGATTTTATTAGTATTATTCGTATTTTCATAAATGTTGCCCATAAATGTTGTACAATGATAAATAAATGTTTTTGTAATAATGTAGAATGAAAATGACGGCTCTGTTTGCCTTCATTTGCTATGTCCATGTCATTATTTGGCCATTATCTTCATAAGTTTCATGTGTTTTTTTTTCTTTTCTCCTTATTTTGATTTTAGTATAGGTTTTCCCATTCATTTTAACACTATCGTCATTCAATTTCATTAATTTGTCATTCAAATTCGTCCCGAGGAACCACCAGAGCGCAAATTTATCCTAACTTCAATTTCGTCTTTCGTCAATCAATTTCGTCAAAGATCACACAATTTAGTCATTAGGCACACATTTTCGTCAATTGCAAATCAAATTCGTCGGTCACAGTTGCTGAACGCATAAAAGCGAAAGCAATTTCGTCAATTGGCAACCAATTTCATTAAAACTCTATTCAAATTCGTCGCATGGTATAGCCTTATATGCCTGTCTGTGTCATGACTATGTAGATGTATAGGTGGTTACAGTGGCGTAGCGTGGTCGGACTGATTGAGGGGGCACGCAAATTTATTGGGGGGCACACCTTATGTATTTCTTTGTTTTTTCAAAAAATGGCCCCTTATGTTTTCTATTGTTTTTTTCAAAATTATTGGGGGGGGGGGGGGGCACAGGCCCCCCGTGCCCCCCGTAGCTACGCCACTGGGTGGTTAGATGGGTATGTATGTGTGTATGTATGTATGTGAGTGTGCGTGTGTGTGTATAATATTTAATATTGTTTAATATAGGTTTTCCCATCCATTTTCAAACTATCGTCAATCAAATTCAATCAATGCTTACATCAATTTCGTCCCGAGAAGTTAGGAAACTGCAATTGCTACATTCGATTTAGTCATTTACCATTCTAATTGATCAATGGTCATTCTAATTCAAAATTGGCTTATTCTAATTCGTCATTTTGCAATGGAATTCGTCCCGACTGGTTATAAGACGCATAATGTGAAGTTCAAATTCGTCATTGGTCATCCGATTTCAAGACTTGGTCGTTCAAATTCGTCATGTATAGTCTGGTTGCTTTGGTTCATATGAATTTTCCTATGGAAGCTCATACAATTCATTTAAAAAGCAATTACTTCAATAATAATTGTTTATAAAACGATAAACTGATCACAAACAATTCATTTCGATATTGCAATTCACAAAACGATAATTGACCAAAAGTCTGATTGATTGATCCATGCAATAGATCTGTGTTGGGAGACACATTACAATATCAAATTAATGATATAAAATACAAAAATTGTTCAATAGACGATAGACTAAAATTTTATGAATTTCCGGGACACAAAACAAAGATAGAATCTGGGTTCAACATGTTCAAGGAAACAAAGGATAATAATGAAGAGATGATGAAACAAAATATCAAATACCGTACAGCTTTCAATATTGTTTGACGAATTTGAATGGGAAATAACGAAATTAAATGCCCAAATGACGAAATTGATCATCACATCGTACACCGGCAGGAGTGATCGGACGAAATTGAATGAGCTTTGACTAAAACGATCGGGTCATTGACGAACTTGGTTGCGAAAGAACGAACTTGTGTGATGAATGACGAAATCGAACATTACATACGATCGGCGAAAGACTTTCCGGACGAAATTGAAGTTAACAATGATTGAAATTGAATGACGATTGTTTGAAAATGGATGGGAAAACCTATATTTATACCGTATGTATGTCTTGAAAAAGAATTTAATGCAATTTGTTGTAAACGTGCTTTTGTGCGTGTTGGTGTGCACACATGCATGTGTGCAAATGCATGCGTATGTTTTGTGCGTGTGAGTTTGTTTTCGAGTGTATACATGACCCCCTAACTGATTAATGTTACAATTAGCAGTTACATCAAGACAATATAGAACAGAGCATTGCAGTGTAAATACATAGGACGAATTTGAATAGAGTTTTGACGAAATTGGTTGCCAATTGACGAAATTGCTTTCGCTTTTATGTGTTCAGCAACTGTGACCGACGAATTTGATTTGCAATTGACGAAAATGTGTGCCTAATGACTAAATTGTGTGATCTTTGACGAAATTGATCGACGAAAGACGAAATTGAAGTTGGGATTTCCGCTCTGGTGGTTCCTCGGGACGAATTTGAATGACAAATTAATAAAATTGAATGACGATAGTGTTAAAATGAATGGGAAAACCTATAGTATTATTCATATTTTCATAAATGTTGCCCATAAATGTTGTACAATGATAAATAAATGTTTTTTGTAATAATGTATAAAGAAAGGATTCTAATTCAAGGTTGCTTTATTCAAATAAACGTTGGAATCATTACCATCATATATGTGGCATCCTGTTGATTTTGTATTGCAGTTCTACATATTATGTTAAATTATACTGTCATACACTATGATGTATATTTTGCCTACGTAAGTATATAGTAACTATACTTATAGACGATATAGAAATTTAAGACGTCAATTCTGCATGATAACTCTATTTTATTTTATTTTCGGAAACCCAAATATGATTATTTGACAACTACATGTATATAGCGCAACTTGATATACCTTTCTGGAAGATACTTGCAAACAAAAAAATGCGCAATAGTCACATTCATATACACATTTACAGCACTAAATTGATGTTTTATCTAATGTACTACAAAATAATATAATTGGATCTATCAAATCCTCCACGAGATGCTCGAAACAGCAACTAAAATATGTCATGTATGTGTTATTCTTATAAGCTTCTTGCAGACGAGTGAACAGTAATAATGCCAATTAAACCGTTTGATTGAATTTGATTACATAACAAGTAACCATTTTCAAAGGGAAATCCGACTCCCAGTCTATAATGATAATTTATGTTCACAAACACCGAATCCGATTATGTGACAAATAGATAGCACAGTTAGATATATTTTTCTGCAACTATATGATTATAAGACGCGAAAATATACAAAACCACATGTATATTTTAAAAAAATTACAATATATGAGCGTGCCTTGAAATTATATCAGGAAAAATGTTAACATTACAAAACATGAATAAAATAGTTCAAATACATTGGCTTGAAATAATTCGAAAAAATAAATAGGCCTACTATTAAACTTAAAATAAAAATATGTATCATGTTTATATTTTTATTAATA
This sequence comes from Echinarachnius parma, assembly GCA_037951105.1. Lineage (NCBI taxonomy): Eukaryota > Metazoa > Echinodermata > Echinoidea > Clypeasteroida > Echinarachniidae > Echinarachnius > Echinarachnius parma. The sequence goes on from JBAMJV010002149.1 coordinate 427,586, forward strand.
TTTGCCAGATAAATCATGCCATTTTGTTTTTACGGTCATGTATTCCGAAAATGCATCTCTCCGTTCCATTTTGCGACTTTTACCATACAATTAAGACCAGATTTCCCTGTTTTGTAACAGAAACAAACCATGAAAAATACAGTATAAATTTAAAGTAAAAGCTATAAAAACATTGCCGTGTATAAAATAATATTTATGACAACTATTTCCTTTCTTACAAAATATCATTATTCAATTCCGGTTATTAACGGAACCATGGAAAGTCAGTTTACCGAAGCTGGTATGAGCTTCCCGGACGTAGCATCATCGAACATTTGAAGTACTATACTTAATAAGTGCATTTGAATCATACCCATTCCTGGAATAACGAGCAACGTGTGCCCAATTATCTAGTCACATTTACTAGTTAGAGTAGATAATTTTGTTTTGTAATGAGAAATCGTTCTACCAAACTTTGTAGTATAAATTATGATTTTAGAAAAGACGGAAAGAATTAAAATTGTACTGTAACATCTACAAATATAATATCATCCACATGAATTGAAATTTGTACATATATATACATGAATAAAAAATAATAAGGTCTCAATGATAATTACACACAATTTAAAGAACAGGACACGTACTGAATCAAAATGGTGAATAGCTTTGGAGAGATATATTATTTTGAACTTTGAAGATATATAACATATGAAAACACTTTAGAATAAGGTGTTATTCTTACCTGCATGGAACTCTGGATTATATATTTCCCTCCATCCGATTGTTATTAAACACGCCGACAGAACCTGATGTAATTTACTTGATATACAATATAATATTTGTGATGCAACCTATACAGCTAGCTCTACTACGCGTGAGGCTAATACGTTTGGTGAGCTAATGGTCTTTTATGACTCTTTTTATGAAGAAGCCACTGTGACGGAACTCCGTGAAAACGAAAAGAAAAAGAAAACCGATAGCGGCATTGTAAACATCTCACCCTTGACGTGTTACACTATGCTTGGCAACAAAGCGCAAATATTGCCCTGAAAGCTCGCTACAAGGCGGACAATAACGGGCCATAATGAGCCCCGCTTGCGGGTGTGAATTGGTCAGTGGAGTAGCTAGGCGTGTAGTGGCAAAGTTTCAAAGGGGAGGGGGGGGGGGGGAAGCCAAAAATATAAATATGGCGTTTTTATATAAAATATAATGTAGAAGGTGGGACTAAATCTGTTAAACTTTTGTTACGCGCTGGTACTATGTTACATGTACAAAAATAATGATGTATATAGATGTATGTTTAACAACTGCAACTTTATAGGGCTTCAGAATTAAAGGTCAAATCAAGTGGGAAAACAAAAATTTCTTCCATATACTTATGGAAATATAATTTCTTTATTCAGTTTAAATTCCACATGGACGATGGGAGAGGAGGCCATGATTCTCCCCCGGAGGAAGTGGGGATGGCCTCCTTGCGCCCCTGTCAAAGCTACGTCACTATCTCTAGGTTGTGAATTGGCCCATTAGACCGCGACACGTGCAATTAACTCGACCCGTCACGGGTGGACTAGACTCGTCATTGATTTATTAGGCCAACAAGTTTAATGACCTGAACTTGAATGAACAAATATTGATTGATTCCCAATTTACTAAGAAGTCAGTAAAATCAATTATTGTATGGACAGTTGCGGCTTGAAACAATCAATAAGATTAGCAAAGCTATTGTTTTCTAGACGTGGTAAATAAAAGGGACATTAGAAGGGGAAACGGATTCGTGAAACCGTTTATTTACTGATTGTATGTAGTTCCTGTTGCAAGTGACGCAACTGGCGAGGGGGGGGGGGGGGGTGTGCAAGATATGACACCCCTGTGTGAAATATTAGGAAGGCGCTTCAAAATGAGTTGGTGGGAGAGAAAGAAAGCGTCTATACACGGTTACATGTATGTTTTACCCTTTTAAAAATCTGGTTAATATCCTGTTCTCAACGGCATAGGAGGGGGGGGGGGGGGGGGGGGGCTGCGGCCCCCACCCCCTGGAGTTTGGAAACAGCCATTATTCGGACAAAAGAACCCAAGAACAGGGGGAAAACATGTCATATTCGCGCAAAATCATATCGTGTTCAGAAAAAGTAATAACAAGTATATCATTTTCGTGTACAATAACCTTCTTTTTTGTTTGCTTGTCAGGTGAATATGGGGAAGAAGTACGTATTGGGGGGAAAACCTCAGCCCCCTTAAAAAAAAAACGTGGCCCAACGCCAGTGGCGTAGATCTGTTTTGAGAAGTGGGGGGGGGGGGGGGGGGTGATGAGAGGGAGCGCCCGCCCATAGGACGAAAAACCAATTGAAATCAATTGGTAATTTCAATTGGTATCACCTGGGGGTGTATTCTGAAGTACAGTGTAATATTTTAGTGAAGTAGATATGACGTAGATACAATACATTTTAACTTAAAATCGTTTTCGGAATACACCCCCAGATTCCAATTGGTTTTTATTAGAAGCCAGTTATAATGCAAGTTTTCCAGTTTAAAAATGTATTTCCAGTGTTACATTTCAAAATATATCAATTAGTTTTAATTGCCATTGTTTGGATTCAAAATTTAAATTGGTACCAATTGAAATCCAATTGGTATCGTTTTTTTCAATTGGTACCAATTAAAACCAGTTCAATTGGTATCAAAGTTTCAATTGGTACCCATTGAAACCAATACCAATTGAAACTAATTGGTACCCATTGAAACCAATTGGTACCCATTGAAACTAATTGGTACCCATTAAAACTAATTGGTACCCATTAAAACTAATTGGTACCCATTAAAACTAATTGG